>JAJTUB010000032.1:243009-567650 GCA_036971345.1 Dactylellina drechsleri
ATTGGGCAACCTGCGTCTTGAAAGTGCATTTGTGCGTGCGTGCACTCTCTAATTATTTGCTTTCGGTCGCCGTAATTCAAATAAAATTAAGTTACCTGGGCCGATCCGATCTTCTGCCTGAATTCGAGCTTATCGATATGTATACGCTATTCGCGCCTAACTTTATAATTTTAGTCAAGAAACTCGGGAATCATAAAAAGTATTTCAATTCGTGAAACTCTCACGCATACCTTGTGACTATCACGTAAGATGCCCAAGGTGAGATGCGCTCATGAGGCATGATTCCAAGGTAATCAAAAGCTGGATTTTGTATCTCTGGTGCACCTTAGATTTTAGAACCGCATGAGGCTCAAATTGACGAATCTAAAAATTCGATTCCTCCCTTTTCATGAAATACCTTGGTCTCTCGTCCGCAAAACCGACAGCATCATCCATAACTCCCTTCAAAAACAAACCAACCCTGATAATTTCTACAATCACCATCAACAGTAACATTATACCAGAACCTGACATCAACATCCGGTGACAACAATCAATACAGCTCTACATCTTCACACTGTTCTTCTCACACACGAGGCGATAGTTTTAGAGGTATTGTGTGGAAGAGCAACCTGGGCTGGCAGTATCTTTTAACAATGATAACATATTAAATAACTAGTCTTATAAGGTATGTTTCGGGAGATCAGCTAATTGGCATGGGTGATATGTATGAGACGATTGTTCAAATTGACAGGCGATAGACGGCGGGTAGTCTTATTTTGTATATTATTGATCATCTCCATGGAAAGTAATAGAATATGCAAATATATAGGAAGACGGCGAAAATACAGAAGCCCACCAAAAGATGCCGGAAGACGTGTGAAACAACAATAAAGGTCTAAATTTTATTCGCTTTCAAAGGTCGTGTTGACCATATGGTATTTTGATCTATCTCACCTCTTCATCATACGCGGATACGTATCCATCGTCCAAGTACTTCGTACTCGGTCAACTTTAAAGATAAATAATGATATGTTGATACACTGTGAACTTCCTGTTATTCTGTTCACACGTATGGCCCAGCTTGATTTTGCACTTTTCACCCATTTTGACCACGTGACCTACAATTGAGATCCATGCAAAAGTCAGTTCGCCAAAGGAAAAAAGAGATTTCATTTCGCAGCGCCACATCTTAACCTTCTCGACTTCAATCTCATCTTCCTTCGACACTCTCCAATTCTCCCAATCGACACCCTCCTACCCCTCCAAACTTGGTCGCCTCCCCTTACTGAATAAATTACCAATTTTCAGATATTCAAAAATGGCCCGCCACCGCTCCAAACGCCGCACGCACGTCGCGGACCCAACCCGCCAAAACCCAACCGCTTCCACAACCGTAACCTCCAAAACCCCCCTCTCTTCCACCGCCTCCCGCACGCCCAAAACAATGATAATCCGCACCGGATCCTCACCCTGCGGTCCTTCCATCGGCACTCTCGTCCACGACCTCCGTCGCGTGATGGAACCTTACACCGCCTCCCGTCTTCGCGAGCGCAAAACCAACAAGGTCAAAGATTTCACCACCATGGCCGGTCCGCTGGGCGTCACTCAGATATTGATGTTCAGTCGGTCGGAGAATGGGAATGTTACGCTGCGGATATTGCGTACGCCGCGCGGGCCGACTTTACACTTTCGGGTGCTGAATTATAGTTTGTGTAAGGATGTTGCGAAGGGGCAAAGGCACGGCGGGGTGAAGACTACGGGGAAGGAATACCTTAGTCCTCCTTTGGTAAGACCGTACTACTATGATGATAATTCCTCAGTCCCTTCCTTCGTGGCCAACCTCAAGAAGAAAATATCGATAGGATTGGATAGGATTGAATTGAACATGGAGCTAATGAATGGATATACAATAGCTGGTAATGAGCAACCTAGTAACACCTTCGACAACGTCAAAACCTGCCAACCACGAGATATTAACGCAATCGATGTTCCAATCCATGCTTCCCGCGATATCAGCACAAACCCTCTCTTTGAAATCAGTAAAGCGAGTCCTTCTCTTAAACCGTGAACTACCCGATATCAAAGACGTTGAAAATCTAAAAGAGGACGAAGAGTATATTTTGGATTTACGGCATTATTCTATCAGCACGCGACCCACCGGGGTCCCCAGGGCGATTAGAAAGCTGAACAGAGCAACTCAACCAAGAAAGACGGATGGAAGAGGCGCGATACCGAACCTAGGCTCCTTGGCTGATATTTCGGAGTACTTACTCGACCCGGCGGCCGCGGGAGGAGGCTATACCAGTGAAAGTGAGGTTGATACCGATGCGGAGGTGGAGGTTGCCGTACCCGTTGTGCAAAAGACGGGTAGGGTGAAAAAGGTTATGGAAGATGGAGGAGCGGAGAAGAAGGCAGTTAAGCTACAGGAACTGGGACCGAGGTTGAGGTTACAGTTGGTTAAAATTGAAGAAGGGGTGAGTGATGGTAGGATTTTATGGCATTCATTTGTGAAGAAGACGAGGGAAGAGGAGAGGGAGTTGGAGAAGAGGGCGAAGGAGAAGCAGAGGGTTAAGCAGGAAAGAAGGCGGGTGCAAGAGGAAAACGTTAAGAGGAAGGAGAAGAGTAAGGACAAGACAGAGGAGGGAGATGGGGAGGATGAAGGCGAGCTGGAGAAGGAAACTGGTTGGAGTGGTGATGAGGATATCTGGAGTGACGAGGAGATGCAAGAAGACAGCGATGAAGAGCAAGAAGAAGATGCCTCTGACGAGGAAATGGAAGACCAGTAGGCAGTCTGCTACAGGTTATGCGAGGTGTAAGATATATATATTATTATATTATATTATTATATTGTAGAGTAGAGTTTAGCGATATAATCATTTACTTTGTTGGGCATTACATTCAAAGGAACAGGCACCCTAAGGGGAAGAACCTTATTTTGTATGGAACTGACTCGGAAACAACTTACTAATCACCGAACGGAACCATTTATGAAAACGATGGATGATATTATATTATTCAGTCATCATACTTTTTTCTTTCAAGATTAAACTGTTGCATTTTATGTGTAAAATAACTGCGTTGAGTCGGTTGCCATCTGCTTGTTTGTTGTGGGCTCTTCCAAACACGTCTTCCCAAAGAAACTTCCTTGTTTCACGACCGTCCGCCGTAATCCTCGATACTCCACCGAGCTCACACAGCCCACCAAATAGACGGCAGACATGCCACCGCAGCTGCCTACCGGGAATCCTATCCTCCTCCAATTCCTCGAGCAGTGGACCCAAGATGCTCGAGGGACCGATCGCGAACGAACGTACGCCACCATTCTCTCATTTACTAAGCAGAATGAAGGAAAGAAAGCTAACCGATACCAAATTGATTATACTATAGTTACCGCCGTGCGGCAGACTCCATGCGAGCATGCCCTCGAACGTTCGCACACCCTTCCGAATCCAAAAATCTTATAGGCATCGGCGACAAGATTGCAGAACGCTTGACGAAGAGTTTTATCGAATATAAAGAGAGTATAGGGGAGGAACCGCCGCCTTTGGTACCATACCTCAAGTCTCATACTAGCAACGGCAGAGAAAAAAAGAGGAAGAGCAGTGATTTGGAGGATCTTGACGGTGATGGTAGTGATGTTGCCCCTGTAGGTGTAGGTGCGGCCGCTGCTGTCAGTAGAGCTATGATTGCGGGCGAGGATGGAGAATCTTTATTTGACAGCGGAGAGCCGGTTTTGGGACGGTGGGATCGCGCCCGACCGCCTAAAAAGAAGAAGGCTACGAAATCCCAAAATACAGCTCTGGACGATGAAGAAGGCGAGGAGGAACAACCGGCGAAGAAACCACGAAAACCTCGAGCGCAAAAGGAATACGTCCCTCGTCCGCGAACTGGTGGCTACGCCGTCCTCCTCGCTCTAGCGGAACTACCACTGGGCAAGAGAATTACCAAAGATGAACTTTGCCGCCGTGCACAACCTTACTGCGATACCTCCTTCACACTGTCAGGAAATCCCTCGGAGACGCACAAGTACACGGCGTGGAGCAGTGTAAAGACCCTGAAGGAACACAATCTCATAATGCAGAGCGGTAGGCCGGCTCTATTCTGTCTTACCGATTATGGCGTGGAGATTGCAAAAAACATGGTTCAGGTGGAAGTTAGCATGGGAGGTGTGAATGTTCCGACGAATAAAACAGTATCAACTTCAAGCGGTTCGTCGTCCAGAAGGAAAGAAAATGTCACCTTAGCCACCCATACTGCGGATAAAACAGCGGACAGTGCGGTCCAGGTTGCCAACCTGTTTAGCGAGGGAAGGTTTGCAATATTCAATCCCCCTGAGGAAGAGGAAGAAGAAGAAGATATAGTGGAGTCATTACCTAGAAACTCACGGCAACCTCTCCCGCCGAGACCGCGTCAGCGATCTGCGTCCGTACAACCTACTACCAACGTGCCGCCGGATATCAAAACGCCATTCACACCACGGTACCTCAAAGCCGGCATGTTCACCATCCATCTCGTGCTCGATAACCGTGAAGTCGCTTCCAAGACCGACCGAGACTACATCCAACGTGCTTTCGAGACCGCCGACTGCACACCTCTCACCCGCGCCATGGAACTGGGAGATGTGATGTGGATCGCCAAGGGCAAACTCTACGAAAACGGCCGCGAAACGAACGAAGAAGTGGAACTATCACTCGACTACGTGTGCGAAAGAAAACGCCTCGACGATCTCATAGGAAGTATCAAAGATGGCAGATTCCATGAGCAGAAATTCCGGCTCAAAAAGTTCGTCACGAACACAACTTACATTATTGAGCTTCCGAACGGGAGAATCATTGCTTCAACACCGCAGATGCAGGAGGCGATAACCACAGCTATCTATAGTACTCAGGTAGTTAACGGTTTTTTCGTCAAACTGTCGCACCGGTTGGACGATACGGTTAGGTACCTGGCGAGGTTCACGAGGCTGCTTAAGACGCTATTTGAGAAGAAGGATTTGTACGTTTATCCGGATAATTTGGTGCAAATAAGGACCTTTACGGATTTGAAGGCCTATCTAAAGGAAAAGGAGCCCGGGAGGGAGTACTTTTTGAGCTATGGGACGCTGGCGGCGATGGCGAGTAAGAGTCGGACGAGTACGCTTCGGGATGTGTTTTTGAAAATGTTGATGTGTACGAAGGGGGTTAGTGCCGAGAAGGCGCTGGAAATCCAAAGACACTTCAAGACTCCGAGGGAGTTGCTGGAGAGGTATGAGAAATGCGGTGGCGAGGCAGCGGGAAAGATGATGCTTATGGGGGCCGTCGATACATCTGCCCGAACGGATAGAAGAAAGTTGAAGGCGGCGCTTAGTGGGAAGCTATGGGAGGTTTGGGGGCAATAAAGCAATACAACTATAATTTCATCAACAAGGCGTTATAAGGATATGGTGATTAGACAGATATACCAAGTAGATACCCATTCTTCGTTCAATATCATATTATATTTCTCTCAGTATCTCGTATATCGTAATTTAGATGGTGTTGGATTTGGCGTGTTGCTGAGTAAGTGAGCTTTGTTAGCTGGAGCTTCAAAGCTCCTTCAGCCAGCCAACCCGGATTACGACAACCGTCCACGACCGCCATCAGCCATCCTCTCATCGCCATTCAACCTCCCATCTCGCATCCTACAATCCTACCATCCCCTCATAGACACCTTTTGATCCTCAAGACGCGTTTTTGAAACCACCCGCCGACAACCCTTCCGTAATCCAATACCCCTCGGACAACAGCAGCTATGGCCACATTAGAAGACCTGGAGGCTCTCGAGCAAGCCACCAACGATGCCGACGGCTCTAAAGATAAAGACGGCGACGCCTCGATGGCTGAAGCCGATTCCGGTATCGATCCCGAAATCCTGACCGCCTCAACGCAAGATGTCATCAACCGGCGCCGTCTGCTCGAAAACGACCTACGCGTCATGCGCTCCGAATTCCAACGTCTCACCCACGAAAAGGGTACCATGAACGCTCGCATCAAAGAAAACCTGGAGAAGATTGAGAATAACCGAATGCTACCGTATCTTGTTGGCAACGTCGTCGAGCTGCTGGACCTGGACCCCAACAGTGAGTTACCCGAAGACGGCGCCAATACCGATGTTGACGCCACACGTACGGGAAAGTCAGCTGTGATCAAGACTTCCACACGGCAAACCATCTTTTTACCGCTTATCGGCCTCGTGGATCCGGAGAAGCTGAAGCCGGGCGATCTGATCGGTGTTAATAAGGACAGTTATCTCGTTTTGGATACGTTACCGGCGGAGTATGATAGTAGGGTTAAAGCTATGGAGGTGGATGAGAAGCCGACGGAAGGGTATGGTGATATCGGTGGGTTGGATAAGCAGATTATGGAGTTGGTTGAGGCTGTCGTGACTCCGATGAAGGAGGCGGAGAGGTTCAAGAAGATTGGCATCAAAGCGCCCAAGGGTAATATTTTATTATCCGCATCATATTATATCTCATCACTAACGGTTGGTTGGTCACGCTAGGTGCTCTGATGTATGGACCTCCGGGAACAGGAAAGACCCTCCTCGCCAGAGCTTGCGCCGCACAATCCAACGCTACATTTTTAAAACTCGCAGGTCCGCAGTTGGTACAAATGTTTATCGGTGATGGTGCCAAGCTGGTCCGTGACGCCTTCGCCTTAGCAAAGGAAAAAGCACCAGCAATTATTTTCATCGACGAGTTGGATGCAGTTGGTACCAAGCGTTTCGACTCGGAAAAGTCGGGAGACAGAGAAGTGCAGCGTACCATGTTGGAGCTACTCAACCAGCTTGACGGTTTCGCCAGCGACGACAGAGTTAAGGTTCTCGCGGCGACGAATCGTGTCGATGTTTTGGATCCCGCGTTGCTCCGTTCCGGACGTTTGGATCGAAAGATCGAATTCCCGTTACCAAACGAGGAGGCTCGCGCCAATATCATGCAAATCCATTCGAGAAAGATGACTGTTGATGAGGGTGTCAACTTTCAAGAGTTGGCGAGGAGTACGGATGAGTTTAACGGTGCTATGTTGAAGAGCGTGTGTGTGGAGGCGGGCATGATCGCGCTGAGGGAAGGGAAGAGCAAGATTACACATGAAAACTACGTTGATGCGCTGGCGGAAGTGCAGAGTAAGAAGAAGCAGACAGTGAGTAGCTTTATCCTCTCCATTTTTATGGCATATTTGATACGGACGATACTAATTGCGATTGTAGGTGAACTTTTACGCATAGACGGGGTATTTGGATGTTGCTATTTTTATTCTTCATCTCCCGCTTGGGCGAGAATAGATTCGGGCCCTGTATATAAGTTTTTCGAATACAGGTTGCTTATTCTGAAGGAGCCATGGTTTCCCTCTATTCATATTGATCGTCGTGATAACAGTGTGATATTCGCAAAACGTCACTATGTTTGAATCGTATTGACTTTGCAGGGAAACGTTATGGTTTATAGTAGAATGTTTGCTATCAAACTCATCACTCACCATCACCATAAACATCTAGCATTCCTACTTCCCATTCCTTCTGATTGATACCGGTTTTTATACTCATCGTAGGATACAACTTTGTCTACTCACTCTCAAACATCCGAGCTTGGCTTTAGAATACTCTCACTCTTTCTCTTTGTTCGATATATCCAATCCACCAAACCCCATCATTTAATTTACCAATTTAGACTTATTTATATACCCAGCATGGGTGCTAAATCCAAAGACCCAATCAGGCATACCCGATGCGTCGGGAAAGCCACCAGACATTATGGAACCATGCCGGATCCAGACTATATCACCGAGCCCGAGGCCAAAACTGAGGAGGTACCGTTACCCAATAAAATACCGATCCCGCCAAATTTTAAACTTCCTCACATTAGCCCAGAACAATCCGAGGACGAGGAACTAAAAAGTATCATGTCGGAAATATTCAACAAGACTTATTCCGTCTGGGCTAACGGGGAACCGCAGAATGAATTGGAGCGGTTCAAGCTTAAGTTTGGATATCTCGACGGTACAGCGCACTGGTATCTCGTACCGCCCTCCGAATTTGAATCTACGGATGAACAACATAGGGAACCAGGAAACGGACAAGAGGAGGAGGGAAAAGTAGAGGCCTGTGAAGAAATCGACAGGGAATGGAGAGAATCTCAACTAGAGAGCGTGGAAAAAATCATTCAGTTAGAACGATGGAGGCAGGATAGAAATGAGATATTGGGCGAGGGCGTGGACACATGTGATTTCGGAGAGCTCACCGACCGACTCTACGGACTGACAAGACCGATGCAACCTAAAATTATTCGAAATAAGTTTCGAGGAGGGGAGTTGTGTACTCTGGAACCTCAATATCTCGGAACCCTCTGGCCGGAATACTTTTCCGAGAATTTCCTACCCTAGATATACTGCCGGAAGTGAAGGAGGAGGAAGGGGAGGAGGAGGGGCAGGAGGAGGAAGTAAGCTCCAGCTCCAGACTCTCCTTCCCACCCTCTGTGGCGTACATCTAACGTACATACCAAGTAGATTGCACCTGAGCCGGCCGAGCATCCCAAACTCTCACTTCAAGTACAGCCTGAGCCTTGTCTCCTTTCTAACCTGCCCTTGACCGCACCTGAGCCACGGCTGACGTGGAGAGGATACGTCGCCAAAGATGAAGAAGGACGAGCTATAGTCGACTACCTCATCCGATAGGGCCATCCGGCACCGATTCCCTGTGACGGACGGGGAATATGCGTGGTCGGCACCACGAAGCATTTCCATGATCATAAGAGAGAGAGGAAGAGGGCGGCGGCGAGATGTGGGCTTGTGGGGAACAACAAGGCGAATAGGGCTCTTCTGACTTGGTTTGAGATTCCGCTTTCGAGTGAGCATCTGGAGGCAGTGTATATGGCGAGGGAGTTTGGAGAGGTGGAGATGTTGGTTGAGATTTATATGGAGTGGAATCCGGATCGGCCGATTGTGGCTTTGCCGCCTGCCTTTCCAAGGCCCATATAGAACAGTGGCTAGTTTTTGTATGGGTTTGTTTTAGGGTGTATTGTATAGTGATTTTCCATCAGGGTTCCTTGGGAGTGTTATTGGGCTTTCATGGGAGTTCTATGGGCTGTTTCTGTATAAAGGTTCTATGCTATGAGTTTTGGTATTTCATGGGCAGGCTATTGGTTACCGCTCTTATCAGGGGATCTAAAGGGCGGCGTTATCGACAGGACTACTACGCTAAAGAGTTCTTGGAGTCCTGCCATATGTTGGACTTTCCGTCGCTTGGACTTGTTTCTTTACTTCACTTGACTTTTACTCTACACATTCAACAAAAAACCTTTCACTTGGAGCCAAATTCTCACATCACGATATCGCTGACAAAAGGAAGATTAAAAATTCCACCCAAAAATTCGCATTCTAGAGGGCAGCTTGTCTTCTACAGTGTGAAAAAGGGGAATTCGCAACTCGAATTCTAGGCGGCATGAGGTCAATGTTAGAGTAGCATCGAAACGTTTGGATGTGATGCTGTTAAATCTCTCATTCGTGGGCAAGATCCTTGAGCCTCGAGATTATAGTAACGGTCGAGCCGAGTTCCACGTCCACGTAAAATATAAATAAAAATACTGAAGTAATTGTCGACTGGATGTAACCCGGACCCATCAACCAATCCGACATCCGCATGTTGTTTGGTGGTACGTACATGCGGTGTTTTCGGAAAGCTGAAGAGATCGGCCCGGGATGGTTGAGAGGGCATCGCGCAGTCGGACAACGATCATCGCAGCTAGCGTTCGTATATTTGCTACAACCAGTAATTGAATGACATCGCGTCTGTGCAGCTGACAAGAATTATCGGAGTACAGGAGAAACATCAGCAGGGGGAAAAAAATATTTTGAATAAATTTGCAAAGTAGTACAAGTGAGATTTCTGAAAGTAGTGAGCTCCATTATGCGGCGTGTGAGTGTTATGTTTTACCACCGTGTTGGAGATGTTGCATTTTGAAGCCAATGCCTTTTGAAGCTTTCGCCAATATTACTTCCAAGCTGGTAGACGAGGCTTCTGCTCTTAACTTCCTTAATACTTCTACACCAACACTGGAAATTCGACTTTGTGACATAATAACAAAAATATCAATACTATTGCTCCTGGGGATTAAAGTCGCAAAATACCCTGCTTTCCCGCATTTTGCGGGGGCGGAATCATTGTTCCGAGACTGCACCATGAGCAAGCAGGAGCGCGAGGCACCGACGACACCCTTTTGGCTAGATGTGTTTCTGGAAGCGGATCCTCGTTTCAACCCTGCCTGCCTCTAAAGCGCCACACTTTATATAATACCACATTTTAAATGCATTCCGGGAAGCTTAATGTATCGAGTTCGATACCCTAAAATATTTTCATTGCATGCAAGGGTGGACCGAACTACACCGTGCATGCTAGGTTCAACCTTCGGATGAATTACTTTGGAGTCTGGGGTAAAATGCACGATGACGATCTGGAGAAGCCACCCTTCTTATTCGCTGGCCTTGAGTATACGTACCTAGCACCGATGCTGGAGTGATAGACATCACTCGTGGCCGATGATCAGGGTGATTAGAGAAAAGATTTGTCGCGAAAAAGAGGGCTTCGATTTTACAAGTTTGAATGTCATTCGCAGATGAACATTATCAAATCTGTTCTGAATTGAAGTTCCTAAGATACATTCAACAAGATGGATTTATTGATGCATTCGATGTTGGAGCGGTATGTAGAAAAGCCCAACGCCTGTCACAATAGTTGCACATTTCGCTCAGCATAATTGATAAATCATACCTTTTATTTGTAAAGGCGGATACACAAACTGCTATACCGGCAATACCTGGAACTCCCAATACTGCCCAGACGATGCTACTTGCGCTCAAAACCGCGTCCTGGACGGCGCCGACTACTCTGGAACTTACGGTATTACTACAAGCGGAAATGCCCTTTCCCTCAAGTTTGTCACCCAAAGTAAGCCGATTCCCAAGAAATAAATATCACGTACAAGGAAGAAATATCAATATTCTGTTGAATAAAGGCTCGGGTAAGAACATTGGGTCTCGTACATACTTGATGGACTCTCCAACGACTACAAGGAATTCGATCTCTTGGACAATGAATTCACTTTCGACGTCGATGTTTCCAACCTTCCTTGCGGTCTTAACGGTGCCCTCTACTTCGTATCCATGGATGCCGATGGTGGTATGTCCAAATACTCAGGAAACAAGGCAGGCGCCAAGTACGGAACTGGCTACTGTGATTCTCAGTGCCCAAGAGATTTGAAATTTATTAACGGCGAGGTATATACAACTCCCCCATATCTTCAATTGAACTGAGTTTTAAAAGGCCCTCAACTAACACTATGATACAGGGCAACGTCGAAGGCTGGCAACCATCCTCCAACGATGCCAATGCTGGAATTGGCAACTACGGATCCTGCTGCCCAGAAATGGATATCTGGGAAGCCAACTCCATCTCTGCCGCTTACACTCCTCACCCATGCACCAACCTCGACCAAGAACGATGCGAGGGCGACAGCTGCGGTGGCACCTACTCTTCCGACCGTTACGGTGGCACTTGCGACCCCGACGGTTGCGACTTCAACTCCTACCGTCAAGGCAACACCGATTTCTACGGTCCAGGAAAGACCATCGACACCACTCAGAAATTCACAGTTGTCACCCAATTCATCACAGACGGCAGCGATCTCACCGAAATCAAGCGATTCTACGTCCAAAATGGCAACGTCGTTGAAAACTCCCAAACCACCGTCTCCGGAACCTCTGGAAACTCCATCACTGAGGACTACTGCGATGCTCAAAAGGCCGCATTCGGCGATACCACCAGCTTCCAGGACAAGGGAGGTTTGAAGGCCATGGGCGACGCCATGAAGAACGGTATGGTCCTCGTCATGTCCCTCTGGGACGACCACGCTGTCAACATGCTCTGGCTTGATTCCACCTACCCAACCGACAGCGACCCGTCGACTCCTGGTGTTGCTCGTGGTACTTGCTCCACCGACTCTGGTGCTCCACAGGATGTTGAGAATAACGCACCAAACTCCTCGGTTACCTACTCCAACATCAAGTTTGGACCCATCGGTTCGACTTTTGATGGCCCTGCTAATATTAAGAAGAGAATGGCCCGGAGAAAGAGCCGCATGCAGAGAATCTCCAACAGCGCTTAATTGGATCTTGCGAAATAGGTTCTATACAGCAGTGCTGGTAGTGAAACGGATGGGATTTAAAAATCCCCTTGATGGCTGCTAACCAGATTGACAAACTTGCAATTTTCTAACCACTTTTTATTTTCGCTTTTATTGCTTCGGATTTGTTTTACGACTTGGGAGATCTTGTATATATCCGATATACCCTTGTATATATAAGAGTTCTATTTGAACTGCTCGGGTGATTCCTGAAGAGAATCCAACTGCGGGAATTGTAAATGTTCTACCCGGCAGATTGTGCATACTATTGCATTGAATCAAAAATTAAATAACATTGAAATTAAAAATTCAAGATTGCTTATGCTTTTCGGTGACCTCGGCGGATGCAGAAGAGCCATATCGCTTTAATACAAACGCTGATGAGATGGAATAATACTGCAATCTCTTGAAGCGTGACAATAAGAAAAACTTTTTGAGAAAACAAAAATATATATCATGCTTGCTCTTCATCATATACCCAAGATAATCAATTGCTTTTAGACGTAACTACTATGGCTACTAAAAGATAACGCCGATGCTTTCATTTCTATCTTGTCCCTCATATCATGAACGTAAACAAGCGCCCCTCTAATTCCCATTGAATGCCACTTTAGTAGCCGAGGGAAAACACCATTTTATTTCCCTCCTAGATGGGCCCACCCTGACAAGCAAAACAGTCGTAACTAGTCTGGATAGTTTTTGGGAGGTAAGGTTCTACCCTTCCACACCCCATTCTGAAATCTTGAGGTAGGAGCTGAGGTTTTCCGGAACGAAGCTCGTGGGTGCAATAAACGGCCGGAGTCTTGGAGGTTTCGCAACGAATATGTCCGCAATGGTATCGGAAGGCAGAGTAGAAGCACATTTCGGTTTTCGGAGGTTATATAGTATGCGCGGTGGGTGTTTATATGATTTCAGTCTATAATTAAAAGTTGATAAACATTATCGAGGAATCGAAAGTGTAGTTTTATTCTTATATCTCGGAAATTATTATGATAGTTATGTTGTACAGATGGTATATATATTACAGTGATTGAGGGAAGGCATGGCGGCTTTATAGACACTAGAGTACCTACAGTTAACGGTATCAAAACGGTCGTTGGAATCTAGATATCAGAGACGAGATAAAGCAAGCAAGGATCCGTCAGAAAGGATAGCAAGCACAGTTTATGAATAGAGTTAGGCTAGGCCCTCTGCACTTTGTTGTATTCAGGTGTATCCTTTGAGATCACAGCAATCACATTTTCAAAAGAATCAATGAGCTGCCGCGAACTTATACGGAAAACAACAGTAACTAGCAACAAACACGGGGGTACTCGCATTATCACAGAAGAGAGCCTGCATGCAGGTCTTAGCTCGGCCGGCGACGGTAATTCCCCAGATTTTGTAATATTGGCTGGGATTGGGCGGCCCCCCTAGTAGTTAGCCATGTTCAAAACCTTAGTTGTACACGTTGTGGGGTAGGCAGCGCAGCCTTTTATTCACCACGCCTGTATGACTTCAGTAGGATGAATTCCTGCCAGTTATATAGTTGGAGAGCCAACCTGCCATTCGCGTGTTCATGGCGGTTTTCAAAACTGGGCGACCGCAGCCGGTTGGTGACGGTTTGCATGGAAGAGTTGCTCTGTTTGGTAGAATACTAGCTATAGTGGTTTTCGGACGTTGTCCAGATCTTTACAACTTGATATATATAACTCTAGCAAAGATATACAACTTTAGCCAGATGTCGTCGTTTTGTATCAAGGTTTTCAAATATTCTCAATATATAGTTTCAGGTCCCTTTAAAAGTTGGTGTTGCTGAATGTGAAGTGTTGGAAACGGTGCAGAATATATTCACACATCCGTTGATTATAGTAGAGCTAGCCAAGGGGCTTGTTGGATTTAGTATACGCGTAGACCGTTATACAGTAAGATCTAGAATTGATAGATGAGATAAATGGTTCGAGTTCTTATCCTATCCGATTCTATCCGATATAGGGATCGATCGAAACTTAGATATATGGAACAGCACTTAATATTGAAGGAGTTCAACTAGGAATCACAGTGTATTAACCTAGTCTGCGTGCTAGACTAGTATTAACCAGGTCGAGGGGAGGCTTTCGTGTGGTGGGGCTCGCTATGCCCTCAACTGAGCTTGCAAATGGGTCCCATTTGTTGCATTTTTGTTAAGCGAAACGGTACTGCCAACACAAGGACTGGGCAGCCCGGTGTCAAGCTATGATTTCTAATCTCAATATTTTTGACAGAAATTTGATAATTAATTGCTTAAGTATTTTAAGTTCAAGTTTATAATATAGCTTATAATTTGAACCCAGGCAAAATATAGATAAAACCGCGACCGAAATCCATACTAATCAGCGGATGTTATCAGAGGTGTTCGAATGGTAGAAAAAAGGGCTTGTTTCGTATGATCCGGAAAATCTCCTGGGCCAAGGTAGGAAATTAGTTCCTTTGTAGCTGCAGCGGGTGTTGCAGCGGCATAGTACCGCCAGTCGTCATTCTTGTGGGAATCTGCGTAGTTCGAAATACCGCGGATAACGATACAGGAGTATTCGGTGGAAATACCCGCTGCTTCCATCTCGAAACATACACGTCAAAGTTGGCCGCGTTTTTTTAGCGAATGCTGAAAATCTGGTTCTGTGTAAAGGATGTAAAGCGTGCAAGTGCGTGCTAGCGCGTTCTAGCGGCCTGATAATCTAGAATACGAAATCCACACAGATCCACTATCAGGCCAGTGTGCCGTGCTATTACACCTTCACACAATCAGTCTTGGCAATCTTGGCATGTTTTTGAACGAAACAATCGACTTATAAATTATTAATTTTGCAACCACAACCTCACAACCGCACCACTACCATTGCAACAACCACTGGCAACTGACACTGGATTAACACTAGCACTGGACTGGACTGGCACTGGCACTGGCACTGGCACTGGTACTGGCATCACATGTATATAGACTTACTAGTAGTAGATAGTAACTATATTTTTGTCCATTCGTAACCGTGACTATGTTGTAGACCACCACCACCACCACGCGCCTGCCAGTGGTGGTGGTGGTGGTGGTGCCGCAATAATCCTGTGCATCCTGTGCGTCGTGAGCGAAAATAATTTTACTGACGTGTTGTCTTTCATAAGCGCCTGGCATGCATGGATGCGAGCAGCCTCGCCTCCAATATAGAGACATCCTTTTCCCACAATACCCCGCAGTTTCTTTTAGAATTTTGGTAGTCGCCAGAATCCATCTTAATCTCGTTTCCAAACACTGCCCATCTTAACTAGAGATGGATAGAAATTTAAAGCGCCCAGCCAGCCAGGAGTTGGTCGCTGTGGCGGAAGACAACAGACCAGCGCAAAAGTTACACACCGCCTTTAACGGCGTCGGGCTCCAACCCTCTGGGGCCGGGAATATTTCTGTGGCAAGGGATCTGGTTATTGGTAAGAGCTCAGAGTAGCGTAGCGCGAATTGACTTCCTGCATGGGTTCTAAGCGTATTCACGAATTCACTAAAGGTTTGGTACACAGGAGGACTAGGGGACCTAGAAAAGGATAGACGCTGCTTGGCCGATCTCCGAGTCACAGATCCCCGCCACGATAAGCAACGCATCGGGAGTTACACCTGGGTCCTTAGTAACACACCATTCAAACAGTGGCACTGCAACGGCGACGATGAAGATGATGACAGGAGCCGACTACTCTGGGTCAAAGGCGATCGGGTAAGGGCAAGACCATGCTCCTCTGCGGTATCATTGATGAGCTGAAGAAGTCGACATCCACCGGCAATGTCAGATATAACAATGTGGCTTTTTTCTTCTGCCAAGCCACCGACGAGCGCTTGAACAATGCCGCTGCTGTCCTACGCGGCCTCATTTTTCTTGCTTGTAAACGAGCAACCAGCACTTCTCTCACATGTGCGCAAGAGGTACGATATTGCCGGGGAAAAGCTATTCCAAGACAACAATGCCTGGTTCGCCTTGTCCGAAACTTTCACCGACCTCATACAGGACCCGGGCCTGAATAGCACTTGCTTGGTCATCGACGCGCTCGATGAGTGCACGATAGACTTGCCTAGGCTTCTTGACCTGATTGTTCAAAGTTTATCCCTGGCCGAACATCGAGAATGCTCTAAATACCGCAACACAGAGGATCAACCTGAGTCATGAGCTCAACGCAGACTCCATCTCCGCAGCGGTTGCCATATACATTAGTTCCAAAATCGATAAGCTAGGTTACAGTGGCAAGTTGCGAATGCGTACAACACTTTCCTCTGGGTGGCCTTAGTCTGTCAAGAACTTGAAAATGTTCCTAAATTGAGAGTCAAACAAAAGCTGCACGAATTCCCCCCTGGGCTTGATACACTATATCGCCGGATGTTGGACCAAATTCACAATTACGATGACTGCAAGAGCATAGTAGCTGTCATGCTGGTGGTGCGTAGGCCGATTACGCTGGAAGAACTAGCGGCCCTTGTTGACATTCCTGATCTTGAACCTGATAATCCTGAGCCACTTAGGGAAATAATAGAACTCTGTGGCTCTTCTCTGACTATCCGAGATGGCACTATCTCTTTCGTTCACCAGTCAGCGAAGGACTATCTTATCAAGAATGCAAGCACTCGGGTGTTTCCTAATGGCCGCGTAGAGAAGCAAGAGCAACTAGTAGCGCTACGATCGATTGATGCTATGGAGAAGACTTTGCAGAAAAACGTTTATGGTTTAGAGAATTTAGCTTTCAGTTATTGGGAGGACAAAATTAAAGCTCCTGATCCAGATCCGCTCGCGTCGGTGCGATATGCCTGTATCCACTGGATTGACCATCTTTGTGAGACGGAAGGTAGTTGCCATGAAGACCTTTTTTCCGATAATGGCCGTATCCACGATTTTCTCCGAAAACGATTACTTCACTGGTTAGAGGCCCTAAGTCTTGTAAAAGCCGTCCCATTGGGTGTACAAGCAATGGCCAGGTTCAGCCTTTTGCTCACGAAGGTTAGTGCTCTTTGACTTAACTAGACGTTTTTCAATTTCTGACGAACCTAGGCTGTCCCTGCCCAATCACAAATTTCCTGTCTAGTATACGATGCGAATCGATTTATATTGCATAACAGACACATAATAGAGAAATTCCCTCGGCAGATATATGTGTTGGCTCTCTTGTTCAGCCCCGTCCAGAGTTTAACGCGAAAGCTTTTCGAGGCAGAAAACCTAAACTGGATCGCAAAACCAGCTTGGGGTTCCTGTCTACAAACATTTTACGGTCATTTCAAGAGAATTTTTTCAGTTACTTGTTCTAATAGTGGTACATATATAGCGTCAGGCTCAGTCGACAAAACAGTCAAGATCTGGGATTTCCATGGCAATTGTCTCAATACTTTCCCTAGCTTCCCTAGGCCGGTCAGTTCAGTGGTCTTTTCAAAGGATGACGCGCATATAATCTCAGGTATTTGTCAATCAAAATCTGGGATATTAACGGTAATTGTCTTAATACTCTCCATGGTCATGATGACTTCATCACATCAGTCGCCTCTTCAAATGACAGCACACTTATAGCATCAAGTTCATACGATAAAACAATCAAGATCTGGGACATCAATGGTAATTGTCTCAATACTTTCCGTGGCCATAATGATCTGGTTACCTTGGTGGTCTTTTCAAACGACAGCACACTTATAGCATCAAGCTCAAAAGACCAAACGATTAAGATTTGGGATTTTAACGGCAATTGTCCGAAAACTCTCTGGGGTCATACTGATTGGATCTGCTCGGTGGTATTTTCAAAAGATGACGCACATATAGTCTCATGTGCGTATGATGAAACGATTAAGATCTGGGATTTTCGCGGTAATTGTCTAAGAACTCTCTGGGGCCATATTGATTCGGTCCTCTCGGTGGTCGTTTCAAACGACAGCACACTTATAGCATCAGGTTCAATAGACCAAACGATTAAGATCTGGGATTTTAACGGCAATTGTCTGAAAACTCTTCGGGGTCATACTGATACGATCTGCTCGGTGGCCTTTTCAAAAGATGGTACCCGTATAGTGTCAGGTTCAGGTGATGGCACGATTAAAATCTGGGATATCAATAGTAAAATTTCCCACGACAAGCCTGATAGACATAATAATTGGGTCTCGGCAGTCACTGTTTCGAAAAGTGGTACACTCATAGCATCAGGCTCACACGATAAAACAATCAAGATTTGAGATACCAATGGCAATTATTTTAATACCTTTTATGGCCATGCTGATATTATTTTATCGGTTGTTTTTTCAAATAACAACACATATATAGCCTCAAGTTCGGCAGATAACACGATTAGGATCTGGGATATCAACGGTAATTGTCTCAATACTTTCCGTGGCCATAATGATCTGGTTACCTCGGTGGTCTTTTCAAACGATGACACACTTATAGCATCAGGCTCACGTGATAGAAGAATTAAGATTTGGAATACCGGGGTAATTGTCTCAATACCTTTTGTCTTGATACTGGGATCAAGTCGATCGCCTTTTCGAATGATGGCACAGGTATAGCATCAAGTTTAGGTGATAGAACGATCAAGATCTGGCAGATTAACAGTAGCTGTATAATGACATTACAATGCGAGCGTTTGGTCTCCCTATCAGCCTTTGATAATACGAATTCGCACCTTTCGACGGATTGCGGTGATATTTATTTCGATCCGGATTCAGGGTCTGGCCCCGATTCAATTTTGGCTGCTATAGTGAACCCCCGGAATCCAGGTTATAGATTAAGTATTGACAGGGAATGGATTACCTCAGGTGATCAAAATGTCGTTTGGGTACCAGAGGAGTACAGAACAGATCATTTTTCTAGCAGAGGAAATGCTATTGTCTTTGGCCACAAGTTAGACTACGTCACAATACTTACATTTTCACCGAGACTACCTTAGAAATATCTGCCTTTTCCGACTCGACAACAAACCAATAGATCAAGGCGTAGATGGCGAGATGTTAAAACCTGTACACTCTTTATTCGGATTCTTCTTTTTACTATGTCACACTTTGTATTCCTTGGAGTCAAATAGATCGCAATTGAATTTACAAACCTCAGTAGTCTTAGTGTAATAATCTGTATGGCTTCTAAAGTAGGCTCAAGTACTTGGGTGTATATTTGTTATATCTCAAGCTCTAACTGCAACCAGTCGACGAGATGGGCAATTTGCCTCATTTGGATTTTACAACACTCAACACAATATCTTCGCATACCTTGAGAATTATCGTTTGGTTCTTCAGCCTAGCCAGTCTCGAAGACCTCCAAAATTCCATGGTGACGTTTGTGGGTGGCAAGCAAGCACTTTTGTTCACGTACATATCTCAGATTCGTTATTTTTTCTGAGGCAAATGGTTTCTTTGGTTTATGGTACGAGGCTGCAGGTTTTTAAGCATATCGGCATACCATTAAGAATGAGATTTTTAATTTTTATATTCACTAGGTCGGCGGATACTTTGGAGGACCAAGATTAAGCAATTTTTGTAAATCAAACATTCTGTTGATCGATTCTGTTCGCCCTCGGCATTTACCAGAGTCGCCAATTTACGAGATATCGTAACCGAGGTCGCTGTGGACCAATCCTGGTTCTGGTTAAGCAAATCATTCGCCTTGAGCGAAATCGGGCCCGTATTCCTCGGATTAGCTCTAAACACCGTTGCCAATTTTTCTGGTTAACAAAGGCACAAAGGATGGTATCGTTGAGGCCTTCCTCGGTTAATTGATACTGAATATGGATTTGTTCCGCGTGCGAACATTTGGCGACGCCGACCGAAGTGGAAAGGTTGCTGTCTCATAACTGACTAAAGAAGTAGCTCTAGTTCTAGAACGGGGACCCGACCAATCGTCAGCTCGGCCCACCGAAACCCTCGTATCGCCTTTGTCTGGTTGCTTGAGCTTGCCCTTGATTGATCTCTCCCCTTTTCTAATATTTTTTTAAAGAAGTAAAGACACTCGGATACTGGGTAAGAAATAAATTAAAAGACGATTCCATCCGATCATTCTTTTCTTAAAACCTGAAGAAAAAGGACCAATAACCGATTATCTTACGAATAGCCTCGACCCGAGCCCTAGTTATCAGCAGCGTTCAAAGGATCCCGCCAATATATTGAATTACTGCAGAAAATCGAACATGTCTGTCGCCTACAATCCCAACGACCGACCAGCAGCGCCGCAAGGCCGCCCGGAATCAATCGTTTCTGAACTTTCCGAAGACGAGCATGATGCTACCCAGAGAATCGTTTCTCGCGGCTACGTCCCTTCGCTCTCCTCCGACAAGTCGCACAACTATCCACGCCGTGCTGACTCCCTAACCGAAGAAATTTCGCCGAGCGGCTCCAAATCGAAAGAGAACCAAAAGCTTGTTTCACCCTCACAGGCCAGCGAAAACGGTAACAGTCTCAGCGAGATTGCGGAAGCCTATAAGAATCATGCGATTATCACGGGTAATGGCAGCGGCAGCGGCAGGCGGACACCTAGACCATACGAACGGGAGCGGGGCGAGGTCACTTCTGAGGTGATTGCGGGATTACAGGACGAGATTGAAAGAATGAGAGTCCTGTTAGAGGAAGAACAAAGGAAAAGAGAAGAAATGAGGGAACAATTCAATAGATTAAAAGATAACATGTGAGTCGCATAATATCCCCGATCACCTTGTCCCCTTGACGGTAATGTGGGATTCGATTCGAGTATCGTGAGGCTGAACTGTTGTCGACGTCGCTTCTTAGCATCCACAACACAAAACAATACATTCGGAACTCCACCGTCGACCTCAAGAAGAACCACCAGCGGATTTATCCACTTCTGAACGATGATGGAATTTACCCTGACATGGTAGTATTTCCTACTACTGTAGGGGCATTGATGAAGTTGAACGGTACAGAATGATCCTTTCCCATTCTTCAGGTTAAAGCTCTGGCTAATAATATTCCTCCTATGAATTCTATAGAGGCCCACCTAACACGACTGATCGTATTCTACGGCTTGCAATCCGATCCCATGATGGACTATTACGCGAAATACTGCGCGCTGCGGGACCACCTCGGTATCGAACCTGCGCTGTAACGGCGCTTGATCTGGAACTGTTGACCATATCGCCCAGGTTTAGATTTCAGTTTTTTTTGATAGTGATGTATACGAAGTTTATGTCATGATTACCCCTAGATACACCCTTTTGCGTCATATTTTGTTGAGCGGCTATATAATTCATTTGTCTCATTATATATTTATTACATTGAGGAGCATATCTGTAGACTGGTATGCTCCAGCCTTCCAATTCTATCCAGTTCTCTCTAAAGTACAGCGACTACGCCTAGTAATTTAGCTTCATGACTTTCCAACTTGATTCCTAGCTATTCGCGACACTATTCCGCCTCTATCAAAATCTATCTCCGGACGCGGTTGGAACATCGGCAGGGGAATATTGAACTTGTCCGGCTTATCTAGCTCCATCTCGACAGATACCAAAACAAGCTTCTCTCCATTTGGCGTGACGGAGCAACTATCCAAAAAGTATTTGCAAAGTATCCACCGGGTGAGGCTCTTCCGATGAGTAATTCTATAATCCATGTCACCCGCTCTCCAGTTCTGCATTTGATCAAGAAATCTCCCAACAGACATTGTTTCACCGACCACGAGTCGTTGTGGTGTGAAGAAGGTACCCGAGTCGCTTCGATATCTAGAAGTAAATATGCCAATTACGACCGAGATATCAGATTCGACGCATTCAAATGCAGGATGGTGAGCAAATGGTGCCATGTTGCAATTTATCTCCTGAATATGTTTTGATATGTCTGTTGTTATCGGCTTGTCGTCCCTCTTTAGATTGGCATGTGCCCATTTGAGCGTCTTCAGTTCTTCATCCCATTGGAGTATGTTATGGTAATCCAGTGCTTTATGTATGCGTGGCGAGGTATGGCTGATCCATTTGGTCATTGCGTATCTGCTATTATGAATAGGTTGATAGAGTTTTGATCGATTCTTGGGTTTCAAAAGTTCTAACCGCCATGCCGTACACACTTGAGAGAGAACCGCGTGTTGATACCACTCTGCTTCTTCGAGAATTTGGAATTGGATTTCTATTGGAAAGGTAATAGTAGGGTGGTTTTCTGTAACAGAGATTTTGCCCATAGTTTCTTTCAAAGTATTGGATGGTACTTCATAAGTTGTATGAGATGATTGATAGCCAACTTGAGAAGAGAAATAGTCAAGGAGCTGGAAATGCTTCACACTGGCCCCCAACGCCTCTTATCTCGAACAAATTGGCCAAGTGATAATGCACCATAAAACCCCTAGAGCTTGAGGATTAGTAATTTTGCTAACCGCTAGATTAGATCTGACGTGACAGTGATCCCGAGACCCCCAATAGCTCGGCTTAGCCGAGAAGCCACCACATTGCCATTTGTTGTATTTTATCAAATTTTGGTGTTGCCATATTTTGTCCATTCACGAGGAGACCGACTTTCTTGTCTCGTAAGCCGGACGGCTCTCCGCTTCGCATGCGCGCATCAAGCGTTTGGTTTACGAGACAGCCGACTTTAATGCAATATTAACTATAAAACTGAATAAAGTTCCATGAAATAGCTGAATGAATGAGCTGTACGATGACTGTTTCTACAGATCCATTTCCTTCTCCCTCTGCTTTGCTCTCTTTTGAAGGAAAGGAAGTCTTTAACCAACGAGGTTTCTTAGGCTCTTTAACGAGCAGGTGATCGATACCATATCGAGTACACTTGTAGTTTTTGTCTGAACTTAAAACAATTCACACCTTAAGTAATATTGCAAATGATAGTCAACCATATTAAAGTCTTCAGTATTCTTTGTGCTATAACTGACTAACCCAACTCGATCGCCCAATAAATACGCTTAAAGTTATTTAGAAATTTACCTTGGGAGTAATGGTGATCAGAAAAGAATTAGTAACCAATGCAATGGATGATCCGCTCATCAAATGCGATCAAAAATATTTATTTCAATATTTAAACCCCTATCGTGGCCAATGACCTGGTGTCTCACCGTTACAATTGCATCTTACGGCTTTCAAGAAAAATAACAAGCAATTTCCAAATCGCAATTACCACTTTCATTAAACAAAGATTTCCTTCGAGAAGACTTTTGTAGATATGCAATACACTCGTGGTCAGGAGATGGCTTCGCCGCTCGTTCAATCTCTAGAGAAACTTACCCTTCAAAGTCAAGAACATCCTTCTCAAGAAAAACACAAAAAGGGTCGCTACGCAATCTACCGCATACCGGTCGAAATCCAACTTGAAATTGTCAAATATGCAACATATACCGAGCAGGCTCGCAGTCTCAGATATGTCTCACAAAATCTGAACAACGAGATCTACAAGAATTTTCTCCACAGATACCAGGTAGTGTGCTGCGAAGGGCCCGAGGTTCATACTCCGAAATCTTATTTTCTGGTTCATAAACATCTCTTCAACTTATACGATACCATCATTGGATATTGCATGATTTGCAATACAAATATAAATGAAGTACTAGACTCACTCGACGCCTACAAAGCCTACCTAGCTCAAAGAGCGAATGAGCGCAATATCAAGAATTACCTAGACGACCCTGCAATTTTACCTTCTTTTCTTGGGTTCGGGAATTCTCGCACTAAAGTTTACTTGGAGGGTTGGTTGAAGCTAGTTGACAGGATCACACTCCAATATCATCCTAATACCGCCCCGATGGAGAACTTTATAGACGAAGAGCTTCCAGACAAGACCACGCTGAGATTCTTCTTCACGCAATTAACCCATGCAGCGGCAAATCTAATCGCATTCTGCCGACCCAGTGCTGTGGGCTTTAATCCAATAAGATGGATATATGACGTTAGAGGGGCTCCACACAACCTGAGACTGAAGTTTTGTGAGGGAAATGAATCATTGGGGGACGATGATCGGGTAACTCTTGGATTCAATATGACATTTTGCGCATTCTCAAGCTTGTAGAATTATTTTTGTCAATTGATCGATTCTGGAGGATGCACTTCAGCATAAATGTACGATTAGTGAACTCAGATGTTTTTATCGGCCCATCATTTAGAGAAAATAAAGATAAATCAGAATTACCTATTCGATAACCACCCCACTACCCCTAGCGCGCATGTCTAAATGGTTCTTGCGATAGTCTCCATCGGAGCAAATCATCTAGATGATCATGGCTACGACAATCATGGTGAGAAAATTTGCTGGGCTTTATTTCCGATTAATACATGCACCACAGTAGGCTCTGGACGTTGGTGTTCTTGAAAATGCAAACGCATAGGAGAAAATTTCGATTCCTTTTTCTATCAATAGTACATAGCCCAGCTAAACACGTATTATATAGAAATCCAATTCGTTTTAAAACCAATATCATCACACGAACACACTAGATCTAATCGCTACCCGTGAGATTAAAATGACATGGACCAACAACCACCTTCCCATCTGTGGCCGCCAAGTCGGCAGCGTCGTTTGCGCTCTTGGGAACAGGCTTGGATGGTGGAACTTTGCCATTACACATTCCTCCGTATGTAAAGTATCTCGTCTTGTACTTGTTTAAGATCAAATTTTGTTGATGGCTGAAACATCCTGGGTGCGAAGACTTGGGAATCGAGCCGTGAATGCTCCTGTACAATGCCACGACGGTATTTTGGGCAAAATCCTCGATATCATTGACATTGGCGTACGAGTCTGGAACGCAGGAGTCGGCCGAAATAGCGTTTTTCCAAGCTTGTGTGCCTATATATTGTAACGTCATTAGTATCCTGTATTTTATTTAAATTTATGGAATATGTGAGGATCGATCGAAACATACCGCTTTCAGCGCTAGCGGGCTTTAGCATAGCGTCCATTTGGTGTCCAGTTTCATGAATCCAAACGGAAGGAGTGTTACAATTTCCGTAGTAAACTGTATCACCGATATCTGTGTACGAGAGTGCTGAACAACTGCTTTGTGGAACCGCGATCGAGTGTCTGACGACGGCCCGCATGTGTAATGGTAAGCGCCCGAACAGATTCGCCATGGTGTTGATATCCAATTGCGCATTAGTAGCTCGGCACATAACCCATGGTGCCTTGCAGCCCTATTATTCGAGAATAAACCATGTTTAGCATATTTTATCTTTTCGTACGAATTGATATATTGTGGATAGTGTGTAATAATGATAACTTACAGTGTCGTAGGTAACGTTGTAAACTTCAGTATTTGCGAGATTGATCTTGAGCTCGTTGAAGCGAACTTTACACCCCGAGGGAATCTCCCCGTTGGTCCATTTCTTGATTGTATGTTTTGCAGGAGACGTAAACTTTTCAAAACCGGGATCGAAGGGTTGATGCAGACCGTTGGGATATGCTGCTTCACCCCTCACAGCTGCTTGCACGCCGACAACCCCGAGGATAGCGAGAACGACCGTTTTCGATAGTAACATTGTAGTGTGTATGTGTATAATTTGATATAGGTTATACTAAAGAAAAAGGTATAGTATAAGAAAAGTAACTGATATATTATAGCTAGAAATTGTTATATATTCAACTCTTCTATGCATCAATATAGAAAATCTTGAATGGCTTGAAGATGCGATAGGAGGGAAGCCTCGAATCTCTGTCTCTTTTATAGATGAAATATCTCACCACGATTTCAAAAAGACAATCGCCATTTTCATTGTTTTCAATAGTATATACAAGGATATTGCTTGAGAAAAAATTACAATTAGTGCTGACAATCGACTTCAGAGCCTCAGACACCAACTGTAGCTACCAACTTTGATACCCGCCACAATAACCTGCAACACATACAAGAAGCAATACCGCCAAATTACACAATTAGAATCTGCAAGAAACATCTCTATCCAGTAAGGTTGGAGTAACCGTTGCCGTTCGGCAGATATGCAAGAGTCGAGAAATTCGATCCTTCCCTCACGTGCCAGGGGCTTTCAGCATCCATGGAGAATCAAGATAACGGATTGGACAGAAAAAAGAGAATTATTCCTCAGCCAAGTTCCACGGATTATTCCTTCGCGAAACCCTAGTTTTCAAATAACCCTTTCCGCGACCCGAACGCGAACAACGCTAAACACTCGAAAAACTGTAACAAGTCGCATGTGCCGAAATCTGGGATCGCTACCACAGCCATGACGAGATTGTATCACATAAGCTTATTTTTAGTAACACCGCGGTCTGCGCCATGGAAAAAATCTCAATCTTCAATAATGAATCGGTAAGGCTCTTAGGGTGATAAGCTTTTTTGCCAATGGTAGATCTAGCCCTTTTTTGTATTTTTTGGCTGCAAGGCGGGACACTGGTCTCGTTTGCTCTAAGCTAGCTCAGCCAGAACGCTAATGTAACCATCCAGAGCGATAATATTGCATATTATAATCACAATATCTGCCTCTGAACTCCAATTGGCCTCTTCTTGATACGGGTGCGGGATTACTCGAGTTCTAAATCTCACCGGCGTTATCCGAAATTTTATATCGTACTCCTCCTTCCCAAAAACCAACGTCAAAGTCATGAAATCATACGATCTTTACAATGTTGAGCTCGGGCTAGACTAATTGGCTCGGATGGGTAATTAATCTACCTTCCTGACCGACGATTTATCGTACTAATTCTCTCGTATCGTTCCGAAATGCATGGGAATTTGACAGCAAAGCTGTATGCAATTCCTTTGAATCCATACAATATGAGCTCGACTCTGCCGATTTCTCTTGCGTGAAGATAATAAGCATATCGGGGACCCAACTGACGAAGGCAGCCGCGCTCAAGAAAAAAGGGGAAGAGGAGAGAATCAGAATACCAGCGCTGATAGATATTGTACTGAGCTTGAATATGGCCTGAAGCTATGGCAGAAACCATTGAGATTGGTTTTTTTCTAAGCTCTGAACTCACGAAAAGACCTACCTCTGTAAATCAGGTCTTCAAGCGTCACAGTTGCTCTACGAGACAAAATTGCAACATAGTTCTATACCATAAGGAATCATCACGCATACTATTATTATATATAAGCCAAAGCATATTATACAAAAGAATCACCTCACAACCAAACCCCAACTAAACCGCATTAACATTGCAGTCAAGAAGCTCAGCGAAAGCTACCAAGCATTAGCAATAAGTTCCGCCGCCCTCTCCGCAATCCCATAGACCGCAGTCTGAATATGTGCCGATATCTGCACCGGAAAAACCGAAGCATCCACAACCCTCACATTCGTCGTCCCGTAAACCTTCAAATTACAATCCACAACGCCGTCCCGCTCCTTCGGCAACATGGCGCAAGTCCCAACCGGGTGCCAAAGCGTCGACACCGTGTTTTTGACATACGCCGTGATTTGAGCGTCCGTCGAAACGGAAACACCGGGTTCATATTCAGCTACGAGAATGTTTTTCAGCGGAGCCGTGTTTGCGATTTTTCGAAGGTATTTTACAAATTGGGTGAGTGCTTGGGTGTCGTAGTTGTTGGCGAGATAATTTGGATCGATTATTGGCGGGTTGGAGGGGTTGGTGGTGTCGATGTGGACATGTCCTTTGGAGAATGTGTGCTGTAAGACGCCTAGGAAGGTTATATATTGGTTGCCGTATTCTGGGGTCTCCGCGGCAGGGTACCCTTTGGTGCCGGTATAGCCGTCTGCAAATATAATTTCGAGCTGTGGAATGCCGGGTTTTATAGATCCGTTGGTAAGATAACTGAGTTTTGTTTGGTCGACGACATTACTTAAATTTGCAGCTTGTGTGGCGAGAAGAACCATCGCGCTGTCAGAGCCAAGTATCTGTTTCCAGTTTAGAAATGCAAAGTTGCTACCATTGTAATCAAATTCGGAGGGTTGGCCGGATTGGTAGAGTGCCATTTGTTCGGCGGCGTAAGTGGCATTGGTGGTCAAGGAATCGAAAGAGGTGAAGCCAGGCTTCAGCTGATACGCGACGCTGACATAGATGTGGTCTTGGAGATTTTCGCCCACACCAGGCAGGTTGATTATAGTTTTGATGCCAGCTTTTGTCAGAACCGCAGTTTGACCGATCCCAGAGTTCTCGAGGATTTGTGGCGATTGGAAGGTACCCGCTGAAAGGATGATCTCCTTGGTTCCAGAATACGTGGTACCGTCTTGTAGAGTTACTCCTGTGGCTTGCTGTCCTTTGCTGGTAGATTTGAAATTGATTTGCTTGACTGTAGCGTCAGTGAGCACCTGAACATTCGAGCCCGCAATCCATAGGTACTCGGGAGCCCATGATCGGGTATAATTTGACGATATGATATTACTCGGTTGATATACGGCGCCGATCGGGTTTCCATTCAGCGATTCCAGATTTGTGGGAACTCCCAAGGTATTCATTGTTGGAATGAACGGTAGCTGCTGAGGTGGCTGTATACGATCAACAGTCGTCTGAATTGGTCCCCCTTTGCCGACACCAGTAGTCAGTCCGAACATGCTGCTAGTCTTGACGTAGTTCTCGGCCTTGAGCATGTATTTCAGGATATTGCCCCACGACCAGCCATGGTTGCCAAGGTCTTCCCAGGCATCATATTCGGCTTTTGCCGCTCGATCCCAGACCATGAAGTTCAGAGCTGTACTCCCACCGAGCACCTTCCCTCTACTCTGGCCGATTACCCTGCCGTTGACGTTGGTTTGTGGTGTGGTGAGGAATTTCCAGTCATATGTGCCGAATAACGTCGAGCCTTTTAGGCCAGGAATGCTGATTCCTGGCTCGTTCGTTGGAGGCGCGGGGCCAGCTTCGATGATGAGAATTTCGGCATTTGGGAGTTTCTGCCCGAGTCTGGTAGCTACAGCAATACCAGCAGTGCCTC
The DNA here is from genome assembly GCA_036971345.1 of Dactylellina drechsleri. Lineage (NCBI taxonomy): Eukaryota > Fungi > Ascomycota > Orbiliomycetes > Orbiliales > Orbiliaceae > Dactylellina > Dactylellina drechsleri. The sequence goes on from JAJTUB010000032.1 coordinate 271,978, forward strand.
CACCAACGACTATCTGGAGGTGAAAAATATGGTTAGCTAGGCTTGCGTAGAATTGCGACTGTAATTACTTAAATAGTTACTTACAAAGTCGAATGATTTTGTCGTCAGCGCATCTCCTTTCGAATAGATTGTGGCCGCTGTCGATTCTGAGGGCAGTAGTGAAAGCGCTATAAAAGCAAATGACGTAAAAATCATAATTGCAAGTAAATCTAGAACTGGCGATATTCTATGATATAAAATTACACTAGATGAACTTCTATAAGACTTTCTGGAAAGACTCTAATAATGTGACTGGTCCAGCATGGAGCACAATCAAGTAGCGACGAAATCGAAATGAAATGAATTCCAATAGCTCCACGTTTTCCTAAAGATCGGCGCGCACAAGACTCTTATAATGAAAAACAGGAACGTGAAAGGGGATCCAAAGAGGTGGGATGGTCCCCTTGCTTTATGCTTCCATTTGAACGAAGTCGCCAAGTAGATTACTCGTCCAAGAGCCGCCAAATAAAACCGAGCGCTCCATTTTAACCCGAATCCAACGTATTCGCCCTCCAAATGTGAGAATTGGATAAGGGATGTCGGTTGATTTTGCGTCTTGTGTATAGCGAATGCAGGATACAAAAGGGCTTGTAAGGAAATCGTCTAAATTGTATCATTTATTTCGCATGGGAAAGAGCGTCATGTTGGGATTTAGCCGGCTGGGCTTCGTAAAAGACAAGTCGGGATATTCCACTGCATGCAGGCCACCGAATCTGGAATTGTAGTCCCGGAAAGCTCAGAAACTCTAAACAACAAAGTCGTTAGGGTATGGTTCGGAAGTCGATTCATCTACCGATCCACAGGGTTTTAATTTCAGAGAATTGACCGGATATAAGGTCTGTGTGAGCCTCGATTCTGGTCTGTAGATTAATTGCGATTGCAATCCTGTGGGTACTTTGGCGGTTAAGGCTCAGAAACCGAGATTCGCGAGTCAGTGGGTGATTCCCGCCAGCCCCGCAGATTTAAAGATCAGGGAGTGCTACAACAAAATGTTTCTAACTTGAGTGATTCCAGAAATTCCGTGCACCCGATGCTGTTAAATCGGACGACACTTTAGCCTGTCATTTCCATTTGATGGATAAGTCCAACAAGAGGATAAATGCAGATTCGGCTCCGGGATACCTATCTGGTGATATAACATGCTGCCTAAGCCTGTTGTCCGTAAGAAACATGTCCAATTAGAAATCTCAATCGGTCCCAATGAGAAAGTTCCAATATAACAGTGTTAACAAAGAAAGATATTTCTTTCGAAGTCCCAAAGTCAAGGTGTAGGTTGGCTGTGACGACCAGGGGAATCAAGCTATGTTTGCTGGTGAGATCCGCCACAAGCTCGCCAGCCTCCCTCCGCACCGCCGCAATGAGGCATGCAAGAAACGCGCTTTAGCAAAGGCGACAGGACCCTTGTCGGGCTATCATGGCCAAAGCTAAACTTGTCGCACTTGTCCAAACCTTTTCTCAACCATCAACCTCCTCCCACCGAGCCTATTATCATCGAGACCATTTTGACCCATCTTTCACTACAGAGGCATTGGTCAGCATCAGATATTACTGTCGGGAATCGGGGGGAGTGCATCATCCTAGTATACATAAGCGTATACTCACCGCGACCTCCAGCGAGTGCCCGGAGTGTGAGAGAACCGCTGACAACGGGAGCCGACACGCGAAACATCGACCGACACAATGGGTCCGCCGCCGCCCACGAGACGCCGTTCGACGCGGCAGGAGGAGAAGGAGCGCGAGAAGGAGAAGGAGAAGCAGCCTTGTAGGTGTCTCAGACTTCCCGTCACACCTCCATTAGAGGTTTTGGATACGCGATCGATGAAAGGAAGGGAAGAGTTTGGAACGGGACTTGGTTAGCGGCATCGGGAGGGAATCGAAACCGGTGGATTAGGTTGGACTAGAGATGGGATTGACTGGAGGAGGAGGAGATGTTGAAGGAGGGAGAGGACCGGATATGGGGATTAGTGTCTTCTTTGTTGCGCACCAATTGCCCGCCGTCTTTCTTCTCACCAATCCATCTACCTGTCTACCCGTCAATCCATCATCTTGCAGCCTACCTCCTCCTCTTCTTTCTCATTGCTCCCTTCGTGGCCAATCTCATCGATCCGAATATTCTTCTCAGATCGTCTTCTCATCTCACCTCTTCATCTCCTCATATCGAATACCACTTGTGCTAACAATTGACCATCGTCAATAGCTCCCCTCCCAGAACCTCCAAGTCCCGAAGAAGCTGAAGAGAATCCCGAGGAAGAACAGTCCGACGTATCCGAGGAAGTCGCCCCACAACCGCCTAAGAAGCGTAGAGGGAGACCGCCCAGAAGCTCCATCGTCGAGCCTCCACCGATCGAAGACTTTGACGAAGCAGAGACCCCAACTCCAGGTTCTCCGTCAGCAGCCGATTCACCCTCAGGAAACATGATCCGGCGGCGAGGACGAGGTAGACCATCATCCTCGGGCATAGGGTCCAGAGGACGAGTCCGTGGTGGCCCTTCTCACCAAACAACCGTGCCGAGCGATAAGTTTGGCAACGAACAAAATGTCAAAAACAATGAAATCGACCTCCCCGAAGACCCTTCCGGAGAGCAAAAAGTCGACAAAGATGGCAATTTACTCGGCGGTCGCCAGTATCGTTGCCGTACATTCACTATGAAGGATTGTGGGGAGCAACTGTACATGTTGTCGACCGAACCCGCCAGATGCGCCGGCTTCCGTGACTCCTATCTTTTCTTCCAAAGACACAAACAACTGTACAAAATCATCTGTAACGAGGAGGAGAAATTCGATCTTATCAATCGAAACATTATCCCACACTCTTACAAGGGCAGAGCCATCGGTGTCTGCACTGCTCGCTCGGTTTTCCGCGAGTTTGGTGCTCGCATGATCGTTGGCGGCAGAAAGATCATCGATGACTACTACGAACAGGTCGCCCGAGACCGTGGTGATATCGAGGGAGAGATCGCGGACCCAGACGATCGCCTACCACCTCCTGGAGTCCCTTACAATCAAAATCAGTATGTTGCTTGGCACGGAGCTAGCTCGGTTTACCATAACACCGCCCCTGCTATTCCAGAGGTCAAAACTTCGAGCGCTGGAGGGTTATTCACTGTGAACAACCCCAAGAAGAAGAAGCTCACATCAGACAATTTCCTGGCCGAGGTTGCAGCCAACACTGCGTAAGGCTTTACTTATTAACCCTTTCGTTTACCAGCTAATACTAACATTTGATTGATCAGTGAATACAACAAACTTCTGACTGAGCATCGTACTCTTACGCACAATGGAATCTACGAGCCACATACCAACCAAATACACTACCCTAGTCATCTACAATCATCCACGGCCAAGTTCGAGAGGATTTCGGATAAGATGCCTCCTGCCAACGAATTTTTTGATCCATCCGTTCCCTGTGAGGGTCGAAAATACCCAGCAAAGGCTGCCTATACCGTCGAATACCAAACTGTCACACCTCCATGCTCGATGCATCTTACTCCAGGAGACTACGCTGCCGGTAGATGTGATAGTCTCATGTCTATCGATCCAAAGATATATGACAGCCAACCGGAGCACATCAAAAAAGCCATCCTAGAGCAGATTGAGAAGGAAAAATCATATCTACGCACTCTCGGAGTTAGGACTGAGCCGAACGCATTAAAGTAGGGTTACAATGCTACGAGTGTAAACGACGGCGTTATAGTTAAGAAGGAAGGAGAATCTCGATATTTAGATATTTATCTCAGACATATTGCAACAGCCCTCCTATCAACGGTGTTTTGGCCGCCGCTGCAATTGTCATCCGAACATTCTATTGGAATTACAAGTCCACCGAGATGAGATGGTGAGGAGCACTATCGCCTAGACCTTGGTGCTACACTATATCCTGTTGATGAATCGGAAAACCCGTATGATATATATTTATCCGTGACGCATTGGGAAAGAAGATGAAGATGAGCTTTAAAGCTTTGTCATCCAACGGCCACCCATGATCACTTTTATTTAATATTTGTCTATATGGATTATTATTATCAGCTGGCTCCTTTACTCTACCCTTTTTTAGGCTGTCTGTCATGTTATAAATAGTTACTTCATTCGCTGTATCTAGGAGCTATAACTCTACCGAATGGACAAATGGCTTGCATCAGAATGCAGCAGAAATCTAGATCGTACCAACAATACAAATATCGATAGGGAGGCGGTGGTTTAAATGCGCAGAGGGCCGTTGGGTGGTTGACTGCGTTGCGGGGCGACGTTGGTGCGGTGGTTTGACTCAACGTACTCGCCAAGCGATTGGTTTTCTTTGAGAGAGTTCGAACCTTCGTTCAACCACACTTCTCGTCTTCCATCAAACCCGTTCAACCGTCGAATCTCATCGCACACTCATCTCCCCTCGCCTCGACCTTCCGTCTGTGCAAGACTGCCCTTTCGATCGATAGCCACTCGTAGAACGCTGCTGGTTGTTCTACTGTCATCATAAACCGTTCGAGGCAAGCCAGCCATGGCGGGTTCATCCTGCCCCAATCCCTCCTGCTCGAATCCCTCCGTCGAGGACATTGACGACAAGCGAATCTGTACCAACTGTGGTACTGTCGTCACCGAGTCCTTCATCGTCTCCGAGATCACCTTTGGTGAAACCTCGTCTGGAGCTGCTGTCGTCCAAGGTTCTTACGTTGGAGCCGACCAGAAGCATGCTCGCGCTTCGGGTCCCTTCCGCCGTCACGGAGCTACTGAGACACGAGAACAGGTCATATCGAATGGTGAGCAATAATCTTTGATAGAATCTTTCTTCGCGTTATATTTTTGATTTTTTGTTTGTGCTATTTGGCATGGGTAACCCGATACTAATCGCATTTCGGAAGTATAGGCCGCAGAAAATTGAACCAATTAGCATCCGCATTGAGCGTTCACGACCGGTTCGTTGAGACCGCCGCTCGCTATTTCACTCTCGCCGTCACGCACAACTTTATACAAGGTCGGAAGACCCAGCACGTCGTGGCCTGCTGTCTGTACATCGCCTGCCGTTTGGACAAGAGTGCACACATGCTCATCGACTTTTCTGATATCCTGCAAATAAACGTCTTCTCACTCGGAGCAACCTATCTCAAGCTCGTCAAAACACTCAACTTGAACATCCCACAGCTCGATCCGGAGCTTTGGATCCGTCGATTCGCCAAGCATCTCGAATTCGGTGATAAAACACAGCAAGTCTGTCGGGATGCCATCAAAATTGTCCAACGTATGGACCGGGATTGGATCATGGAGGGACGAAGGCCAGCCGGTGTCTGCGGTGCCGCTCTCATCATCGCGGCCCGCATGAACAACTTTCGCCGAACCGTCACCGAAATCATCTACGTCGTCAAGGTCGCCACGATGACGATCAACAAACGTTTAGAAGAGTTCAAAAATACAAAGAGCAGTGAGTTGACTGTCAGCGAGTTTCGTAATATGTGGCTCGAACAGTACCACGATCCCCCTAGCTTCGGAGAAAACAAGACAAAGAAGAGACGGAGGAGATGGGTTAAAACTGTCAACGAAGATGGTGAAGTTATTGAGAACGAGGAAGAAGAGCCGACTGGAACACCTATTATTGATCTTACCGCTGGAAATTTTCTCGGTCCCGATGGTCGTCTTGTTGGACCTGGTTTTCTTGCCACAGCTGCCAATGATAGCGCTCAAAAGGCTTTTGCTAGTGATGCCAACAGCGAAGGTCCGGCTCACAAGCGCTTAAGAGTTGACGCTGATGGATTTGCGATCCCTGCCATTCCAACCTCGTCGAACGGCTTTCAACCCGACGCACAAATCACCACCGTTCCTGCACCGCCGAGACCTTTATCCCCCCCGTCAACGGCAGCATCACCAGGAGGCGTTCTAACCCCTGGGGAGTCCGCCAAATCACCCACAGACGGAAAGATTGGAGAATCGCCCAGTAGCCCTCTCGAAGCCGAGATCTTAGCATTAATAAACAACCCGGAAACTCAAACCGCCGTGGAAGACATCCGTCGCGAACGACTTCGTCAACAAGCTCTTATCCCTCCTTCCACTATTTCTGTCGACCCTGAAAATCTAGAAGACGTGGATGACGACGAAATCGAATCAATCATGATGAATCCAGAAGAAGTCGCTCTGAAAACTAAGATCTGGTATGAGTACAATCGAGAATACTTGTTGGCGCAGGAGGCAAAAAGACTCAAGGCCGAAGCGGACGAAAAGGCGGGTATCAGTAAGAAGACAAGGAAGAAGAGAGGTAAGACGAAGCCTCGAGATAGCAGTTTCCCGGATATGCCGGCGAGTCCAGCTGAAGCTGCGAGGGAGATGCTGAAGAAGAAGACGTTTTCGAGAAAGATCAATTATGCGGCGCTGGATAGCTTGTTTGAGGATATCAAAACGCCATAGAGGAAGTGTGGGGCTTTTCTTATCTCTTGATTGATACATTAGCGATGGTGTACGGAGTTGGTTTTGATTTGTTTATCTTTCATGGTTTGTGTTATTATGGCTTCTGTCGGAATTGTAATTCTATTCAAGAGGGTTTGCAAAAGAGATTCAAAGATAGAAATAGATAATAACAATACTGCTTTCCAGAGTCTCTCTAACTCCACGGCTCTCTCCAATCCCACTCAATCTGAGTCATACGTATCGCATCTTCCTTATGCCAGGCCTTGAAAAATGCATAGCTCGCATGACCAAGAACCAGCAAATTCTCCATCCAAATATACTCCAGCCCCTTCTCAGCTCCATTCAGCACATACATCATAATCTTGAACAAAATCTCGACCGGTAAATCCTGAATCCCAACCCTCGGTGGATCCGGATCGATCAATACCTTCCCTCTCACCAGTCGCAATGCATCAGAAGCCGCATCCCTATTTAACGGCTCTATTCTCCTACTCCCTGCTATTTCCGCCGCGTCGGATAACCTACCATACCCCGACGAAAAGGTAGAATACGTTTTGCAGAGCGTCGCAAGGGTAAAGATGTATACACCCCCAGGTGAAATAAAGGGCTGGAAATGCGTGAGCTTTACCGTCGCGACACCACACCTGCTACAACCCCTCCCGTTGTCAGAACAGGTGCAAAGTTGTTTATATATCCCCCACGGAACGAACGATTTACCCGCTCTTGTGATACAAGAACCCAACGGTTCTAGTCCCCGCAGTATATCCTTTTCGTCCTCCTGAAGGGGAAGCAGACAGTGCATGCAAAACGTTTCAAAACAGTACCGTTCGTACACCGCCTGTCCTTTCTTCTTTCCATGTTGTATCCCGTCTCTGCTGTTTTTACTCCCCCCGCCGCCGCTACCAGACTTGAATAAATTCAAGTTCAAGTTCAAGTTGAACCGTTGCAGCAACGGAGTATGCTTCTGTTTCGTCCGGGGTATGTACCCCGCTAACTGCACCGGTCTATGCGACGGGGGATGCATATACTTGAACTTCGAGCCCGGTACACACGCAAACTCGCGCAAGTTTGACCAAAAGTGGTTATTATTATATACCGTCACAAACGCGTTCGCTCCCTCCCTTCTCATTCTCCCGTCTTCATCCGAACTGTTATTATCCCCATCTTTACATTTAGGATCCGGCGGGAGGAGTAGATCTCTGGGGCACCGGTGATGCTCACACCATACCGTCGAATAAGCGTATCCCAACCTGTTATCATCAGCTCTGATGTCCGATGATAGCGCCCACTCTTCGGGTGTGCAGGCGCCCAGGTAGCGTGCGGTTTGTGGGTGGTAGAGGTATGTTGGGAAGAAGATACCGGAGAAGGTGTCTAAGTACAGCGCCGTGGGGGAGCATGATGGGATGCAGAGGGTGTGGGAGCAGTAGAGACATTTATATTTATATTTATATTTATATTTACGGTTACTTGTATTATTGTTATGATTGTCGGTGGATGTAGGAGTGGTGATGGGGGTTGATTGTGTTTTGGGGAGGAGGAGCTTTTGGTGGATTAGAGTTGAGCAGAAGGATTCTGCCTTGTTTTTAGTTGAATACGCAAGATGGCGGAGAAGCTTGCTAGTGAGAGAAAGGGAGATTATGTCTTTGAGGGGGAGGTATCGGAGGACGAGGGTTATGATGTCCAATGGGAGGGAGAAGAGAGGACACTCCGAATTGGTAGCTTTGTCGTCGTTCATGAGAGCATCAAGGTGTATGTATCTCTTACGACTGGCGATTATAGCTTAAAGGGTCAACCTTGTTGAAAGGGGTTCTCGTGCGATTTTGGCCTCCTTCGAGGTTGCTTGTGATCGATTGGTATCATATCATCTTTACAAAGCGGCTATTTACACGCCGCACAACGCAGAATTGTACAAAATACAAGCACAGGAACACACAATCGACTAGATACTCTTCGGAACCCCATCTTCATTATCAATCTCATTCGTAGCCATACATGAGTGAATATTATCATACATATTACACATTCGCCCTTTAACACCAGTACCTTGCTCATACACAAAATAAAATACAAAATCCACGCCAAAAAACCCCAAGTATTACAACTAGGAAAGAGAAGTAGAAATGAGATAGAGGAGAAAAATATACTACTTGAACTTCAAATCCATTCAAGCTTCATCTGGTCTTTTGCATTCAATATGCTATCGATGGTGTAGGATCTGAGTAAAAAACCCAAACTATCCTGTAAAGTGGTACCGCTTATTCATCTAATATAAATCCAAAGTCCCCAAACCATCTTCCTTTTTTTTTTTTGTTTTTCTTTTCTCTTCCTCAAGATCGTTCCTTTATATCGCTGCTGCTAACAAGCTATATAACAAATCCACAAGGTAGACGAGAAACAAAAAAGCTAACCTAGAATAAAATTCGCACAGGCAATTTTTCAAGAAAATAAAAAGAAAATAAAAAGCAGACGGAAGAAAAGGATGGAACAGTAGTGTAAATAGTCATTGTGTGCTGGGACACCAAAATAAATTTCTTTTCTTTCAATTTTTGGGGGTTACTTGATAAAATATTTTGCCCGCTGCGTCAAGATAAAAAAAAAAAAAAAATTCAGACACTAATTATAGAAGTCAAAGTAGAAAAAAAGGATAAAAAATTGACAAGTCTTTCGTACAAAATATCGAAACAAAAGAAAAGTGAAAGAGAAACCGGTGAAAGTGGGTATATTCAGCGAACGAAAAAAGCTATTACTACCATATGATCAAGAGATACCAAGGTATAAAGGGGGAAAAGAAAAGACAAGTGAAGAAATAATAGAAAGAACCCCCGTCATGCAGAGCCTGAACTAAAGAGATGCAGAAAAAGGAAAACAGTTTATATCGGAACCACATGCAGAGCACAAATACAATGGGATCGAACAGGGAAATACAAACAAAACAAATAAAAGTCGTAAAAATCATAACAGGATATCTTTTTTGTAACGGGTGAAAAAAGCTAGGCGTATAGATGACACGAAAATAAAAAGAAAAAACTCCGTCAACTGGAACTGGAGGATATCCGAGGGGCCGTTTCTCCACAGGGAGGTGTCGGCAATGTCGAAAGGAAGGTAACGGTGGTCATCCCGTAGTACGCCGCAAGAAATACTGAACAAGATTTGGAAGAGGAAAGAAAAAGGAAAACAAACAGGCTGAACGAAACGCTATTCATGCATAAATACCAATTAAGAACCCCTTTGCGTAGAATATAACTATCTGATGAATACAAGTAAAAAAAGATCCAGAACGACGGGGTATGGGGTACCGTTGTTGAGTGAACCAGCCATACCGAATAGAGTGACGCCTGCAGAGTCGTGATTGTCGGAAGTGTTATCGACGTCGATCGCGTCAACACCTGGGAATAATGGTGGGCGTTGAAAGTGGTGTTCGTTAATCCAGACCAAAAATATATAAAAAGAACCAAAAAGTGGTGTATTAAAACAAGAGACGCTGTTGCACCGAAGATATGAAGCCATTAAAAGACGGGACGAGAGAATCGAGACGGAAGGAATTAAAAAAAAAAAAAAAAAAAAAAAACACAACAAAAAAAAAAAAAAAAAAAAAAATTCCCCCAATAACAACTAAAGAAATACTTTTGGATAACCGATTTTTCGCTTTTTTTTTTTCGACAGGTTGGAAAGATATGATGTCGCAACGCCGCAATGATCTAATAATCCGGATCGAAAAGGAAAGAACATCAGAAGAACTCAAGCAACGACCTGTTGGCCATAGCCCAGGATATAGTATGGAGGGGTGGGCTGCATCTTGTTGGCTCCACAGTTCAAGCAGTTACAGATCCATCCATGCTGCATGAATTGGGGAGGCGATATTCTTGCAGGAAAAGGCTGTTGCGGCTTGCCACCAAAATAAGTAGGCCAGTCCCAGTTCAAAGGAGTTGGTGGTCCAGTGGATTGGGCAGATGGTGGAGATGGTTGGGCGGATGGAGCAGTGAGCTCTGGGCACCAGTAACCTTCATTCATTGGCATCTGGTGTTGCTGCTGCTGTTGTGGGTAGCCACGAAGGCGGTCGCCAATGTAGCCGGGGTGTTGTTGCTGTGGTGAGAAGGTTTGGTGAGAGAAGGACATGGTGTGGCGTCTGTTGCCATTGTTTGGAAGACTGGTATTAATCGACGGGAGAACTGGAGCATGATGAACGACCTGCTTCTGACTAATGAAGGAGTCCCAAGATGCTTTCCAGGAATCAAAGCCGGTGTAACCAGGTCGAGCAACGTGGAGTTGCCATCCAATAGCGGCCAACCAGTCAGCTTCGAGTTGGTTGAGCTCGGAGACTTGAAGACCAGTGACGTCGGCCCAAGAGCGGTTCTGGAAGGTATTGTCATCCAAGAACTTGCTGGCGAGCAGGAGCGAGATGGTGCACATGCGGTAAAGGTGGGCGAGCCCCTTGTGGTGCGTCGTCGGTGGGCAGTTGTTCATTCTATGAGACAAATAGTCCAACGACAAGATGACCGTCGAAGAGGGCAGTCTGGTGGATTGCAAGATGCTGAAGACAAACTTCTTGAAAGAAGTGACCGTCTGTTGGCTCTGGTTGCCAGGGAGAATTCTATCCATATTGTTAGCATAGGAGAGCTTGACATCCCAAGAAGTTGCAACGTACATTCCAATGGCCATTGAGGTAACAAACTCGGCCATATCTTCAATCTCATAATCCAAGACTTGCGCAACGCCACCAGTAGGCTTCTCCTCAACTTTAGCTGGGGCAGACTTATTGGCCTCGTTCCTGTGATTCCAGGACATCTGCATGTTTTCATCCGACTTGATGGAGTTCAAGGGTGGAAGAGTGTTGCAGTCGTTATAGTTTCCCGGGTGAGCCAAACCGGGAGGGAACGGCATTCCCTGTTGTCTATATCCCGGATGGTATTGAGAAACCTGGTTGTATCCGTCGTATCCCTTTTGCTCGTGCATACCATATGCGAGACCGTTGGGTCCCATGGCGTACTGGTGCGAGTAGTACATGGATTCCGGAGGGGTGATTGGGAGTCCCGGTGGGGGACGAGCGTAGAAGGAAGGCATGAGTGAGGAAAGAAGAAGTCGAACAGGAACAGCCGGAGGTGAAGAGTTTTTTTGACTCTTCACGACTTTGCTGGAACAGGCGGAGAAGGTGTTAGCCTTGGCCGTGGCACCTGGCGGCACTCTTGACGATAGTGCTCGGGTGATGCTCAATGTTTCCTGAGAAACATCTACGAAACTCGACACGATCATGTCTCCCCGAGGAAAGGGCGAAGTTACTTACCAGTTCCTTAGACTTCCAGAGAAAGATGTCGCCTACGAAATGCGATTTCGAAGGAGACAAGAGACACAAAGAAGAAAAAGCGTGAGGTTGCAATGCTAGGACTTTGAAAAGAGGGTTAAAAAAAAAAAAAAAAAAAAAAAAAAAAAGGAAACCGGGCTTTTTTTGACGAGAAGCTTGAAAAGGTGAGAGACTGGTGGGTGAGAGAAACCTGCTCTTAAAGCAAATAGTTGACCAGCTGGAGAGTGTCGGCGGGAGGGTGATTAGACCGGAGCAGAAGGCTCCAACGGTCAGAGGAAAAAGAAACGTCTCTTAGTGCCGTCGAGCGAGCATCCAGTTGCGATTTATGGTGGTATTCCTAACAAGGGTAACTTGATTTTGGGCTTTTCAATATTTGTGCCTATGATCGTGTATCGGAAAGGGTTTTCGACCGAATCGTATCTAACTTTCAGGAAAACTTGAAGGCGATTATAGGCAGTATACCAAGAACCTGTAATTTGGTAACGGGGTATCTAGTGGTAGTTGGTGAGGATGTCCAAGAGGAATTACTTAGTTAAAAGCTCCACTGCTCGGAAGAGTGCAAAGAATAAATGCAATAAGAGAGCGATTCGATTTCCGTTCGCAAGGGAGACAGACCGAAACAGTCAGTCTGTGACGCGGTTTCGATGGAAAAAACGTTGTCCGTTTACGAGGGAGAATCGAGCGAGAAATTTTGAATGCTTGTAGTAAAAGAAGAGGGAAGGAGGAAAAAATTCAGCGAGGAACTGGGGTATCCAAATTATTCTAGCAGCGAGAGAGAGTAATATATTCTGGTTTCGTCTCAGGAAAAGGATGCCACAGCAAGTCACCGGGAGCTGCAGGATCGGTGGGAAGGGTAGTATTAGGTGAGGAGTAAAGATTGGCGCGGATTGTCGAGCAGAATATTAAAAAACACCTCGTGGGAAGCAATAAAAGCCGATTAAGAAGTCGCCGGATGTGCGTCGTTTTGATCTACCAAAGCCGAAAAAAAATAGTACTGAAATAATGTCGAAAGAGAAAATGCAGCGAAGAGCAGGCTGTACTCGTGTCCCGGACCAGTAACCGATGGTGAACAGATACCACGCAACCGATGTCGATACTGAAATGACGGGAAATCAAAAATATATATGGAATAAAAGGGTTTGAAAGAAAAGAAAAGGCGATGCTGAGATGAAAACCAACAAAGTAGAGGCTATGCTGTTTCTTGTTTTTCAGGCTTGTCGGTTCCCACGTTGTGAGTGGTAGCAAGAATATCTAACGAGGCGTGGTACGGTTAGGTGGTTGCGGGTGAATGTTTCGACGACTGTGACGGTGCCGGGTATTTGGCTGTTGGTATGCGAAAATTCGAATTCTTCAATTCCTTCCAAACTCGGCGAATGCGTCGAGTATATAAATATAACAGAAATGGTCCAAGCAGAAGAAAGAAAAAAAGTATTACTCCAAGTGAATGGGTTCTCTCTCAAAATGGGACTAGAAACTTTTTGTACGTATTTATTTTTTCTCTTCTTTCGATATGGGTGAAACTGGGAGGTTTTGCCGGAAAGAAAGTGAAAACTTGATATTGAAGAAATAAAACAAGAAAAGAGAAGAAAAAAAAAGGTCCGAAGTTTTTCTTGACTTTGAAGAACGACTATAACAAGTAGTGAGTATATTTATGCCCAGAGGTTCGTTTCAATACGAGCAGCCGAGGGAAACCGCAGTCTTCGAGTCAAAGGTTGAAGCGATCGAGTGGGAAATATAGTATTGGTTGGATCTTGTAATTTTTTTCTCTTGGTCGTAACGAGTAGTCAACAGAGTGACACAAGGCACGTTAGAATGGGTCTTGAAAGGTAAGAGAGAGTGTGCGAGAGAGGGAGGTATAGAAGGAAAGAGGGAGAGGCGAATGGTAGTGAAGTGAAATTGGTTTGTTGATGGTTGAATGGAGAAACGGATGATGGAGGTGGAGGTGGAGTGGGTGAAGAAGGGAGGTCTTGCTTGGGTTTTAGGGGAGGCCGCAATAACAGGACGGTGGAAGAATGTGTTGGAGAGGGAGTGCAGGGGTCTGCCTCTTCTTCTCTCTCTTCTCTTCTCGTCTTCTTCTCTTGTCCCCTCTCGGGCTAATAATGGTCACCCTCTCGGGACTGAATTGTATTCGTTCTTGTATGGGCATAGTCTCGCTCTGGGCCATGGCTAGCACTGGCTGGGGCACTGGGGCCCCCCAAATTAGTTGAGAAACAAAAACATGCACACACACACACACACCACACTACACACACTCATACATGCGCACACGAAAAGAAAAAAGATTTGGTTCTCTCCCCCGTTCACTCTCACGCTCCTCTCTCTCAATACTAGCGCTATTTTGATGTGTGAGTGCTATTACCGGGGTGGTTCAAGAAAAGGGAAGAGGGAAGAGGAAGAGGCTGTCGCCGTTTCACCCTGGATTGTACAGGCGGAGGTATTAACTGATTGATTGAATAATCGAAATGGGATGGGATGGAAGGCCGGAATACCAACACCGCAGCGGCCGTCGTCCTTGGTCCCCTAGTGTGCATCTTCTCGGACTGATTGATCAAATGTATAATTTCAACAGACGAGATTCAATCTTCCCTGTTCCCCTTCTCTTCTCGACAAGTGCAAGCAGCAACCAGCAGCAGACAGAGCAGGCACACGCCCCCTCGTCCCAGCATGGGCAGCAAGGCAGGGAACATTGCTGTCACTCGGCCTGTTAGTGTGTGTTTAAGGAACCGCAACCGCAGCAAGTCGTAGCCCAGCCAGCGACAAAAAAGAAATAAGAAATACAAAAAATAAAAAAAATAAAAAAAGGGTGGAACTTTCGGACAGGGCCTGTTTACTTTGCGGGGGATTTCTTTCTCTTGCCTTTCCCTGTTCTTGCGTGTTTTAAAAAGGGCAAAGCCTGCTGGCTAATGCAGAAAATCAGCAGGCAAACGAGCAAATTAAGACACAAGAAGCAGAAGAAGTCGAAGAGAAGAGGTCCTCTTTTCCCACTCTTTGGTTTGGTTCGTTCATTATCGCAGGGGATGGGCGAAAAAGCAACGAGGTTGCACTTGCAACTTGCTTGCTGCTGCTGGCTGCTCGTGCTTGCCTTGCCCTCTTTTCTCACTTCCACTTCTTTTCCCCATCCATTTCGTATCAACCACAGCCGATCTTTTGCCAGCTGCTGTCCGTCCGAATAAGTGTGTCTGGTTTCCATGTTAATCACAGCCTTGTCGTCATTTCGTGTTGGCTATTATGATGATTCTCTGATTATCGAATATCGAATTATTCGCGTCTACCACACCCACACGCCGGCTGTGTGAAGAAGTGTGAGCAATCGTTAAACAAACGGGCTGAGCGGAGTACCGGTCTACCGGAGCAAGCAGAACAAGAAGAATTACACCACAGGATGGCAAGCTGAACGTGAATCATATCACCCCTACGTATGTAGGTCCGTGGAGTCCGAATGTAATGTAGGGCCCGCTTTTTGCGTGGGACATCTCGTCGAAAGGATTGGGCCAACCAATATCTTGATTGATATCAACATGATGCACACGCATACGGATTCTCTTTCTTCATTGTACAGTGGACGTACCGTACTGCCATATTACATACCACTCTATTTCAGTTATTATATTGTTTCCATGCATCTGCATCCTTCTTTTTTCTTGTAACCCCCCAAAAGATAATTGGCCGTCCAAATATTCACTCCACAAAAATGTTGGAGGTCTGGTATGGTCAGTTTCAAGACTTGCTTCCCCCAGCCTGTCAAATCCCACAGCCCAACCGGCACGCAGCGGTGCAGGCGATGGGGTGAAAAGGAAGGGCAACGTAACGGACGTACAAAGCCTGGTTGCGTGTTTTCTGACATCTTCCTGACGCCGGCATTACCTTTATTATCATATCATCCTTTTTTTACTCCTCGTGCGCATCCGGTCTTGTCTGCCTTCGGGGAAATAAATGCAAAAGAGGTGAGCAATAAAAGGAGTATAATATTTTATTATATATCACCATTATTTCTCCCGGAGGAAGTGAAAAAACCGATGGCGGAGTGGTCTCGAAGCTCCCAATAAATTCATTCCTCTAATTCTATACTATTCTCGACGGGAATGAAGGCCCTAAGATCTTCGGCCGCCGCCTAAGTGTAGCATATTGGGACTTCATGTGTGTGAAAGCAATAAAATGAGTGGGCGAGTGAACCTTTTCCTCTGCTCATTTGCTGCGACGGACGAGACAGTGCCAAAATAAGCCCCGATTGAGAAGGACAGGAATGTTCGGAACGACTCCGCCTTTGAACGAATGCGGTACTTGTATCCTCGCTGCGAAGTGTATGTGTAGCGCGGTACCCACCCCTGGTCCCGACGCGAACCAACCATGAGAGCTAGGGAAAGAAAAGAGGAGCATCCTCTTTCCTTCTTTCCTTTTTCTTTATTTCCTGGGCGTCACGAAAGGGATATCCATCCCACGCTAACTTTGAACCCAGCCATGCATCGAGCTCGTCTCTTATTGGCGAACCCCCAAATATCCAGTGCATGCAGCAGCTATTGTTCTCGCTCTCTTTGACCATTACCACAGAAAAAAAATATATTGCTGCAGTGAAATCTCTGTGAGCGAGTTCTGGGTATTCCCATTCAAAGCCCCGACGATGATTTTCTATTGGCCACTCTATTTTTCCTTGTTGATAAAAACCCACGGCGAGTAAGAAAGAAGCCATGAGCAAGCGGATATACAGAGTATAAAGATAGAAACTCAAAGTAATAAACAAACGGAAGATAAAAGACCGTTCGTCCAATGTCGAAATTTTGACGGAAACACTTTCCCTCCCAGCGCGCTAAGATATTTGATCAAATCTTAAAACCACAATCGTATTGTTGCATTCAATCATTCATTCACCAAATTGAATTGCGCCCGGCATCTGGAGCGCGAGAGCCGATGGGTTGTGCATTTGGTATTGAGGAATTCCTCAAAATAAGAAATCGAAATAAAAGTAAAATATAAAATAAAATAAAGCGCACAATAGGCCAATTCGTTGGTCAAGATTTGATTTTGAAGGCTACCCCGTCGTCTGTCTCCATCCATCACATGTCCTCTGCATGCATGTCATTTTTTCTCTCTTGCTCTTGATCCACTTGCGTAGATACCTTGCTGTCAACTTGCAACTCTATACGAGCAGAGGTACCCGAAGTAGCCGTCGAATTTTCCAGATTTAGTGACCACCACCGAAACCTTTTTTTCTTATTTTCCTTAGTCTCCTCTTTCTGCGCCAGCTTCTCGTCAGAAACAAATTATCGAACAACCCAGTGGGGAAGAATGGCAGGAAAAAGGAAATAATGGGGACGACAGGGCCATGACAACCTAAAAAAGAAACTCGCCGGCAATCTGGTTGGCTGAGAGAACGAAACGATGCGAGCTCGTCACCTTTCTTCTGTTCTTCAACCCCGTCCTTTGTTTTTCTGCTTGCTGGTTGTCTGGTTGTTACGGCGAATGGGGAAAGAAAGTGGAGTCGACGACACGATTGAGACGAAAAAGATGGTCGGTCCTTTTCTTACGCGCATCTGACCAACCGACATTTTCTTTCCCAGAAAATTCTGACCAATCAGATCGGAGACAATTTAGGGTTGGGCGATTGTGTGAATCGAAATCTTGGATATCATATTTCTACAAAGAAAATTTTCAAATGTCTTTGAAAACTTCTCGCTCGCGTTTGTGAACCCTGATTGCAGGGAAAACTTTAATAGGATTTTCAGTATGCTTTTTTCTCAGAAACTGGACCGTGACAAACATTGCCCCTCTGTTGGACCCCGATAGAACTTGATACGGATTGATATGAGGATATCGAAGGTGGAGCCCGCCAGCAGTTTCACTTTCAAAATAGACAGGCGGAAAGTGGACCTTCCCTCCCAAATTATGAAATGCACAGTCGAGGAAAAGGCGCTTGTGGAGAGGAGCCATCGACTTGGAAAATGCGGACATGGCAACGTGGGCTCGTATATACTTGTAACGAACGATCAACCATGCTGGCGGAAACGACGGCTCCTATTGAAAAATTATGATGATCTGAATGAATTACTCTCTCTTCGCTCATCTCATCGTCGGTATTTTGGATGCAGCGCCGACCCGACGAGCTGGATATCATGTCTTCTTGAACACGGATGTTCCCAGCCCAGGCCCGCCGCTGTTGCTGTTGGTTGCTAACCCGTCGCCCGCCTCCTCGTCGTTTCATTATCCAGATGCGCATTGACACTGCAAATTCAACTCGACATGACCAAAAAAAGGTCCCCTTCTTCCAATATCGACCATCTTATTTCGACCGTGAAGCAATCGATGCCGCAGCTTGGCATCTTTCAGGGCGCAATTTCGTTTAGATAATGATGCTGCCCTTGTCCTGGGGACCTGGTCGAAAATTGCGCTGATGGGGCGCAATCCAAGCCTGTCGAAGAGACAACCCTGACTTCAATCCAGTTCACCCTTTTTCTTTCTCGTGTTAAACCCCTCGTCGGTCGATGTGCCCCAGACGGCAAGTGAAGATGGGCTGTTTTCGATGTGGCCCATATGACCACCAATAAATATTTGACCATGGATTTCACTCCACCCCTTCGAGCTCCAGAGTTCTACCGCGATGATTCCGAATAATTAGATTAATTATCCCTAAACCTCGAACGAATCTTTTTGTTTTGTTTCAAATCAAGAGTTATTCGTATGCTCTTCATAGGGGAAGAATTCGAGCTTTATCCTTCCTTCCCGCGTCTCGTTAATTCTGCCTGCTTGCTGCAGGACGGCTTGACATAATTTTAGCATCTTTCCCTTAAACGTAGAAACACGGGTCGAAAGGGGACGAATTCATGGTATGATTCAATCGTTAAAATGACTATTTTATTATTCTCGTCTTAAGTTTAGAGTGAATTATTGAACTGCTGGTCAAGGTCTTCTTCGTATATCCGACGCAGGACTCCTGCAAGTTTGAACGATCCAGCCATCTCTTTTGGTTTTCGTAATGGCTGACTGCAGCCAATCAGATGCCGGAGATCGAGCTAATGCAGATATCGAAATTCCAGACGCTTTGCTGCAGCAAGCGAAAAACTAGCTCACTCTCTTTGATCTTGTCAACAAGGTGAATTAAAGGATTGATTAAATTGATTTTCCAATGGAAACAAAGTGCTCTCTCATAACGAAGAAATGCTATTTCCCCTCTCCTTCCGTTGATCTTCTCGCTCGTTCTGAGAATAGTGCTACCAGTTGACAAGAGCCCCTTGCTTGCCCTCAGAGCCGTTTTTTCCAAGCTGACGTTTAACGTTTCCCTCCTTTATTGCGAAATCGTGCAGCATTTTCTTAAACAATTTTTTTTTTACTTCCCGCGACAAGGAAGGAAAGAATTTAAGTATTGGAGGCAAAAGCCAAAGACGAGGGAAGGAGAGACAAGAGCCGGTCTGTGTAGCCCTATGAGTCTGCTTGTCTCTCCTTCCCTCAACTTGAGCTCGTACACTTTTCATTACGTTGAAGGTTGACGACGACTTTAGTCAGTCATGAATGTTTCGTCTCTTTGCGTGAATGTATTCCAGAATCGTACAAATGATCCTGTTTGTTTCGATTCAAAGTGATCATACGGGGCGTAAGCCCGCAGGATTCGATGTCCGGTGGTGCACCACCGCTTCAACCGTGCTTTGACTGATACCTCACTCGACATCCACGTACAGTACTAGCAAAATTAAAAAATCTGCACATGTCGACTCGACTCCGCTTTTACGTTTTCGTATATTCAGCGTCAAAATCGGGGTCGCCTGTTCGGGATCGGTGCCTGACGAGAAGGAAAGCAAAAGGAAAGCATCCTAGCACTAGCATGCTTTTTTCGATTCTCAGGGTCTGGAAGTCGAACCGACGACGTTTCTCGTGACGGGACGGCTAGGATGTCCAGCTCCAGAGAAACCCGTCGACGGTATCCAGGTCGTCCAGATGTATACATGTACCAAATACGGATGTCGGCCTGTCTCGTCAAAGCCAAAAGCGGAGGAGAGTAGCCCAACCGCTCGGGTAGACAAAGTACCGTGTACGAAAATTCTCCAACCTTTTGACAGCCGCCCCCGCCGTTTCGTCTTCCCCATTTGCCATTTCGAAAGGGAAGCCCGCTCAAAAAGTTACCACAAGTTTTCCCACTTCCAGAATGTGGTTCCGGGGCAAGGCCGACACATGATTGATATTACCTTTTGGATATAGTAGAGGAGGGGAGAGAAAGCTGAGCTAAGAAACCTGCAGTGAGGAAACGAAAGGACGCAAACACCAAAAAAGAAAGAAAGGCTCTTCCGAAAGAACCAAAAGCATCGAAGGTTGTCTCCGTTCGGTTTGTGACGGAGAGAAGCAAAAGAGCATGACCCAATGATGGCGCATATCACGGCAGAGTGTGGGGACCTCTCCTCTCACTCTTCAAAGTTGGGTGTTTGCTGCTTGCCTGCTGCTCCTCTTGTCTCTGGTCCTTTCGGCTCCTCTTGGATGGGTCCTTTTTTGACTCACAACGTGCATTAGATAACAAGAATTACCGAATTTGTTGGACTAAAGGATTCAAACTTCGGAACTTGCTGCAGCCCCAGGCGCCCAGTCCAGTCCGAGCTCACAGAAAATCATCGCTCGGCCCTTTCCCAGCTATTTGTATTGTATCGCATCGTGTCTATTGGAGTGAAGAAGTACCTTTGACCGCATCTGCAGGTACTCGCATATCAAGTCACGTTTGACACTAGGTCGCCGCTTCGCACGCTTTTCTTTCCCCATCTGCAGCTTATTTGAGATCTGTCACTTAATTCACTTTACACGCCTCGAGTTCCAGAAGTTCTTTTTTGATTTGCCTCTATGGTTTTATAAGCATTCTGAGTCGGAGGAAATTTTTGAAAAGCACCGGTGGTCGATGATGTCCGAGTCCGGTCCGAAGAGGCGCTGTTAGCTCGGTCGTTGAGTTGTACAAGCGGTACTATTGTCCAATTAGTATTATTCGACCTTGTAAGAGAGTTTCATTCTCAAAGACACTATTCTCGAAGAACATATGGATCACAATGAGCCAAGAATAGTCTGGTAAGCCAAGAGAAAATAAAAATTTTTCAACGTTCTTCGTATTAAGTCATGGATTTCTATTGTCTTCTATGATCGAAGTAGCAGCTATTCCATGTATCGATAAGCTGAAGAAGAAAACATCCCGAAAATCAAAGCGCAGGAAAGTGGCAACCTGCCTGCCTTGCTGCAGGATACACATTTCGGCTTCTCGCTGCTCGTCTAGCTGTACCCTGCTATGAGGGGGAAGAGGAAGGAAAGACTGCTCTTTCGGTGGCGAAAATATGAGAAAAGAACAGGTTTGTCGCCTACGTCAGTGACATATCTTGATCACCGGAACCAAAGCCTGGGCAAAAGTCCTCAAATTGTTGGAAAGGTAATTTTGGCCTTCACCTATTGGCGAAGTCCTCCGGCCATGCGAGATGCCTGCAAGGTAGGGGTAATTTTTTTTTTTTTTTTCTTTCTGACTGGGTCGGTTGCTGTGGTACGACAAGCTGAGCTGGTTATAGTCGTAGTATGCTTGTTAGTTCGAGGGTAGTACGAGACAAGTTATCAGTTATTACACGCAAGAAAATTGCTAGGCTAGGGATTCTCCACCTTTCCTTTGAAGAAGGAGAGAATGTCACCGAACCTTCAGACGAGTTCGCCGGTTAAGGTTTTCAAATTTCTGACCATAATTTCAGGAGGAGGAACATTTTGAGGTTGAAGTTGAGGGGATGCAATAATTGGGAGTTTGTAGGAGGAGCTCCTAGGAACGTATTTTTGCTGAACCTGCAATTAATCGCTCCACATTTTGACAAGCTTGCAAGATTTTCGATGGCACGAATGTTCAGATGGAGATCCCCCACCCTCGAAGCTGCGGATAGATGGCTTGCTCAGCATTATTTCCTTAGGACGACATCGTGGCCTTGAGAAAATGCCGCAGAAAATGGTTTTTTCGGACGACTGTTGATTTTTTACCGCGGGGCTAATAGGATTAACCCGTTGAATTCACGAAGCTATTGAGTTACCGGATTACGTTCCATTACTCTCTATCAGCCAATCTAATGGGCCAATTTGAAATACAAATCCTAATCACACAAAAACGTAGCCTAAAACATGAAATACCACATTCGGCAACAAATAAGTAAATACATACAAATCCATATTACCGTTCCTAGTATACTCGAAGTCGAGGTTTCCTTTGTTTTGTCTTGTCAAACCTCTTCTTCTTTGTGGCTCCGATAGCGGCGAGCTTTGCATCAAATTCCCGTCGCAGTAAAACGAACGCCTTGAAGACTTCCATCATACCACTAGGGTCTTTCAAGGCTGCATGGTTAATATACGACGTATCAATTTCTCCATCGGCATCTTCCTCGGTAAAAATATCTTCATCCTCATCAGTATCAATTTCTTCGCCCTCACCCATCGCCATGAGGTTCAATACATCGTCTTCTGAACTGCCTTTCTCCCCCTCTGAGAAGAAGTTTTTGATAGATGTAACGACAGTGGCTAGGATCATTGCGAAGTCGTTGAGCATGAACCACACATCACTCTTGCGGAGACCGTTGGCAATAATCAATGGATGTTGACTCCCGTGTTTGTAAAAGTCGAGCAAGTAGGAATTGTAGTAGCCGTCCTCAACGTCAATAATTGGGATCGCGCTGGCTTCCAAGAACACGCCATTCCTAGCGGATGCCGCGAGTTCTTTCACCGATTTGAACGTATCGTCGTGTCCCGAGAGACGGTAGAATGTGGAGCGTGCGTGAATCTCAGAGTTCGGCATCACATCTGGAGTGTTTCCGATGCTTGCCTTACTAAATGGAAGAACGTTGTCAGGAACCTCTCGGCAATATTGTTCCGCGAATGTCGAGACATAGCTCGTGAACGTTCTCAAGGTATCCTCGTTGTGCTTTATGAGTGACTGTCTGGCTATATCCGGAAGGGGCTTTAAAAACACTTCACTGGGTGACTTTTTGATTATCTCCAACATTTTCGCGCTCATATCTCTGGGATCCTTGCATCGACGTCGGCCAAAGAGGTGCGCCATGACCTGCATTAAAATGAGACATGTTTTCTGAGGCCTTGCGTCAACATCTTTGCAAATCGTATGGAACACACCATCCTTCAGGAGAGCGTGGAATGCGAAGGCGCTGTTTTGCGTGTAATATAAATGCCCGACCAACCCAGCAAAATTGATGGGTCTCCCATCTCCATCAATGAGATGCTGTCGTCGTAGATATTCAATTGAAAATCGTAAATGGTGGAGCACCTGCTCTTTGAAGTCCTTGCCGCCCAAAAAGAGCCGTGGTTGTGATAACAGCTGGTTGACTGCGTTATTGGCATATCGCGACTCCTGGGAACCATCGATTAGAGAAAACATGCGTAGTACGAGGGAGGTACTGATGGGGAAATGGCCCTTCAAAGATGGTAAACGCGAGCTGATCAGGCGATTAACCTTCTGCGGGTTCAGTCCGTGAAAGACAACGTTCCCAAAGAGATCGAAGCCACGACGACCGGCACGGCCGGAGCATTGGCGGTACGAAAGTGCGGTTAGATAGACGCTGTCACCAATAAAACCAACGGTCTTGCATGGCATATTGATACCTAGGGCAAGCGTTCCTGTAGATATGACGACTTGGAGATATCCCATACGAAATAGCGTCTCAGTCACTTCTCGAAGACGCCTGCTCAGACCCGCGTGATGAATACCGATACCACGTTGCAAAGCAGATATGAACACCTCAGGAATGCTTGCCTTTCGTAGCATCTCAAAGTCTTCTTCTACTTCGCGATTAAGTTTACTAATAAACAAAAATTTCTCGTGAGGAGCATCAGGGTCGAATGATGCCCACCTGCTTTGCTCTCCGCGCTCTTCTTGATTCCGTTCATTTTTCATAGCGTCGGTATCATCATCCCTGCTCTTCATCTTCGATTTGCTCTTCTTTGCTGAAACCTTCTCTTGGGCTTTGCTTTGTTTTTGAGACTGCTCTTTGACCCATTGGCGGTGCATCTCAACTTGATGGAGATAATCTGGATCGGTCTTTTTGAAAACTGCCTCTGCGTCCTCTAACTGTTTGAGGATAGTTTTGACAGTTTTCTCGACCATGGTTCGGTCAAAAGAGAAGAAAATAGCAGGAAGAGCATTCTTCGCGTGAAGACGAGACAGCAAAGAAAGAGTCGACTTTCGCACTTCTACATCATTGTCATGAGCATCGTCCTCTACACTTTCTTTGCCAGAGGAATCGGATCTAGCTGGTGAAACTGAATCTGATTTGTCGATGGGATCTGGAAGGCGTCTGATATTTCTCATCCTCTTGAGCTCTTCCATAACATGTTCGAATGGGGAGTTAGGGTTAGTCATCCAGGCTTCAAGCTGTTTCTTTAGTGTGTTCTCCCATTTGACAACGTCTACCTTGCCGATGAGACCGTCGAAATATTTTGAAGGAGCTATATTAGGATTGATAGGCCACTCTTTAGTCTGATGTTTGGTCATGAGTACAAAGAGATCAAGGCAGTCCCTAGGCTCAAGAGAGAGATCGTCTGGGATTTGACGATGTTTGACATCAATCAAGGTAGATATTGGGTTGATCGGTTTGAAGGCTGGCTCATCGTCTAATTCTTGGAAGTATCTTTGTTGCCTAAGACCTTTGAAAACTTCGTTAACGGGAGCATTGAATATGAATTTTCTTAGGTCCGAATATCGATGTTTATGTTGGATCATAGTTAGATCCATGCCCGCGGCCTTCTGGGTTTCGATGAGCCAATCTCTGAACTCTTCTGGGTTTCCAACTGTGGCGGAGAGAGCGATGATCGGGCTGTTGCATGTTAGCATTGCCTTTATTAATAATGAATATATATCTTAAGGTACAAAACTTACCATGGCGCGATCAAAAGTAGCTGTTCCCAGATAACACCGTCCTCTGCCTGACCAATGGAATGGATTTCGTCAAATATGATTCGCTTTACCCTCGGGGCCCATTTCCCTGCATTGTGAGGAGACAACAACATAATTTGTAAGATATGTGGCACGGTGACTAAGATTTGACATTGTTCTGGATTGTTAATTCTGTAGTCTCGAGTGTGAATTGCCCAAACCGTTTGGCCAGCGTGAGGGTAATTTTTGGTAAATCTTGCTAAGACCTCTGCAGCAATTTGGTTGACCTGTTTCGTCGGAATCAGTTAGAATTTGATACACTTTAACTTCAGGAGATAGAATGGCTCACCAATGCTTTCGTTGGTGCCACATAAACCAAAATGCCGTTATTACTTCCTCTGAGAACTTTCTCCATAGCATAAAACGAAATAAAAGTCTTGCCTGCTGATGTAGGAGCTACAACGAAGACGGACTTGTTCGCATCAATCTGATCCAAGACTTCTCTTTGCCAGGTATCTGGTTGGAATTTGACTCGAGAATCCGGAGCTGATCCGAAGCTTCGATCCATGTATGGCCCACTGTGGGTAAGCTGAAACTCTACTGGTGACTGTGTGATTCTCATTTCAGGTTTGACTCGACACGTCTCAAGGCGCGATGGCAATATCTCTTTCGTCTTCGGTGCTGTCGTCAGAAGCGGTGCCCCGAAGCCCATGCCAACCCAAACCTTCTTTACGATATCGTATATGTCCTTGGTTAACGCAGGTGAGGCCATGATGTGTCTGCATTGGTCGAGTATTAATGCGGCCAAATTTTGGTGCTTGTTTTTCTCCTTCTCGCTGATCCCAGAAGCTTGTCCCCATAAATCGAGAAAAATTCTCAATTGATATAACTTCGTCTCGAGGAAGACGTAATTTTCCTCGTCCCCTTGAAATTTCGTCTTTTGGAACTCAGAGATTCTCGCGAGTGCCAATAGGGAGGCTTCTTCATGTTCGATTCGAGTTCTTGTCTTCTCGATTGCATCAGTCAATTCTTCCAGAAATTTGGCCCAGACCGATACGACACGGTCTCCTGACTTCTTTGCCTTCGCATTCAGGTAACTCGCATCGAGAGGAGTAAGTTTGGTATTTG
This sequence comes from Dactylellina drechsleri, assembly GCA_036971345.1. Lineage (NCBI taxonomy): Eukaryota > Fungi > Ascomycota > Orbiliomycetes > Orbiliales > Orbiliaceae > Dactylellina > Dactylellina drechsleri. Next base: position 297,693 of record JAJTUB010000032.1, read on the forward strand.
TCTCCACTTCGTATGCACTACAGAGGCGCTCGATATCTGCTGAAGTATCGCCACCAAAGCTATCATCCGCAAGACAGTATTTGAACAACCGAACGTCGATAATGTCGCTGACTTCGAAGTTATTACCGGGGTACAATACCATAACTTCCTCCCAGTCGGCAGTTTCATCTATCGCCGCTGATATCTTTCGGCAGATGATATCGATGAAATTGTTCAATTCGGATTCTTTATTTATATCGAATTGAACACCTGGGCGACATCGTTGATTCAAGGTAAGTTTATTCATCAACACTACGTGCTGCAAGAAGCTGTACCCGAAGGTATTGACTTGATGTCTAGTACTGGCCTGCGCTAGTTCGCCATGCAATTCGACCATAGCAGCAATAATTATGTGTTCGCGAGGATTTTTGAGGTATGGTCTCGTGACTTCGGAGAGTGAGATATGTTTCACCTCCTCGTCCAGACCAAACTCCTTCTCCAGGATCTTGATGGCTTCTGCAGTTTCTTCACGAGCCTTTCGGATGAAACCTTTATCGAATTGTTCCATCCCGTGACCCTCGACCACGAGCGTCATTGCCTTTGAGTCCTTGAACTCAACTTTGTCTAGCAAGGCGACGTTGTATCCGTGGCCGATCATATGCCAGATGATTGCGGATTGCAGGTAAAACTGCTCCATGTGCTCACCATTGGTGGTGCAAGCATCGTGTGCCATACAAAAGTATGGGTTCGATTCGTCAAGGTAGAGCTTGAACGCGCTATCTCCCATACTACTGAAAAGGTTCAATTTTACCGCACTATCGGCAGAGAGGGATTTTTTGAGATGACGTATAAACGCCTCTCTGATCAAAACGTATCGGGACGCCCGATTATCGTTGACCTTGCTGTGGTCGAAGCAAATGAGCTTATGGGCTAATAGGACTCGAGTGTTAATATTAATTTAATATAACTTCCGGGTAGGATTCATACCCTCAAAGAATACAATGTGGAAGTTACAACCCCTCTCTCTGAGATTGTGGAGGAACTTCTCAAGTACGTAAATGCCATGTACGACCACAGGGCCATCTGGAACCCAAAGAAATTAGCTACAATATACTATCACATTGCTAGACTTTTGATTCTTACCATCGATCTCGATACTCTTATCATTGAGGATATGGAGGCATAGTGAATCGCCTTCTATGAAAAACAACTCCTGACCGGCGTAGTCACCGACTAGGTCTAATAGGAGCGGCCTCAAAGATCCGTAGTAGCTAGATATTTGTGAAAGCGCATCATAGCTCGGTTTGTCTTCGGCGCTTAGTTCTACCATATTGACTGCGTGCGTCTATGAATAGTGAGCTTTTAGAGGACGGGTTTGTAAATTACAGGGGTGATGATTTGGTGAAGCGGAGGAAGAAGGAGGAGTTTCGTGAAGAGATGAGTTCTAAGTGTAAAAAAATAAAATCGTACCACCAATGAAGGGGAATACGGTGAATGTGACTATTAGAATAGCAGTACAATCTGGGGAGAATCTTGGGGAGTAACGGCTGAGCGTGCTGTGAATTTATATCTCTCGATACAATGAGGCACGGCTAGCAACGTTGGAATTGACACATCACCTGGCCTGGTCTCGGGCTAAGAACTTCCCATTTTACGTGCGAGTCATAGTCATACCAACATTCAGGTTACTTACTACTGCGGGGTGTAGTGACTGGCGTTCAGGGCGTCTAATAATTCATCTATGATAGTCGAGGCTGTCATAATGATCGATTTCAGGCACTTTACAGCAGTTGGATAAGCGAGCTGTTGTGCCACCTAGCCCCGCAGGCTTTGTGACGCCACCGTCACATATAAATGCCTCTGCCTTTTTTTCTCTTATCGCACAGTAGTAATATAGAAGTAACTTTACGATTTTGCAAATCTTGTTTGCTCCACCTTTTCCTTTTAATTCCGAAGATCTTCTTTTTTCTACTGTTCCCGAATGTTGTCTGATTACCGCGATCTCTTTAGGTGGGTAAAGACTACGCGCCACGCGGAAAACGAGATGTAAGGGCAAAGATAAGATCGCTGGTAGATTAAAATATTTTTTCAAGGCATTAACTATCCTACCTACTACCTTGGCTAGGAACGAAACCACCGAACGAGCACAGAGACTGACTGAGATTTGAATGAGTTTTGGCATGCACCAACACGAAATCCATATGCAACACAGAATGGCCTCAAAATGCAACATATCACCATACCCAAGAAGGAAATGCGCCGAAGCTGGTCTAGCAAGCGCACCAGTGAATAGAAAATACCGAATACAAAATTCAAGTGTATATGTAAACTTGTATATCTGAATTATATAGTTAATAGTAAATACAAAGCATCAAATCCCGAAATGCACTCGCTAAAGGATATATAGTCATAAATCATAAAGGTATCAAATCACGATGCATCATAAGTTCAGAATAAAAAGCTTCTGGCTGCTTCTACCCCGCTCGGGCATTTGTGGACTCAAGCCATACCTTCCACGCTTCTATCACGATCGTCGAGTCGAATAGGTATCCTCACCGGCCCTTCGTCCATCATGATCCACATGGTGTCGATATCCGGGGGCGCATCAGAAGTGGTCGCCGCCTGCACGAGCATTTCCCGTGAGATGTCCCTTATCATCCTGCTCTGCTTCACACTACCCGTCGTATTCCTCCTCAGCCGTCCTACCTGCGAAACGCTTTGCCGTCTAGAATTCGGCGCGCCGCCGCCGCTAATAGTGCTGAGCTCTTGAAGCACGGTACCTTCATCTGCCGTTGTTAGTTTTGTAGAGCGGCTATCGATCTTCTGGATTCGAATACCATCTGGGAGCTGTCTCCTTCTTTTCCGACGAAATGTGGAGAATACTTTAGAGTAGAAAGACGGTTGGGGTATAAGGAGGATCGCTTGTCGCATCATTGGAAGACAGGCCGCGAACAGCCCGAGGGCGATTTCGATATGACCCAAAGCGTTGACGACCATCGAGGTGAATGATCTGTCAAACGATTTATAAAATATAAAGAGATAGTGAAGTCGGATACTGGACGTGACACAAGCTCTATAATAATAAGACTATTGTGTTAGAATTTTACAAAACTTTTCGTCTCATAGGCGGATCTGAAAAGAATACTTACAGCGCACCTATCAAAAATAGCCCACTAACCATAATCTTCTGCCTCACTTTCAATCCCAACCTCCAAACGACGCTCAGCGGCAAAAAGAAGAGCATCAAATCGGTCACGGCCCCGATTATCGTCAGCACAGTGACCTCTCTCCTAGGATCTTGACATTTATTGCCCTCCCCGACCATGAGTCTGTACGTTAAATCGTACCCCGATCTGAACGGTATACACTGTACCGCGGAAACGGTAACAAAGGCGATCAGATATACAATATGGAATACAAAAAAACCATAGAGTATTTTCCGGGTGAAAAGTTCCTTCGGTATAATTCGAAGGTAGAAGAACATAATGGCGACATGGAGGAAGAATGATGCGACGCCGTAGAAAATTTGGTGGAAATATCCAATCTTAAGGAAGGTTCAATGGTTAGAGATATATCTCAATTTAAAACGAACTGCTTGAACGGAATTTTTGATAATTATGTGGGACAACGAGCTTCTGCTTACCATGTAGCCTGAACTAAGCTCCTGATCTGATAAAAGCCATATATGCCGCCCGATGCCGCCCATTTTGACTGCAAGAATAGAAGTAGTCCCATACGCAACCGATGTAAGCCACGCTACAGCGGAGAACCAGTCATCGAGCCCGAGCGGCGTTTCGGTTCCAAATCTTGCTAAAAACCTCAAAATCACACCGACTAGCGGTACTAAAACACAAACGTATGTTATAATCAATAGCCGTGTTGGATAATTTGGCGGTATGTAATCTTCGAAAATGTTCGGGTTAGCTATATCTCAATTGCTGATGTATTTCAACCCGAACGCATCCTATGCGTCCAAAGAACAACAAATCGAAAGAAATTGAGTAATAGTGACTTACTAGGATTTAAAACTTCGGATTGCATTATATCTTCAGGTATAACAACAGGTAGTAATCCGACTTTACGTACGATATCCTGTCGTGCAGCTAACTCTAACAGACGTGTTATATTCACCGGATTCGCCATGCCATTTGTTGAGGAACTGTTTCGAAAAGAAAGACTTTCGAAATAGAAAACTAATACAAAAGTCTCGATAAGAAAAATAAATGTGGCCTGATAAATTTTGGTTGTTATAAAGGTCGAACCATGAATCGGATGGAGAAGGGGGGATGGTCTGATAAGATACGAAAGAGCCTAGAGCCTCACCAGATACCGAAATATAAGAAATGCGGTGAGGGGAAAACCAAGAAATAAAGGAGATAGAGCGGACCCAAGTGCAAGCTCGACCCGGCAATCCGGCTCGCAATACAATTCTAACTTTGTATTAAAGTACCGTCCAGTCCATATATCCAGTGTGAAACATATGAGGTGATATATACTCCGTTCGCGAGTCCGTATAGAAAAGAAGAAGAATGCCGGTTTAAACCGAGTGCCAAATAGATATATTGTTACGCCAGCGAGAAGTTGAACCGAACTCGATCCAGCTCCCGGCAGAGTATCGACTATCCGTATCGAAGAATTTAACCTCGAATGAGATGCCTAGCTGATTTTCGGGGAAGCCCAACCGGCGAGCATTAGTGGGGACCCGGCGGGCATGCTATGCTTTAAGATCTCTTATTAATATATATATTAGCCACTGAACACCATATCAGAACGCAAATATAGGTGCTCACACACCTAGGCCTCCCCGGAACGGTTGCTGAAGAGATCGAAGCCCTCCAAACCATAATCCAATATCGAGCTGGTATCTAAATTTCTCCAGACGTGCGAAATGATTTCAACCTCGGAAACCCTTCTCCATCTCCAGTCAAAACTGTATATCTAAAATATCGTTCGTCTATAATCCGCATTGAGTGGCGCCGACTAGCTGGGCCAAAGATAAAATTTAAAAGTTTCCTGCTAAAAAGTGCACAAGTGGCCCCCAGAAAGAATAAAAAGACAATAAACCATATTTAATCTCTTAACATTCTTCAAAACTCCTTCCATTTCTTCATGATTCAGCCATCGTGATACGAATTTCAGCCTCCCCGCCGACACTAAAACCAATAGGTGACAACTCCATGCATTCCGAAGCAAGGGGGTTCGAGGTGCGCGGCAGCTGTCTCCACCTACGCCAACCCGAAAAGCCCCACCCGGATTCCAGTGTTGAGGTCTCGAACGTTCGAACCTGACTGGTTTTCTCTGATGCGCCGGTGGGAGGGGGCTATCCGAGTCTATGAACTGATATAAAAATTTAGCACAGGATGCGATGCATCGATGCATCGGTGTCCATGTGCATATCATATACGAACATGTATGGTTATAATTCATGATATCATCCATGCATTAAATCTTTCGCATGAATCTTGCGAAACAAATCCAAAGACACCTGCGAAATCAACAGACGAAAAACAGGAGAAAATGGCCAAATCTACCCAAAGCAAGCCCCTAAGCTCCAAAACCACCAAGTAGAAACAGATATTCTTATATCCGCACGAACCACAACCCGCCCACGAGCACGCGCGCAACTTTCTGCTGCCTAACTAGCCCGCTCCAAGCTCCTCGGTTATATAATTGGACCTCTCCGCTCCAGCAACTATGTTAACACACAACACGTACCATCCCTGGCCCGGCCTCGACGATCCGTGAGACAGATGACAGGGCAGACCCGAGACTAATGGGAGGCGAGAAGAAGATAGGAAAGGGATACCAAGCCTTTGCCGGTTGCCGTACTTTACGTTCGTTTGTGGTTAACAGAGATCCAAACTAGGATCATACATGTAAAAGAATCCAAACCGTTTATCGTCATTGCATCCAGCTGCCGGCCATTTAATTACTTCACTTCATTTATAGAGCTAGGTTACCTCCCCGTTTCGTAGCATGCAAAACAAACAATAACAGATGGCAAGTATAGCGTTGTAACCCTCTGATATTACATCCTCCCTCCCACGGGGCTATCCATATTATCCAAACAATATTACTACTAAAAAGTGGGCCCGGTCACCCATGCAGCCGGACAAAAATCTCCAACAAATTGAAAATATTAAACAAAACGGCGAATCCAGACCGAAAAAACAAAATCAAAGAAAACCCATGGTTCAAACTCGCCCACCCAGATAAGCGACGTGTATTTTTTTTTTCGTTTGTTGTAAGATCTGGGTTTTGGTGGGTATATCTCGCGTTATATAGGCATGGGTATCGCTTCACCTGTCTGCAACCAAAGTGTGTCGAAATTTGGAAACTTGAACCTTGGTATTAGTCAACAGCCGTTTTTGTGGACCGTTCGTTTCGTTCCTTTTATAGCTTGGGCCGAAATCCGCTACAGGCGCCGCCTTTTTGTCTTAGAAGTTAAGCATCAATGGGATCTTTGTCCTTTCTTTTCGATTTGCGAGGACCCTGGTTTTATGGTCTTAGATCAAGCGCTTGCAATGCCCAGTACTTGATCCTGGTCTGGAATCTTGTATCCAACGCTTTTAAAGCGGCATATAGACTGATTTAAGCTTATAATTGAGCTCCATTTTTGGGGGCTTAAACCAGATCTCTTGCTCAATAACACGCTTCTCCTTTGTAACTAGAGTGGAATTCTCAAACTGTATATTAATTTAGCAGGCACTATCACTAACTTTAGTTGATAAAGAGTTTATATAAGGTTCCGAGACTATATATACGATGGCCTTCAGCAAAGCAAAATACAACAGGAACAACACCATCTTTGCCAAACACTGCTATTAGCTATTTTTGCAAAAAAACACAACATGGCCATGACCTTTGATTGGTCTCACAAATCAAATATGTTCAATCGTGTCGTAGCACAAGGGTTCCACGAGTTTAGGCATTCAAACCCCACTTCACTCATCCCTCCACTCCTTCCTCACCCTGAACCCAACACCCCTCATCTGACTCCTCAACAACAAACTGCTCCCCACAACGCTCACGCTGCTCCCAGCCATCGCCAAAGCCGCCCAACTTGGGTCCAACCTCGTTCTCTGGTACCCGTATAGCACACCTGCGGCAATAGGTATCCCGATGACATTGTATACCGCCGCCCAGAAGAAATTAAACTTGACCCGTCTGATCACTTTCCTCGCCAGTTCGAGCAACACGAGGACCTGTCGTAAATCTTCTCGTAGTAAGATGAAGCTAGCGCTGCTCAGAGCAATATCACTGCCCGATCCAATGGCGATACCCACGTCTGCTGTGACCAAGGCGGGGGAATCATTGATCCCGTCGCCAACCATGGCTACTCGGGGTCGGGTGTTCACATTGTCCACATTCCGTTTTCTGTGGAATAATGCAGAGATCCCGGACCTTCGTCGTAGCTTTGCCGCATGTTGGAGATACTTTACTCTCTCCGCTTTCTCGTGAGGGAGGACTCCAGCGATGACGTGGTCTGGGGCGATACCGACAGTCCTTGCCACAGCAGCTGCAGTAGTAACGTTGTCACCTGTGATCATGTAGACGTTTATTCCCAACTTTCCGAGCTCAGAGATGACAAATGATGCTTCCGGGCGGATTTGATCAGAAACGGAAAAGTATGCGAGAATTATAGGCGTGTTCGTAACGTTGAGAATCGTAGGCTGGGTCTCTGAGGTTGTACAAGCGGCGAGGATAATGACAGATTTTGCTTCCGTCTTCCACTTATCGAGTGAAGCTTGCACGGTATCGGTGACAATGACGTTTTTCTCGTGCATGAAGGCTTCGTTGCCAATGTAAGCTTCAATTTCAGTGCCATCAATCTTGAATCTCCCAAACACTCCTCGTCCTGGGACTTCCTCAACGCTTAGACGCTCCACGCTCTTGAAAGTTTGAGCCTTTGCATATTCCAGTAAGGCCTTTGCGAGTGGATGGCCACTCGCACTTTCTAGTCCCTCGGCAATGCCCAAGACCACCTTCTTTACACCGTCCTCATCCGTAACGAAAACAGCATCTCCAACCTCTGGTTCTCCACCCATGGTTAGAGTCCCGGTCTTGTCAAACACAACGGCATCAAGCCAACTTGCTTCTTGAAACGCCTCACCGCCACCTTTCGCCAAAATTCCATACCTCGCCGCGAGCCCGGTTCCGATAAATAATGCCGTCGGTGCGGCGAGCCCAATGCCGCAGGGACATGCAATAACAAATACAGCAATTGCAAAGGTCATACTCCATAGCGCCCATCCGCCTTGGTTACCTTCCAGCCAGGTCTGTGGGATGGCCCCAGAGTACCCTAGAGATAACCAGATAACCCAAGTTGTGACGGCCAGGTAAGACACCACTGGAACGAAGTAGCCGATGATGAGATCCGCCACACGTTCGATAGGTGCTCTCTGAACCTGTCCCTCACGGACGATACGGACGATATTGTCCAGCATGGATTTGCCGGAAATACTCTTGATCTCGACGGTGATGGCTTGACCTTGGTTCACCGTTCCAGCGAACACTTCATCACCAACAGTTTTGCTAACGAGGCGGGATTCGCCTGTTAGAGCAGATTCATCGAATTGCCCTTCACCAGAGATGATTTTGCCGTCGAGCGGTGGAGAGTGACCGTGCGGGACGAGAACATGGTCGCCTACTTCGAGGAGCTCAACGGATACGGTTTCGGTTGATGTGGAGGAAGGGTTGGAGGGCGAATTTTGGGAGATGAGTTTTGCCTCTTTAGGGCGCAAGTTCCCTAGCAGACTAACAGCGTTGGCAGATTTGGCCTTACTATACGATTCCAAGAGACGACCTGTGTGTGTTAGCATGACGACTACGTAGACTGTTCAAAACGAACGGAACTTACCAAATAGGAGAAACATGGTAAGAAAGACCACGGAGTCAAAATACGTCGCATGCGAAATTTCGCCGGATTGCACTTGAGGTTGCTGAGAAGCACTGATAGCTAACAGCGCAATAGATGAAAAATAAGCAATAGTAGTTCCCAGAGACATCTATAAGAGTTAGTCTTGAGCTTTCGCAGCTGAGAAGGGACCATACATACCAGTAAATTCATACTGCCAAACTTTAGAAATTTCTTCCAAACCGGCTCAGGGTTTTTCCGACTCCAAAGCCCTCGTAGTTCCTGGAGCGCTCGAACGTGAAAGAGATCCGCAGCGAAAAAGTAGACCGGAGTCGAGATTATCATTAAGGACCACTCCGCGATCGTGACGTTTCCCTTCCATACCGGTCTTTCGGCCCACATTCTGAGCTTATGGTTTCCTGGTAGGAGGACCATGAAAACTATTCCGATAATAAAGGCCGGTATCGCGCAGATGACGCTGAGCAAAAGGCGGATAGCGATACGACGGACTTCAGCTTTGTGCACAGACGCGCTGCGATCCTCGAGGGTTTGAGACAGCTTGACAGAGACTTCGAAAGCTGGGTCAACTGCTCTGAGAATTTCTATAAGCTTTCGGGCAGTGATATCTGGTTGGGGTGTGTATTTGACGGTGATTTCAGGGTATTTTCGAGAGGTTAGAGGTTTAACAATGGTAACCTGAGAGGACGCAAAACTTTGGATGGCCTCCATGATACGAGGAGGGCAATTTGGACAGTGAAGGCCCTCGATCTGGAGAGTCATCGTTCGTTCGTTGGACTCAAAGTCATTGACGTCGAAGGGGACGAGGTCGACGAGCTCAGCGTCATAGCCACCATCCTCTATCGAATCGATTATGAGGTTGACATGAGATTTTCCGAAGAAGACAATGTTGCCGCTGTGCGTCAAGGCACTGATCTCCGCCTTTTCAATGAAAGGATGCTTGTTTAGTTGGTTACGGATATTGTTGACGCAAGCAGAGCAGGTCATGCCTTGGATTGAAAGAGTGGCGTGCCACTTTTCGTCATCGTCGCCGTCAGGTTTTCGGACAACGACGGATTCGAGAGTCGGACTGACTGTAGTGGAGGGAACAGCAGGTGAAGCGTGGGCATCGCCATAGACTTTTGTGTGGAGGGGTATGAGACCCGAAGTGCGATCGGTCTTCTCTGAGAGGCATTGACCGCAGACTTCTTCATGGCGTTTCCTCTTCTTGGAGTCGATCCTCCTAACGAGAGTGCCGCCGAGCCCCTCAAGAAGATAGCTAGATCTTTTGATGGAGACTCGATGGGGTTCACCGTCATCGTTAGAGGAGAGACATGATTCAATATCAAAGCCGACTTCGTGAAGAGCATCCACTATTCTTTGAGAAGAAAGAAGAGGGGAGTGTAAAACTTCAACACAATTTGAGAGTACGGAAGCATTATGAGAGATAGGAGGAGGGGAGAGAGAAGATAGGGTGGAATCGATGAGGGAGGTGCAAGTTGGACAGTGGATGTTTGAGATGAAGAGGGTTGTTTTGATGAGGATGCCTTTTTCCTCTTCCTCCATCTTTGCTTATCGATGCTAGATCGAACGAGTCAAAAGATCGAACGAGCTATGATGCTTTATAGACGGAGAGGAAGGGAGGCTGTATCCGAGCCGCTGGGTATAATTATATATAATTTGGAATGCCTGGCTCAAGGCACCGATATCCAATGTTTGTGGAAGGGTCGTTGATATAAAAGAATTAAAATTGTGTGACAACAAGCATGTCAAGTTGGATTAAAACGGCGAGAGATGGCAAATATCTGACAAATGATCATAATTATTATGGTAGGACAGAAAATCGAAAGATCTAGTAAAACAAAGTGAGGAGAAAGAAGTGACTGGAAGGGTCCGGCCCTCTGTCTCCTTTATGTATCACATCGACATAGGATCAGAATCCGAATGAATTGAATCATTCGAACATTTTTTGACTGAAAAATACCAGGTCATGTTGACACTGCAAAAACCGAGATACCGCACAAGTCGCGCGGGACTAAACCGAAATCGGGCAGGTTTGTAGGGAAGCTTTGCCTGAGAACCGAGAGCTTCAAGCTCCCCGTTGGGTCGGATCATGGTGATATCGTCCTAGCAGGGTTCCCATTGGCCGGAGAAGGCTTGTGTGGAGCCGCTAAACTACGCACAAAAGCCTCGCCTCCAAAACAAGCACAAACACCTCGCATCTCGGAGTCTTCTTGCTTCTCATCCTTGGTTTAGACTGGATTAGTCAGTTATAGAGAGGCTTAGGACTGTTAGAGATCTCTAGGATCCAGATGTGAGGTTTCCCACGTGGGGTGTGTGGAAGAAAAGTGTGTGCAGAGAAAGAGAGCGAGTGCCTGACTATCAAGCCGGAGTCCCCATTCTGTCCGGTGTCTCTTTGGTTTTGCCAAATTTAACTTGCGCCAACCGGCCGACGTTCTTTTTCGTAGGTATGATGATGGTGTGTACAAAACTTGCTTAAGTCACGTGCTGACTAGGTAATCATGATATAACGGTTGCCATGGTCCGTACCCTATATGGTATATATATACACATATCATTATTGGTTGGCCACTCTAATGCACAGACTATAAAACATCAACTCTGATGAACCAACAATCCTTGGAGATACATCTAACTTTATAAATGTGACACCTTCTTCGACGATATGAGACCTAGTTGGTATCGGTGTGCCATAGCATGCCTATGTAGGAGAGGAAAGTTAGGATTATGCCTCACATGTGCACATGGACAGAATGAGCGAATGAACGAACGAACGAAAGAACGAACGGACAGAACAAAACGAACAATGTTCATAATAATATGCTTTGCTATATAGAATAAAGTGACAGTGAAATGCAAAATGTACCCGGAAAGCGACTGGGAATTCCGATCTGTTGGTACAGCTGCAGCCGAAGCACGCTAGCCTCCGCCGGAAAGAGACACCGAAATGTCCTTCAAAACTACCACGCTGGTCAATATTTGAGATACTTCGTCTTGTCTCTTTCTATATGATTTTGTGATGCTTTTTGTTACAGACGAGTGCACAGAGATCGATCTCGTGGTTGTGTGTGAGTGGGTGTATCTTTTAAATTGCTTCTTCCAATTGGTCTCAATTGCCCCCTGATCGTAATTGGTGGTAATATATATATATATAAGGAAGCTGAACGACCTCAACTCAACCAACCCATCAACAACCACCTCTACAACCACCATCATCAGCATCACCACCTCTAGACTTCTTCATCATCATCTCTCCTTCTCTCCTTACCTCGTATCCCAAATAGCTTCGACAGATACTCCGACGATACTACAGTTCCTTCTCTTACTGATAATAAAATCAAATAATATTAATATAATCGAATAATAAAACCATGGCGACCGCCTCGAGTCCGTCCCCTCGTCCCGTCTTCACCTCCCCGTCTCCTCTCGCCTTCGCCACCACCACCTCTCCGTCTCCTTCCCAGCATTCAACCACCTCCCCAACCCCGCCGCCCCGTCCTCCTTCCTCTCCCGGAATTTCCGTTTTTGCTCCCCGCCCCATGCGTATTCCTATGTACCGACCTCAATTCTCCCGTCCCGTCTTCCTCTACGACTCCGAGACCACCGAGAAGGAAAACCAACTCCCCGGCCCGACCAACTCGGCCACCCGTCGCAGCTCCGTCGCCTCTACCGGCATCGCAGAAGAATCCCTAGACTCAAAAATCATCTACAGGTTCGTCTTGTGTACTTTTCTCTTCTATATTTTAAGAATAGACTTTTCCGCTAACGTGACACAAAAACCACGTGACAGCCCTTCCAAGGACGTCCTGGAGGAATTATTCAAGATTGTTCGCCCGACTTCGGCTTCTTCGGCTTCCACAAACACCTCTGCCGTTCCACCCGCGACTTCCAGCCCGAGCGCCTCTTTCGCCCGTCCGCAGCCGTTGCACCCGCGATCCCCTAACGCATCACATCGCAGAAATACCAGCGACGCTAGTGATGGCGGTCTGAGCTCCATTCTCGGCGGCCTTTCCGTCCTCAACGCTCAAAACCCACGTGCCTCGCCAGACACCGATTGGCGAAACATGAGTACGTCTTTTTTTACCATTTGAAAGTAATCAATAAATATGAGCTAACAACGGAATAAGGAACAGCCGTTTCTCCCGTCGCCCGCCGCGCGATCGGCAATCCCATGATCCGCGATCCGAGCTTTCAAGGAGAAACACCCAAGAAAGATTCGTGATTCCACCAAAGTAAAATAAAAATAAAAAATAAAAAAAGTGATGAAACTAACGAATTAAACAGTGCGATGGGGACTTTTGCGATAGACATTGGCTTGTTGGTGTTATTTTTCTTTTTTACCATTTACAGTGGCAAACACAAACTCACATTCACACAGCATTTGGTTTTTCATCTTTGGAGGGAGACGTGAAGTAGCAGAAGGCAGACGACGGGAAAGGTCTGAAATTACAAACGGCGTCCGACTGGTGTTTTTTAATTCCGTTTTGGCTATTCTTTCACTTTTTTTTTTACAGTTACAAGTTTAATAACCTTTACAGCACTTCGATCGGTATCGGACTGGAGGCAGGGATACTCGGCCGAAGGTTTTCGTTCTCGTTTGCTTGAATTTTTTATTTATTTATTTTTATTTTTTATATATTTTTTTTCGATGAGCAAGTATTTGGGCTGATTTCAACATTTCATTTATTATCATTTATTTCTACCATTTTTTCGTCCATGTTTACCTTTTAGTACCTCAAATAGCATGTACCTTTAGTATTCGTTTGCCATGAAGACGAAACCCATCCGGACTTGTTTTTAGGAAAAAAAGATGTACATACTTCAACATCGAATCCATACTAATATCAATTATCATACGTGCTTACAAGTTATAAACAATCAAACAACCTACCTCTCACTTTCCTCATACAATGGCAACCCGTCATTAGAATCATCTATATCACGGGTGGAAACCTTCGCGTACTCTCCGTTTTGATATTCTTTGCCCATGCGACGGTATAGCCAGAGAGACAGGGTAAACCCGAATCTAAAAATACACACGCAGCAACATGGTTTTGTTAGCCCTCACTGTCTCTTCCAATCTTAAACACATCAAAAAGGAGGGTAGGGAGGGGAAACTCACATCAACGGTAGGGGAACCAAATACATCGCCCCGAGGTAAGTATACGCGCCAAATATCGCAAAGGGGACCATAACATACGGAACCGCCCTACAAATACACACATATTAACAAAACCAATAATTAATTAATTAACGACCAAGTCTTGAAATATCTGAACAGTTCTTATCCAAAAAACCACAGGGATATTTTTTAAAAGAAGGGGTAAAACATACCAAAGCGCCGCGAAAACCCCGTCAAACCGTCCCACCGTCTCGCCCCTAGACACCGCCCCAATCCAGTCGCCGAAATTTTTCATCTGAACATGTTCTATAAACCTCATCAACGTAGCAACACTAGTCACCCAGGCTAGGAAACAATGGAACAGGAGGAGGGGATCGAACCCCATCTGCGAGTTGGAGAGGAGCAAGATATGGTTCACGACTGCTAGGAGGACATAGAGCTGTATCAGGATCAGGAGGAGGGTGTAGGACGTGTAGAGATATTGTACACGCGGGTTCGGGGAATTGGAGAGCTTGTAGAATGCGAAATGCATGTTGAGTTGGCGTCGCGTTAGCGTGAGTTGGTCGAATGTCAAGTGGTGTTGTGGTTTGTTGGATTTCGTTAATATGGGGAGATCGCAGTGTGGAACGCGACGAGAATAGTACTAGTTAACTCTACTGGGATCAGGAGGAGGCTTGAAAGTTAGTTAAACGGTCCTGGGGGTAAGCTTATTATATATTGTGGGGGAAGAGGCTGCAGTATTTTGCCTTGTCAGACCACTATAGCGCTGGCTTGGTGGAACAGGGTTTACTAGGCTTACCTTGTTCGGTGGGAGTTCTCGTGTACAAAACGTTAACTGGGTCAAGTCAACTGCCGCTATCTGTTCGCTGCCTAACTGAGTCCGAGGCGAAATCGAAAGGCTATCAGTACTCCAAGAATAGACACTAAAATACTTGAGCATGTACTCAAGTACGTATATGTAAGTACTCCAGCATGCAATTGATCAATATGCAGAAAGGGGTCTAAGAGTTATTCTTAAATTTATAAACCAGCCTTAGAGCTAATTGAAACCAACTAAAACTTAGTTTTTTTTTGTGCACAGATCGTCATTATATCAATACTTAGGGCGTGTTGTAACGTACTGATATACGTACTGATATACGAGGAACCTATCATTCAATCTCGATTCATCTACACACCCAACCCGCCTCACCCTTTACCACCCGCGGTTATATATGTTAAACCCTAACATACAATACACTAGGCACAAGGCTTACGTGTATACCTCTACAAATACCACCACCACCCCATATGCTTCACAATAACCGCAACCCACCCCTAATGAATTGATACCAGCGCTTGCAGTCGTAATAGCAGTGGTAGGACCAGCAGTGGTGGTACCGGCACTAGGCAGGACCTACAAACACTGTGCGATATACGAGTTCAGGGCCGAGCATATATATGAGTAGCTGCATACAGTTGAACCCTATACATGTTATCACCAGTCAAAGCCGTTAGCCTCCGAATATATAATGGTGCTAAGACATGCTTTATATTTTTTTATTTTCTAGGAATAAAACAAATATAATATATATCGCAAAGTAATTATTGTTTTAATTGACCTAAAACGCTGTGGATAACATGACTAACCTCAAAAACAAGAGAGCCATTATTCGGAGACACGGCCAGAGTTTATATAGACTCGAGCTCGCCATGGTTATATAGCTCATAGCTATCAGAAGTTTATCTACTAGCGAGTATACCACCCTGGCAGAGAAAGCTTTGTGCAGATTCACATATCCCCTAGCTAGTTGCGTACAACAACACCATTTCGACTCTTAACTTCGGAACTTATATCTATAGATCCGGTTCTGTCATCAATGGAAGCTGGACCGAGGTTAGGAAAGAAATAAATAAATAAAGATTATAGCATCAGACGACTTTTGGGCAGAGATTGCAGACAATCATGGTGTTTTGGAGGCTACTAGCTGTTAAATATGGACGCAAACTATGCTTTCATGCATGCTAATGACTTTAATGCGCAACTATAAGGATAAGACCCCGACTAATTGGATGGAACCATGCAACATCGCCCAGGGTCGATGTGCTCAAACTAAATATTGGGATCTGAAGATGGGATGGAACAGGAGCATGACTCTCGTGCAGGAAAGGCTTGATTTAAAGCCTAGGTAAGATTTCCTGCGTGGCATCTTGACATGAAATAAGGAGACAACATTTGATCATGCTAACTTTCAACTCCTGAAGGCTCAACAAGCCGTTGGCGAATCCGCCAGCATACGAAATGCTGTGTGAATATTTGTAGCTAGAGGCTGAGGTCTATTAAACGTTGGAAGGGTCGGCTAATTTGCGGGTACGCCCGCAAGCGCTCGAACCTCCACAAGCTGCAGTTGCAGACGGGCTGGTCTTCTGGGTCGAAAGTGAACTTTGTCCACAATATCGGTAATGAGCTTAAATGATGGCGTAATTATGACTGACAGTTCTTCAAATGGTTGCTCTCGCTAAGAGAGTTTTCGTTTATGATATTGATGAGTTATATAGTACAAGGTCCTAAGTATATCCACTAGGATCAGAAGCAAAACATGGCCTTCGAGCGGGAAACTTTATCCATGAGCTAGATACCCCACGGCAAGGATTAGAATGAGAGGTGCAAGGTATATTATAGAAACAACGTCAATGAATTTTATTTTGCAGCAATATCAGTGTAATTGGTCAATATTTGGTCAAAAGTTGTGTTTTTTTAGCTGGCGTTTGAAGCAATGATCTCCCAATGAAATAGATCTCATATGGCCCCAGCGTTTATCATCATAGAAGCGGTAATATCAAAGAAGAGATGTGATGGGAAATGCATTCTTACATTTATAGTTTGCTACCTTTCTGCTTATCTCTATTGAACTGTGCCATCTTCAACAAAGCATAAAGGCTCTGCATCCTGGGCATATCATAACCCTTCTCTTTAGCAATTCGGATCGGGTTCCCTAGGATAACCTCCAGTTCCATTGGTCGTCCGCTCTCCCAATCTCCCCACATGCTCGGTCTGCTCCCACTATCATTCTTGCTGGTGGAACGGATGATGTGCTCCGAGGTTGCGAATTCGGCAGGGAATGGCGCACCAAGGATTTTGGGTGCGGTGGTAAGTACCTCTTCCATTACAGCCTTTAGATGAATTGACATTTCCGCATCGAGTGCCATTGCGGCATTTGTTGCACCGTTAGCAAGGACAGAAGATGGATTCATGGATGCGTTTATTGCAATTTTGTGCCAGCGAACCTGCTGGAGTTTTTTGTGGGTATATGCGGATGCATCATTGACCCCACCCGAGACCAGCAGGTCTGTAAACTCATTCGCCTTGGATGTCGCCGTATGAGAGGCCTCTGAGGCTGAGTCGGTGCCGGGAAGGTATGGACCTGTGTTTATACGCGTCCAGCGATTGTGGGCAATCTTGCCGTGGGAAGGTTGGGATGCTGAGACAATTGTGACGGCAGAAAGAACAGTGGCGTGAGGGAAGCGCCGGATATAAGGGTCCTCGATGCCTAGGCCGTTCTGGATGAGCACAATGGCAGTACCATCGGACACCAAACCCTCGAGGAGAGCCGAGTCATCCGACACATCGGGAAGAGCCTTAGTCGTCACGACGATATAAGACCAGTGAACGTTCGCGTTTTTCGCATCTTCGGCGGAAGAGAAGATGCGAGTAGGCTTCCAGGTGTAAGAACCATATTGAGGGGACGTGACAGCGAAGCCATTGTCCCTGACGGCGGAGAAGTTGGAGCGGCAGACGACAGAAACAGGTGCACCGGTCTTCGCGATAAGAGAGCCGTAAAAGGCACCGACGGCGCCAGCACCGAATATCAAAACTTCCGGCATTTTACAAAGCCAGCAGGATGACAGAAAGTAGGAGAGGGAGGAGGGAGTGAGGAGGGATCCATTGCGTGATTGAGGTTGTGGAGATATCAATCGTCCATGCTGACTAACCGGCTTCCGTCAATTCAGACCGAGGTTGTGGACGCTGGTTCGCGTAGACTGGGCCCCACCCGTGTCTCCTGCAGGTTCCAGTGCCGATGCACGGTTCCAAGGATGAATGAATGTAACTGGACTCGAATCGAACGAATCGAACTGATGGTCGCGGAGGGGTGGGAGGAGGAAAGGAGCAGACATGGCAACCGCAAGCGGATTCGATTTGATAAATGCGGTCTTCTAATCGTCTTATTGGCTGTTATATAAGCTCAACGGCAACCCCTCCACGACGACTGCCTCGAAACACCCCGCTCAACTTCCTCCTGTTGAAACCACCGGTCCAATTGCTACTCTCCTTCTATCATATCATCAGGATAAGCATTTTAGTATATAGTTAAGTATATATACAAGCATAAGAATACATTGAAAATGTCGACACAAGAGACCATCATTGCTGCATCTTCGGCTTACCAAAAGCCCAATCAGACCTTCCAGTACGGCACTGCAGGGGTACGTCATACATCTTCATATTTATGTATATACCTTCCAACTGACTCGGTATTATAATCGATGTGTAGTTTCGTATGAAAGCGTAAGAAACAGCTACCCGACTTGTTTCGACTCAATTGATAACATATTATGGCAGGGACCTGCTCCCATCCGTCGTCTTTCGTGTCGGTCTTCTCGCTGCCCTGAGGTCCCGTTTCAAGGGTGGCCAGTATGTCGGCGTTATGATCACCGCTTCCCATAACCCTCCTGCTGACAATGGTGTCAAGCTCATCGATCCATTGGTGAGTCTATTATCCTGACTCGAAAGAACAGCATGCTGATATCAAACGTTATAGGGTGAGATGCTCGAGTCGAGCTGGGAGGCATACGGTACGAAGCTAGCAAACGCGGCCTCTGACCAAGAAGTTGCAGACTACTACTCCCAACTCGAGCAAGAATTCAATCTCAAACCAGATGTTGAAGCTAAAGTTGTCGTCGGTTGCGATACCAGGGAGTCTAGCCCGGCTCTCGTCGATGCCCTCGTCGCTGCTCTCAACTCTCTCGGTATTGCGCCGAATGACTACGGCACCGTCACCACACCCCAGCTTCATTACGTCGTACGCTGTCTGAACACGCAGGGTACCGATCGAGCTTACGGCGAACCCACACTCGAAGGTTACTTTACCAAGCTCTCTGACGCCTTCAAAGGGTTGATGAAGGGAAAATCCACCAAGACCCCAGTCACCGTCGACTGCGCCAACGGCGTCGGTGGACCCCAACTTGGCCTACTAAAGAAATACCTCGGCGACTCTATAACAATCGAAGTCACAAACGAAGACGTTCAAACCTGTTCAAAACTAAATTACCAATGCGGAGCCGACTTTGTCAAAGTTGGCCAACGACTCCCACCCTCCATCACCAGCCCGCAACCTCTAGCACGCTACGCCTCCCTCGACGGCGACGCGGACCGTATAGTCTACTACTACGTCGACAAATCCAACACCTTTCACCTCCTCGACGGTGACAAGATTGCCACTCTCGCCGCATCCTTCATTGTCGATCTCGTTCGTGCGAGCGGAATCGCAGACTTCAACCTCGGCGTCGTGCAAACCGCTTACGCCAACGGCAACTCTACAAAATACATTGAAAAACTCGGCCTCCCCGTCGTCTGCACCCCCACAGGCGTCAAACACCTCCATCACGCAGCGCTAGCATACGACTGTGGTGTGTATTTCGAAGCGAACGGGCACGGCACCGTATTATTCTCAAGCGACGCTCTCTCACGGATCCAGGAACACAAACCAAACACACCTGCCGAAAACAGCGCGCTCAAGAACCTTAAAGCCTTGACCGAATTGATTAACCAAACCGTTGGCGATGCGTTATCAGATCTACTCCTCGTCGAGGTGATCCTCGCGCATAAATCCTGGACACCGGACCAGTGGGACTCATGCTACACGGATCTCCCAAACAAACTGGAGAAGGCCGAAGTGGCGGATCGCAACATATACAAGACCACAGACGCGGAACGAAAGCTAACGGAACCGAAGGGGTTGCAGGATCAGATTGATGCTTTGGTGAGCAAGTATAGTAACGGAAGGAGCTTTGTGAGACCCAGCGGGACGGAGAACGTGGTCAGGGTGTACGCTGAGGCTGGGACGAAGGGAGAAGCTGACGAGCTAGCGCAGAAGGTGAAGGCGCTGCTGAATTAGTATGACAGCAGGGGGAATAGGACTTGGGGGAGGAATATGGGGTTCGGGGCTGGGGAGGGGCTGATCGCTGGAGTTTTGTCCGAGAATTTGGGCAGGCGTGATGGTCTGGATGGGTTTTTTGGGTTTAGTGGATTGAATGTCCCGTGAGGATTTTGATGTCGAACTATTGACATCAAAGTTAGATCCTAGATCTTGTGATTCTAGCTGTTACAAAAAGCTGTGTTTTTATAAATATCTTTTTGGTAGAAATCCTGGAGACGAATGGAAAAACTCTTGGTACAATTGGCCACTTTGGGAGGTGATTGTAATCGGGTATATTTTGTCATAAAATTTAAAAACATATACACACAAAAGAAAATCGCAAAAACTCCAAACTCGAGCCCATTATAAACTCCAAATCCGGCCCTGAATATATAACATGACCTTTTTTATTGCTATTATTATTATTGTTTATTATATATTTTCCTGTTCGTTGATATTAACACCCTCCCTGGGACCTTGCTCCTCACACCCCTCCTCACCACTATAAACCTTCTGTCCCGCCGCGATCCTCTTGGCCATCTCAGCTGCACCTCTTGCCGCCAAAAACACCGGGTCGTATTTAACGGTATACCCATCCGACCTCAACTGATCTATAATCTCCGCCCCACCGTCAACGTATAACAATGCCATCTCCAAACCATCCAAAAAGTCCTGCTCGAGAACATAGTCCCCCATGAGCATCAAGAAATCCAATCCGCGGCTACCAGTCTTCACACCGGCCTGTAAAATCATATCGGCAATGGTATTCCAGTATTTCGTCGGGTTCTCCCGTCTCAGGGAGGAATGGTATCCCATATCCTCTAGATTTCTGCTACGGATGGACCCGAAACACATGATGGCGGAATTACACTCCCCGCCGTCGATGGATAATGTTTGCGAGTCCAGTGATATCCGCAGGATGCCGCGGGTCAGCTCGTCTGACTTTTCGATACCTACGTTTTGACGGTTACACGCTTCCGGGTCGGTATAGTTTTTGCAGAGGCCATATTTGCGCGTGGCGACGTACGCTGCGGTTGTCAGTGTCGGGAAGATTTTCTTCTTCTGCGCGAGGGCGGGGTAGGTTAGGGAACTGTGTGAGGAGGAAGCGGTGAAGCCTTGGAGGAGGGTGAGTCCTGCGTATCCGGCGGCTTCTTCCAGGGTATTGTAGGTTAGTCCTGGGAGGTCCGGGAGGATGATTTGGACGTGGGTTACGGCTGTGCTTAGGTGTTCTTCAGCTTTAATGCGAAGTTGGGTGAGCATCTCGGTGAGGAGGTCGGTGGGGTTGGTGGGGCTGCAGGAGAAGAGGTTTGGAAGATTCCATCTTCGAGGGTTGGTGAGGGTGTGCATGAAGCGCTGGGTTGAGGTGAAAGTTTTGGAGCAAAAGTATGGGTCGGCAAGCTTGGCCATCAGATTGGCAAATTGGGAGCTTGCATCGATCTATATATCTACTTGTCAGTATCTGTCCGTGTATCCTACTTATAGATGGTGGTGGGGGGTAACGTACCCTTGCAATATCAACCACGGTCCCATTGTGGTAGCTTGCTGAAACAGCACTGTATAACAATAATTGATTAGCATCTGATATATAAAAGAAGAAAGGATTGTGAATCATACCCGTACTCAGCTGCCAGGTGTATTCCCACACCTGGAGCTGTAGCCAGCCAACGAGGTAGACATTGATTGTATTGGCGAACTTCTTCGCATTCCATATTGCCTACCCGGACGAGGTCCGCAGTGGCCAGGCCGATAAAAAGAGCCACATTAAACAGATCAAACAACATGGCGAGGTAAGGACCGACTGGTGTTTCGCGAAAAAGGAATGTAGATGGAATGAAGGTCTGACAGTTGGCGATAGTGGCACAAAGGGAAAGCCCGCGCCCAGCGGTAAGGAAAAGGAAGGACTTATTTAACGGAAGAAAATCGAAGAAAGGACAGACTTGAAGTTTGAAGCTAGTGATAATTTAAAAATCGACATCGTTAAAGAAAAGAGGGATTCGAAGGGAAAACACTCCGTAATACCTCGAGAAAAGGGAAATAGGCTTCTCATTAGCTATCGCAGGAGGACACCCGGCTGGCTTGGGGACGACTGTGGCCGAATACCGACTTGGCACCGGCGTCTAGGTTCGGAGCTAGGTACAGGCCCCGCTATTGACATCATGCGAGCCACTAAAATCATTCGCGCTCTGATTAAATGTGGAGATGCGCCGCGTGTCTTAGTGCCCGAGAAAAGCGGAGCGTGCTGCAACCATAAGATCGTGAGCGACACATTGGCCAAACAAACAAATAGAAAGAAAGCGAAAGGAAATATGTCACAAACGGAAAAGTAGTCTCTTTGGAAGGGGAAGGGACCGTAAGGAACTGAGGCTCGACTAAGAAGGGTCCGGCGCTTGACATTCTTTTCTCCTTTTCGCAATCACTCTTTCGGCCCGACCAAAATTCGATCGAGCTAAAGCGGATGTGGGGCTTTTAGTTGGGGGAATTTTCCGTATAAAAGGGATTGTCAAGATGCATTCGAACGTGCATATGCTTTTGAATTTGTCTTCCGATCTAAAACGCATGAAAACTACTATATTTACATTTTGAGGCGTCTGCCATATATATCATCTCTGAACTCGAGAACCAGGAATCTAGAATGCGTCGACAGTTAGCTTTTACCTTCAACCCCTTTACTTCTTTTTGTCTGCACTTTGAATTTGAATAACTTGCACTTTTGACTAGGCATGAAAGGGCATTCAAGTTTCGGAAAATATAAAAAGAGGGAAGCTCACCTGTACATCCACATTATCGGCATGATGGTTGCCGCGTGCCAGAGGGCATGAGCATCGAGGGCATCAAACAAAGGCGGGAAGTCGAGTAATTCCAGACTCATGGATAAGGTCATCCATATGACTATAAAGCCAGGCCAAAAAGCCCAAGGTCGTTTCTCACGATCATATCTGGTGATGGTGTAGTAAATCCAAAGGAAGTTCTGGCACAAACCGACGACGACATTGGCGGCCATGTTGTAAGTATAGTCCCATCTCACGAATTGCAAAAAGCCGACATGACAAGCATAGGCGATGGCGCAGACGAAACCCCAAAGGTACACCCAAGCATCAAATCCTTGTTGGGAGCCACGATTGAAGGGTCGAAAGATGACGAGAGGGGCGTAGAAGAGATTGAAGAGTACTAAAGCACCTGCCCCAAAGTAATCGAGACGTTCGGTCGGGATGGAATCCCTTGTATGAAAGACGGTGCTGAAGAACCAGGCGACCATACCGAGATAGGCTCCGAATAGGTATACTTTGCGCAGAGGGTAGCTGGTGGGGAATTCAGTACGGATAAGGTTCATGCCATGGTAGAATTGAGCGCCGTTGAGGATGGAGAAGATAACAGAGAAGGGTTCCTGGACTCCCATGAAACGGTAGAAAGGCCATTTGCCGTGAAATTGTTCTACAGACTCGCCGTTGGCGATTCTCTCACGGGTGACAGCTCGCTGACAGACGTAGTCGCATTCGGAGGGGCAATTCCAGAAGAGGAGCCGAAGATGTAAAGGAAGGGGTTTGGGGGATTTTATATCGCATTCTTGTCGGGTGCACGACTACAACAAGCAATTAGAGTTAGCATACTTCACTAATATATATCCAAGTATCAGGATGATAGGATTTAAAGCTTACCTCAAGGCAATGTGTGAACTCGGGAAGCTCATCACCGATAGAAGCAGCACAAATGGGAGCAAAGACGGATAGGACGACGAATACGAGCGAAAAGAATACCGTGCCCGTGCTCCACCTCCTCGACAACGATGAAGATTGTAGCAGCCGCATCCCCCTTATCAGTTGTCTTCCCTAACTGTATCGGATCGAATCGGAGTGGTTGTAGACAGTGAATGTATGCGAGGTCTAAATGCTTGTGGGGAGGTTTTCAACAATCGCGTTCCCCTTCGCCCACCCGATTTCTAATCGCTCTCGCAAACAAAACTGTTACTTAACATGCTGTCGCACAGAAAAGACGCATGCAGGGGATCTTGTTAAGCGTGTAGTGGGCGGACTACCCAGATACCAGACAGGCCCCTTTTCGAGACGGACCGCAGCTGATATTATTATTATTGGGACCTGAAATCAAGTTGACAATGTCTGTTTCATCTTCTTCTTCTTCGTCTTCTTCAATCGATCGAACGGTCCGCACTCTCCTTTATCTTCCGACCTTATATTGTTATTATCATTCTAATAATTATTATGAAAATGGGGAGACGCGTGCCTCAGTCCCTTCGCCTCCTGCGAACCGCCAAAAACCTCTCCCCGCGACAGGCCTTCCTCTGCCTCTGTTTCCTGGTCATCCTCTGGTCAACCTTCATCTGGTCATCACGGCCCACCTACACCCCACCTTCAGCTCTCCGTCTCGGCCGTCTGCAGCATTACGGATCACAAGGTCTCCCTGAAATCCGGGATCTCACTCCCAAATCCAAAGTCGCCTTCGCCACGTTCCTCGCCCAGAACACGAAAGCCAAATTTGCAAACGAAAAGGACGACGATGACCTCTACTTTGTCGCCACTCGCGTCCTAGCCTACCAGCTTCTTCACGACCCTCAAACTCGTTCCAACCGTTCCATCCCCTTCATCGTCCTCGTCACATCTGCCGTCTCCCAGTCCAAAAGAAGAACCCTCGAAAGTGACGGAGCAACGGTCATTTTCGCTGAGGATGTCACCCTCCCATTCTGGGTTAAAACCGGTGTTACTCGTTGGAAAGATCAATTCACAAAACTCCGTCTCTTCGAGCTCATCGAGTACGAAAGGATCGCTTTTCTCGATGCCGACACCCTTCTCACCCGTCCCATTGACGGCATCTTTGACGACCCAGCCGTTAAGCTGACATCCGGGACCCTTGCCGAAAGCAGACGAGCAGAAATAAAGTCCGACGAGGCGAAATTACCCCGTAAATACGTCTTCGCAACCCGCCCTGATAACGCTCTCAATGGCGAACGATCTCACCCCTTCCCTCCTGTCGAAGGTGATATCTTTTCAGCCGGTTTCTGGGTAGCCGCTCCTAGCTTTGAATTGTTCGATTACTACTATAGCGTCATGAATCACTGGAGACGATTTGACCCTCATACAATGGAACAGAGTCTGTTAAACTACGCTCACAGAGTCAAGGGAGCCATGCCCTGGGGAAGACTAGGTAACAAGTGGAGTGCCACTTGGCCCAACCACGCCGATCTCAGGGCCGGGGTCGCCAGCTTGCACGAAAAGTTTTGGGCGGCTGGGGAGGAGGATATGAGGCAGATGTGGTTCGATACTAGGGACAAAATGGAAAGATATTGGAGCAGCCAGTGATAGTCCGTACAGACTAAACTTTCTCCTTTTCTTTCTTCCATTTTTTTAAAAATCCCGATTGAGACTTGTCTAGGGGAAGGAGAAGGTCGAGACTCTCTTCTTTTTCTCTCACTCGTCTTCCAAGGTTCAAAAGGAGACGGCTGGGTCGCTGTGAATAGGATATTCACATGAGCTGATATACCTGCATTCCTGTAAGGTACGGAATGCGAACACTACTCGGAAAGGAGTATACAGTAGGCGGGGAAACGCCCCATAGAAAGCCGATGATGGTAATATGTTCTATCGAGCTAGCGGCGGCCGTCAGATGGAATGCATCTTCGTCGTCAATCTGTTTCACATCCTAGATTTTATAGAATAATAATCTTTTGAGCCAAGCAACAGATAGAAGAGGATACGGGGCGCCGGGGAAGGTAGGCAAGGGTAGGCATGTATCTGCGATTTTGTGGAGAATCGATAAGTATACCAGGCGTTTTAAGATTTGGGATTTGTCTTGTTTGCATTCATGAGTATATATTTCTCTGTAATTTAATATCTTTGCGCCTTAAAGCGTTTATTATCTTCCACAAGTGGAAAAGAATCACAAGTTGGAAAAGGCTCTCATCGAAATAAAGCATTCAATAAACAATATCCCAGATAAATTCAGGTCATAAATCATGGCTACCAAGAAACTATACTGACTTAACCATCCTTGATTTCCTTAGTCACGATATCTTGAAATGGAGATGAAACGTGAAATCTGCACGATGAAGCTACTCCACGGCATCTGTACCCCGAGTGGATCTCCATACCACAGTATCGATCCAGGCCAAGTTCCTTCCCGGCCTCGTCATCGATATGGATAATTCGAGTTTTATCTGTGGAAATAGAGTAAAAAGAAGGCAGAGGGAAAAAAGAAACCTCTTCACTTGATAATGCTTGACGTGGTGAATATGGCGAGGTAGAGCACCCCAAAAATGCAACATACCTCACAAATGTCAACACCGACACGATCGATTTTCATACAGGCATGATGAACAGGCAGCAACCTCACATCCCCCAGTATCGATGTGGGCCAGACTGCTAAGTGGCGGGTAAACGTTTATTACAATATCGGCTTCCTTGTTTTTAGAAAACTCGAGTATAAGAACCTCCAAGTCTTCCGTCTCAAGATGAACTTTAGAATCATCAACCACCTCTCCTCATCGAGGTAGACCCATTCACTACATCTCCTTTCGTAGCAAAGAGAATAGGCAGATCGATCTTGAGATCTCTGCTTTTCTTTACATTTCTTCATTCGCATTTTTTCAAATTTTAGAAACTTGAGGTTTCTCTTACATACATCTCAATATCCGAGAACTGGTCTTCTCTTTCTACCATCACAATAATAATATCGATACATCACGAATAACCGGTTGAAGTGGTCCATTCGATCTAAAACATTCCTTGAAATAACTATACACATCCCGATTATATACGAGTTACGAAGAGTACCGGGACCATCCTATAAAATCGATACGAAAAGAGAAGAAATAAAAATGCATACGAAACGTTTATTAATCGCTACCC
Source organism: Dactylellina drechsleri (assembly GCA_036971345.1). NCBI lineage: Eukaryota > Fungi > Ascomycota > Orbiliomycetes > Orbiliales > Orbiliaceae > Dactylellina > Dactylellina drechsleri. The sequence continues at coordinate 324,702 of JAJTUB010000032.1, forward strand.
TCACCCTTTCGGCATCCGCCATCCCCATCATCCACGTCCCCGCACCCGTTTCTACAATCAAAGATAGAGTAAGTTCACCGCATCCTTAACACATAGCACAAATTCGCTTCATCACAATGCATATGTTAATATAGTACAACAGCGCGGTTTACTAGATGGCCCCCTCGGCCCGCACAGTCTAGTAGGCGGTCTCCGAGGCGGCCTAACCGGAGGCGGCACCGGCGACGCCGTAAGTGGTGTAACCGGCAGTCTCCCCATTGGCGGCGACCTCCTCAGTAGTCTCAATCTCGACGGCGGCCTCCTTGGCGATCTCCTCGGTGGACTCGGCATCGACGCATCCACGGGAATCATGGGTGGTCTGCTCGGAGGCCTCCTAGGCGGTGGCAAGGGTAAAAGCACCTTTATCGATCCTACTAAACAAAAGGTACCCTCTGGTGAGGTACACCCCGCTAAACCGCAAGACGGATTTACGTTTACAAATATACTAGTCGCTAGTCCAAAAACTAGTATATTAGACATTGTGATCCAACTTCTCCTCGGTGGGAAGAAGTCGATGTTCTTAACCCGAACACCAGTGGGCAGCGGGTTGAAAACCACGAGCGGGCAAACATTCACAGTGGGTCCGGATAGTGTCAGCGCGGTTTGTTTCTCCAATGACATCTCAACCGCGGATCCGGAGTCGTGGATGAAGGTGCCTTGTGTGATGAACGTGTTAGGAGTGAAGGAGGGGAAACTCATCGGAGCGCTGGCGCCGCAGACGATCAAGTTTCAGAAGAGGTCGGTGTCGAGAAACAATAGAACCGTTGAGGATGAGATAGAAACAATGGCGAATGAGGCACCGATGACGCTTGAAGTTGATGAAATTCGGCTAGCGTTTACGCCGGTGATGAACAAGAGGAGCGATGCTAAGAAGTCTCCTATCGTATCGGTTTTGTTGATGTTTAATATTCAGCTCGGAGCTTGATGTTATCTGTCACACGGTTTGGCTTTTGGGTGCGGTTTCTTCAATTCCCATAATGGTGATGTTTAACTGGCATACGCGGGGCGTTTTTAATCTCTAGGGGTGCTGAATGCACATTTAATTCTACATTTGTCTACGATTTCATTTTTTCAGTTTTTACAAATTTCAAACTTGTCGTTCTTTTCATGTTTTACAATCTTTCTGTTATTGTAGCGTGTTATTTCCTATCCTTCTAGCTATTCTATACAATAGTATTCACATTGCAATACTCTAGTTCCTCTATAATGCGTGATCTCTATGGGATATATTACGATAAGGTCTAGCTAAAAGCGATGTTAGTTAAATTACGAATATGATTACATCGCTGATCAATAGATAGGTAGAATGCTCATGATCTCAGAATCTGACGCTTTCAGATAAGTAGACAGTGATAATATCAATCATGAAATCAGGCAGAAGCTTTGCATCTCTCTAGCTCCTCAAGCTCTCAGAGGATTATTCTGCTATTTGGATACACTAGCCAATGAAATTTAAATTAATTTTCATAAACCAGTTTCCCCTCCATAGCTCTCAAGTAGCTACCTTCACCAGCCAGCCAAATCCATCTCAAACTTTCAAGCTCTGGAGAGTGGAATTCCTCGATTTCAATACTAGCACAGTCGTAAATTCCTGGAGAGTTCGTGGGTAGAGTGAAAAATGGGTAATCTTTGCTAGATCCGGGGCGAAGATTTGAATCTGAAGAATGCTTTTGAGCTTGAAGGGAGAGAGAAATGGTGAATATCGGTAAAACTATTCGGTTTGACTTGAGATTTGGTGCTAAACATTGAATACTTAAAGCTCAAGAGCTGCTCTCAAACTTTGAGAGAAAATACTGGATTAGTTTGGAGTTTTGTGGCAGGAACTTCAACCTTTGCATAAAGCCGCGGTTTGTTCAGGCACCAAAATTTTTTACGACTTTTATCATCTCAAACTCTTTTTTTACCCGTCTATTACTCTGTTGAACAGAAGAAGCTGCTCATCGAACAAGTGGTTTACTAGACAGGCAAAAAACATCCTCTCCCGAGCTTGGTCTTCTGATCATATTGTTTCAGACCTTCGGTTTCAAAACTTCGGTCACATTCCGCTTCGCCTCTATCACAATATTCGCCTTTTGTGACATTTTTCCAGCCATCGAATATATCAAATATGCTATACATGTTTGCATCACATCTCGGACCTTGTTGTTCCAGTTAAATCTCGGAGATACTAGGGCACTCGGCTTGTTTCAGGTGAGGCTGTCGGCATGTCCTCTCAACCTAAGGAAGGAGTCAACTAATCAAGTTAGTAGACTACAGCAGTGGTCTATTAGCTTGATGATTTAGAAGATTCAAATTTGGTATATACTATCCTCCTCGCTTAGCACTTTTTGTCTAGTCCGAAAACGCAGTATGCATGTTACATTAATCTTCGCAAATGCACGATCTAATATTATAATACAGCTATGACAAAAGCAGACCGAGGGAATAAACTTGTGCATATATTAAAGTAGGTTTGATTTCACCCTGCGTAAAATAATATTAGATGCAAGGCGAGATTTCAACCAAGGCCTATTCTACGTTGCCTCTTTCCAACATTAACTACCTTAATGGGGATAATTTTTGACTTTATTTTCATCCTGGCCCTTTAGGCCACAAGTCGGAGTGGGGCCGTTTGATCTGTTCAGCCAATCTCATCTAGTTATTTACGAGTATAATTGAATATTGAAGTTGGGTGAGCCTCCCGCGCCCAACGCAGGAGAGAGCCGGAACCAAGCTAACGTTCAACCTCCTTGCATAAAAATATTGACTAAAATGTCCGAACGCAATATCCAATATGGCTACGGATTTAGCGGTTTCGTCGACTTCATTGGCTCGAGGCTCGCTTCCCGAGTTCCGGTTGCTCAATTCTAGTTTAGTCTGCCGACAGTTGCAGCACAAAAGTAAGCTTAAGCAGTGAGGTGCCAACACACAAAAAGCCACACACTACACTGACAAGGAGTCCCTTGCTTGCGCCAAGTCGACTATTTGCCGCCAAACTCGCCAAAAGAAGTGACGGCTGGTGATAGTTTATCCACATGTTCTCGAGGAGTAGACTTTGTGCCGTAGATTTTGTAACTTTATCGCTTATTGCAATATCACATTGAGCTCCTGTACTTGCAGGAGGTTCCTTCCACCAATTACTCGCTATCACAATACAGCAATGCATAGACAAAACTCTGGCGCAAGGAGTTGGATGAGACTCCACTTGTTACGGATCACGGTATCATGTTCCTTCGAAACTTCAGCCTGCAAGACGGCTGAGAGTTAGGACCAAAGATACACCTAAAGATGATAGACTCTCTCGAGTATTTAAAGAGGCCGTTCCGGTGCCTATCGATGCATTCCTCTCACCATCATCATCACCAGCTCAATCATTCAATCAACATTCTTCAGCAAAAAAGCCTCATGCATCACACTCATTACATCCAATCAGTCGCTCTTTCAGCACACTATCTCTACACTATCACTACATTTTTACATTCCTTGGAATCTTTCACATTCTAATAAATAATCCTAATCATCAAAATGGTTTCCTTCAAAGCTATCTCTGCTGCCCTGGCTGTCGCCGTTGTTGCCCAGCCCGTTCTGGCTACTTCTTCTTATGTCGACTTCTCTGACAACTATGTTTCGCCTGGACAAATCAAGCCACTCTCCAACTCTTATGGCTACAAGTTTGATTGCTTCGATTTGCTCGGTGGTGTCTTGGACTCTGCTGGTAACCTTATCGAGGATGTTCTCGCCACTCTCGGTGCCAACTTGGGCGGAAAGAAGGTCAAATACGGACACCCAGTCGGCATTATCGGTGGCGTTGGCAAGCACTACAAGGGACCAAGCCGCATCTACCACTCTACCGGCGAGCCATTCCAAGTTCTCTCCCTCAAAGCTCTCTGCTGCTCTGCCGACTTGTCCGAAAAGTGCAACATCCTCGACTGCTGCATTAACCTTTCCGGATATGACAAGCAATCTGGTGGTAACAAAATCTACGACCACGACTTCTATGTCCCAAAGTCCTACAACCAGGGAAACAAGGACGTCGCCCCAATCGACATTGATGTTACTACTGATGGTATCCTCAACCTCGGTGTCATTGGTCTCGATTTGAGCTCTGTCATCGTCAAAGTTGACCTTTTGGATCTCCTCGATGTCGATGTGAACAAGAAGCCACACGGTCACTACAGCTACCCACCACTCCGATCCCACAAGACCACCGGCGTTTCTGCCCTCCTCGACATCAATCTCGCCGTCAACCTCGACGCCAAGGTTAGCTTGTAGAGAGTTAGAAGCTATATACACACGATCTACGACACGATTACGAATGTTTCTTTTTGATATTTTCGGACTATAATAAACTGTGTCAATCTCTCAAGGGCCCTGAGGTTTGAACCCGGTCTATTTTCGCACGGAATTAACAAAAGGTTACATCTAACGGAAACTTCTCTTCAACGACAAAATATTTTTGGGATTTTTCTTTTATTTCATATATCATTAAAAAGTTTGGGTGCTTTCTTTTGCTGAAAATGTCTGCTTGTTCTGGCTAGCTAGTCTATCCTTCCTTCTCTTATCTCTTTTATTTAACAAAAATAAACGGTGTGGCTACTGGGGCGTTTAACTTGCAACAAAATTGGAATATTTCCCTTTTCCTTGTATCATGAAAATGTATCTTAGTGGTGAACTATTATCCTTATAATTTGTATTTACTTATTCTTACGAAATATATAAAATCATGAGCTCACAAAAAACATTTTCCCTCAACGTTTATATCGTGTGATTTCGTGAAACTAGAAACTAAGTTCGAATTCATATACAGCCTAGTAGTTTATAATGGAGGTGACATCAGGTTCACGACGCCTAAGAAATCGATATCCGCAAGGCAGGCAGTAGTTCCAGTGGTCAGCTTGCATACAGCACAAGCTCGGCGTTTGTGTGACGGACTTGGGCAAGTGTTCTAGATTTCATTGTAACATGTACAGGAACTTTCGCACCAATAATACGGTTTCTTGCCCCTTGTCGACATGCCACCTCTTTCAGGAGCCAATAAAGATACTGTAACGGTAGCATAACCCGGATATCCTAGTAGTTGTCGAGATGTCGGACGTTGTGTAACGCGGCCTTCGTCAAAAGACCACACATGCACCGTCTTTTGCTGCCTTATCGAGCTGGCCAAGCTTTCGGGGTAGTATTACATGACTAAATGGAAAAACTTGGGATCTTTGAGTGAATTTTAATATGTTAAAGTTTTCATTTTGGTCTTTTATTTGTGGCTCTGCTGGAAAGAAGCTGAAATTTTCCATCTCAGCTCCGAAGACAACCCGGGTTTGCAATTTTATTGATCAGAACGCTTGCCCCACCCCGATGGATGAATAAAGAAAAGTGAGATCGCGGTGTCATTATTATTCTGTGGAACATGAAATAAAATCTTTCTCGAATTGTGTGATACCAATATTCGTTCCATGCACCGCCGTCGCTGACTTCAAGAGTTCTATATAAGACAGCTATCACGGTAACCAGAAGAAACCGGGATAGCATGTAGGTTAGCAAGAACTAGTTCTTCCAGTCAAATCAATATTACTATCCAGACTACCATATTCTAGGTTTTTATTCAGGGTCATCACAATTAAACATACTCTCTGCAACGGTTCAATTCCGGAGATCGGTCTTCCTTGCACTATCCTCCCTAGGATTTATGTATCCCCGAATCGCTTCAGCGGACATCCTCACAGATACATTCGATGTGAAAAGAGAGCAACCAGTCTATAAACTCGTAGCATACTAGTATAACAGTAATAGAGACTAATTTAATCGTAAACCATAGTTTCAAGATCTCAAACTCCCACTCGGTCAAGCCACAACCCTTATCAGTTGTCTCGTAAACCAGCCGCGCAGCACGAAGGTTAATGTTTACTGTTCACTTCTACCAGTTGAAATTGGACAAAAAGGTTTGATGCGAGAGATTACTGGGTTCCGGTTGTCGATATGCGAGCTCGATTTCAAGTACTGGTACCGATGTAGGATTTTAGTTGTTGGGTCCATAATTGGGGCTTGTCAGCATTGCTAGAAATGCATTATAAACATTCAATTCAATGTTCCATCCTTGCCAAATTCTGTCGCTCAATGTGACCCTAACACGTACTGATTAGGCAGGAAAATCAACTGCGTCTAGAATTGGACTTAGATACACTGTTTGTGGTTGTAAATTTTTGCTTTTAGAGATTTCGAGTTTGATAGCCACACCAGAAACCGCTCGTGTTTCAATATATTAGTACCTAGCATTCTATGGTGGTTAGTTCGAGCGCGATCGAATGTTGCTGACTGAACTGTTGCATTCTGGAATTCTCAAGCGTGGTTCCGGTTCCTTTTTGAGAATATTATCATTCTTTTAAGAGAAATTGCTCTGTGATCTTCCCTTTTCCTCCCTTGAGACTCAAACAAGCCAAGAATGATAAGAATTTGATTCCGACGCAATGACGGTTAGCGAATCTAGGAGGCTCGGAACATATGATCTGGAATTCATTGCGTGGCATATTCTGCTGCATTGCATCATCTCGAAGTTGGTACCTGAGAGTAGCTTAGCCGGCCAGATTCCAAGTTTTCGATTTATATTCAAACTATGCGTAGCCGTTTATTCTCAGCAATGCTGCCAATCACTCGAATAAATAATAGAGAGATTTCGGTCTTGCGAAGCTGTGAAATCTCAGTTGTCTTTCTACCTCATAACATCGATATTAATTCTAAAATTATCCAAGCTTGAATATTACGACGAATAGCGACATGCATTCAAAACTTTCTCTTCCCTTACTAGTTGCTTTAAGCTCAATATGCCATGGCGCAGCATCTCTCTCAGCTAGCAGCTCCATCATTGATGTAAGTTCGCGCACGCGGATATATATACAACAATATCAACAATATCAAATAAACTCATCTTATATGTGTTTAACACTCTAACACTTGGCTTTAAAATAGTTCCAAAACCTTATCCTTCCAGACTCGAAATCACTCGTCCCCTTGGACGACCTAGGCGGCGTCAATTTCCAAAACTTCGACGTAACCCACATCACTCACGACACCAGCGAATCAACAGACGACCTACCCTTACCCTTATCGCTCGGTGGCATCTTTGGCCCCAAAAAAGACAAAAGTACAGTTGCAATCATTAAACAAAACTCCCAGAGAGGAACCATCACTGTTCCTGTAGGGAAACGCTTAAAATCCCTCGAATTCTTCTGTTGCTCCAACGCCGAGGGCGAGAGTATACTAGAAGGAAATCCCTGCAAACAAACGAAATGCAAAGCCACCGCTTCCAGCTTCCGTCTGGCTGACGGAAAATGTGTCAGACAAACAGAGGGTATTGCCATCGCTGATCCAGCTCGAGCTTTGACGGGGACGGCACCCGGTGCTATCACGTCTACTACATTACCGCTTGTAGGATTCGCAGGGGCTAGCGCTATGGGAATGGCTCGGAGCATTGTGATCGACTTTACGAGTATAGATACGAAGGGACCTCTTGCGGCGGGTAGAAGACGGAGAGCGATTCATAATGGCGCACATACTGCTAAGCACGCAGCTGGAGATATTATGGTGGTAGCAAGCTTGTTTATGGAGCCAGTGGTAGATGACTCGTAAAGCAAGACGGGATGTTCTATTGATTTAATTAACGAAATTTATGAAGGATATTGCATTTGTTGCCTGTTTTATACATCATATATGATATAAAATTAACGCCCATTGCCATCTTGTGTTTTAAGAGGTTCGGTTCTCGAATATTAGTATAAGTCGCCGGCGCTTGTTACTACTTGTAATATAAAATGTTAATTCATGAAATTAGCTACTAGGGTAATCAGATGGCCGTAATTTCAAGGCCAAAGTTACATTGGAGCCCTCATCCTTCCTCCTACGATAACTTGACTTCTGGTCTTGGTATCTGCATTGGAATGCGTTGCAGAGCGTTGAGCTCGCGAGTCCTGGTACCATTATATGAAGTCTCAGCAAACCCTCCCTACAAATTATATGCGGAAGAGATGCTCATTGATACCAGGATACTGTGATATATCTTGCGCGAAGAAATAGACTAAAAACTCTTAGAGTTCTCGACTATGGACGGCAGGAAGCCGGCAATTAGAGTGGAACTTCAAGTTGTAAGTAGATCAACTCGATGACATAGCCGCATAATCACTTAAGCATATCAAAGGCTGAATCGAGATCTATCGGTCCTATTGCGTATATCTACTCGATGGATGTAGCTCCGCAATCCAGCCGAAGGTTTTAAAAGCCATACGTCACATAGAACGGCAAACGGCTCTTGAAGCTAAAATTTTGCAGCGCAAGCATCTTGGCGAAAATAGCAACAAGCTTCTTCGGCAGTCCAGAAGAATTTGTGGGTACATCTCACGAAAGCTGCCTTCCTTGGAGAGTAAAACCTCATGCTTGGCTGGACAAGCCATCTGCAGGTACACCCTTCATCTCACTTACGCTTCACATTGAGAGGCCTGTGTGCATGTGCGACCTTGGATTTCACGGCATTGCATAAAATCAACTTGGTTTGCGACAGGAAAAGTTGGCATCTTTTGAAATTTCATTATGTTTGCTTTGAACAGAAAAAGAAAGACTGTCCAGAAAGGCCCGCAACCCGGCTTGCAGCGCGTCGGTCGGGCGTTCTCGGTTTCGCAAATATCGTTAATCTTGGTTGTAGGTCCTCGTACAAGCTTGATAGGTTGATGCTCCGTGGAAAGGTATCCAATCGATGTGCTAGCTTTACCGATTGCAAAAGGGGATAGTTACGCGACGATTACGGAACAGGGTGACACAAGAGGGAGCTTGACAGCATTAAGCTCGGCCAAGCGCAAGGGAGAAAGGTCGATGCTGAGACCGAAACACTGGCGAAGATCCCGTGGAAAGGGTTCCCGACGATTCATTGCATAATCTCTCGCGTACAGACACACGAGCTCTCGGTGTCAAAGGTGGAAAGCAGGAGCCACATTTACTATCAACATAATGCGAATCACTATGGATAGGCTATGATTAAGAGTGGCTCATTGGGCATCTTAGTGTAAAGCCGAGGTGCCACAGCACGATTCCCTTGTCGCTGCCCGAGAAATGCTATTCTTAGATGTTCCGGCTGTATCGGCTTCTAGAATTCTCGGCGTCTTCTCTGACATCCGGGATCCTTGGGTTTTTCCGTTTATCTTCGCATGTTGGACTCCTTGTAGGTTATCAATCAAACGATATTTATATTGATGTCTTGGACATCTAACAAAAAACAGGATTCCACAAGATATTGCAATTTAATTTTGGAGTCAGTGGGTCTGCAATGAAATGTTCAAGGGTATCAAATGGTGAAGCGAAATCGGCCAGTTGAAGCTTGAAATTTAAGTATTCGCTCTGATAGCATCTGCGCGAAGGCTGCGAGGTGCAGACTTATGCAGCTGCAGATATGCACGCATGCAGCCCGATTCCTAAGGGTTATGCATTCGTTATCTTTTCAATATCGATGCCATTCGCCGTTGATTGCTGGGCTGGGAAACTATCACCCACCGCCGTCGGGTGGCTTTATAGTGACTGGAGTGTTTCCTCGGATCAGACTACCAAAGTCAAGGCGAACCGAATGTCCTGGGTCCAAAGGAACCCAAACGTTGCTCGCTGATAGGTCAAAAAAAGATTTGGCTTCAGGATGAGCTTTTGTCGTCCAAGTGGTACTTCGTCCGCTACCCAGCGGGTATTAAAACGAAGTCAAAGAATTGGTAACGCTTGGAAGGGCATCTTTCGAATAAGAGCAATTCGGTCGAGCCCGAGAGATCAAAGTGAGAGCAACAAGATGACACATTTGGAAGTCGTGAGGGAAATCGTGAGAATTGAAGGTGACGCAGGCTGAGGGTGAAGCGAACGATTGTATTGCAGCATTCTTTTTCTTTTTCTTTTTCTTTTCTTTTTTTTTTTTCATTTCCGTGTGAAATGGGTGTATGTCTGGGAGCGAGACAATCTATACAACACCAACCTTCCGATATTTGATGGGCGGGAGTGCTAACTAAAGCAAGAAATGCCCTTCTAATTCTTTTTATAACAAAGCCTTTTTATAATTTAGTTTGGACTGCACGTCGGTTTCGAGTTGAGTCCGTCACGTTGCGACAACACCCATCGACTCTTCGATCCAAGACGATCCTTCCAACGCCCTCGCAACACGCCGGACTCTTGCAACGTCACGGAATATAAAATTAAAAAAAAAAAAAATTAAAAATTAAAAAATTAAAAATTGAAAAAGATAATTGATACACCATTCACCGCTCAATTGATTTCTTCCCTCTCGACCTTCTCCAAGCAATCTCATCCTTACTCGTCATTTCCTTTCGACCCTGTCATTCAAACTTTATCGTCATCATCTGTACTGTTCGTTACCCTATGAACTTTTCACCTTCCGGCTCAAGTCCAACCTCTCCGACGAGACCGGGTCCAGCTCATCTCAAAGTTGCTCATTTCTTTTGTTTTATTGTTTATCGCCAGCGTGGGGGAGCATCGAAAATCGTTCTTTCCTTTCGTTAAACCAAGGATTCTCCAGATCGTTCCAAGAGTCGTGAACGATTCTTCTGTTTCTGGCAGGAGCAAGCCAGTAGGTGAACTTCCAAGTCAATCTTTTGCTCGATTTATCAACTCGGTGCCTTTTCGTGCTATTTTCCTTTTTTTGCGCCTTTTTGCCTGCTTCCGCGTTTTCTCCCATCTGCATCATCGCACGGATCTTCCTGCAGGAACCAGTCGAGACGGGCAGCCCATCCGTAATTGGCCATCTGTGGAGAGCAACTCGAGCAATTGCGAAGGGAATATACTACGTTCCTAACTGGTTTTGAGGACTCAAGTATTCAGAAAAGAATCCCCAAAATTGAAGACTCGTTAGCTTTTCGTACGCAAGCTCAATTTAGCTCCTTGGTCGACTCTGATATTAGTCAAACATCCCAAAAGAGAATAAGCTTCCTTCGTCCTCTTTCTCAAAGTTGCAATCTGTATGCAAAGATCGCGAGAGAAAAGGAGGAGAAAATTTTTTTCTTCACTTTTGAATTTCGAATCAGAAAATCAATCTCCTCAAATAATATGCTTTCGTTTTTGACATTTGATCAATTCAATTTGCAAATATCCCAGAAGATCCACTTCATGTTCCCAAGCCTCGAGGGGGATCCCAGATCCAGTGATTCAAAGAACAAGGTCGGCATGCAGCGAACCCGAAAGTCCAACTGCTTCTCTGTTTGACTTGACTGCCCTCCACTTGTTGCACCTTCGCTGCACCTTCGCTGCATCTTTCCCTTCGCCCTTTCCTTTTTTTTCCCCCCTTTCGAAGGATTCTGCAGTCGGAAATATTCGTGCGTCATTTTTGCAAAGAAATTCAGACGAAACCGATTTTCTTTTGATTCCGTTATATTATTTTTTTTTTTTTCCCTTCGGATTTTTTCATTTTCTCCAATTTCCGTTCAAACGAAATAAAACATCAGGCTAACATGGTTTTTGCCCGTGCGGAGTTTTGCTTCCCTACGAGACAGATAACTTACTCAGGAAGAAAAAATTTTCTCCCATAATTGCCAGCCAACGTCGCTGCAGCCGGTGGGACATTTGAAATTACATATCGAAAAAACTTAATAGTCAGACAGTCAGACAGACAGACGAAAGAACAGACCTTCAAAATCGTCGTCTGCATTTCGTGCGAACTAAGAAGCTAACCAGCTAAGCACAAGCAGCTGCCGGCCTATCAGAAGATCCACAATTCTCAGACATCATACTTTGGAAATTCTTAACTAAGAATAATCAATCGTTCGAGGGTGTTCTTTGCTTTTCTGGTGGTTGCTTGTTCAATCTGCATACTGGCTGCATGAACACCAAACAACAGGACCTTGAAACCTGCCAGGCTTTGGACATCCAGCCTGGTCGATAGTTCCAAAAATGGTTCTGAACTTTTTCAAAAGTGCCTCGTCCTCCTCGAGCACGGCAGCTGGGCAAACGGGTGCCGCCGGAGGGACAGGCGTTGTTAAGACTGGTGGAACCAATGGCAACGGCGACGGCAAAAGAAGTGCGACCAGCAGCAGTTCTAATACTAATATTTCTGCTGCTCCTCCTGCTGCTGTGGCTGCCGATAATAACATTAATAAGATTGGGAATATTAGAAATTCGCAGAGTCGCTCTAATACCGCTAGCAATAATTCTTCCCCTTCTTCCTCCTCCGCCTCAGCATCCACTGCTAAAATAACGACAGACGCTACGCTAAGCAGCAAACCCACCGCCAGAAACAACACCAACACCTCGTCCCCGCCTTTAACCCCAACAACTGCCACCGAATCCGTCCTGCTCAAACCTAAACCTGCACCATCCCCGCCTCAACCTCACCATCCTCCTCCTCCTTCTAATTCTACTGCTGTTACCACTACATCATCCTCAGCTTCATCATCGACCTCGGCTTCAGCTTTGACCGGTAACACCAACCCGCCGTCCGTTGCTGAAAAGTCCTCACGCCTGCTCACTTCTTTGTCGTCGACCTTTCTCCAAGCTCTCTCCAGGACTGGGTCCGCCTCCGCTGCATCAAACTCTGCCAAGTGGCCAAAGACACATTCTCGAGCCGAGTCTTCTCCTACAATCAGCACTTCCGCCCTTTGTGCTGCTCACGGCAATTCTCCTTTGGCTTCGTCGCCAACTCGCCCCCCGGCAGGTCTCACAGAGCCGTCAACTACAGCTACCACCTCGGTCACCGCTGTCGTGGTTACGCCAACAAAATCTCGGTTGACAACTACTTCGACTGACTCGCAGACAAATTCAGCAACCGACCTACTAAAGATGGCAATGGCTCAAAAGTCAGTATTTCTTCTTATCGTCTTCGTTGATCAGATCTGGTGCTCTAGCAAAATTTTCACCACTTCCAACCCCCACGGCTTGGTTCTGATATATGCTGGGAGAATTTTTACCCTTTCCCTTTCCAGGTGGCAATTGCTTTGATTTATAACAGATTAGAGCACTGTGACTTCAAATTTAGGGGACTAGAAGGCTAACTTAATATTTTATCTTCACAGCGGCTTGCTAAGATTGGAAAATGAAGATGAAGTGTCCGGCCAGCGGACTCCACGACCAGATTTTCAAGATCGACGTATCCCAGCAATCCTCCACGGTTTCCAACAGGTCTGTCTGAGCCAGATACCAAAGATCACAAGTGGTTTTCGCCGTGCCTTTACCAATGTTCACCCTGCCCCGGAGCAAGACACACTCTCAACAGAAGTATCTGCTCCTGGGCAACGGGTTATTCCTAATCGTCGAGGTTCTCAACCAGTTTCTTCGACACAGCGTGCAATTGATCCACCGACATTGGAAGAATTGCTTTCCAATATCCCATTCGCTGTTGATGACACGAAGCAAGTGATTAAAACTGCTGAGATTGAAACGCTGACAAAAACACTCACTTTAAAGGACACACCCCCAGCAACTCCAAGAGGGACTACTTCAGAAGGAAAAGCTCTAACCCAAATAGATACCAAGGTTGAGAAGGCGTCTGCTTCGTCTAGCTCATCCACATCTCCTGTCACCAGACCGCCTAAAGGTCGTATTACGGTCCTAATAATTGCCGGCCGAAATCTCAGAACCACGCCAACAAGCCCAAATGGACCGAAGGATCCTTACATAGTTTGTACATTTGAAAGCAACGAGTCTATTTCTAAAGGCCCGCACAAGAAAGATGATGGAATGGGAAAGCCCATCGGAATTCCTGGCATTAGAGGCATATCTATTCCTATGCGCAGCCGAACAAGTTCTAGCACGGATTTGCAGACGCTCAGCAAGAAGGAAGGCGGTTTTGCAAGTGCTAACTGGGATCATGAGGCGATGTTGTAAGTGTTATCTCTCTGATCCACTTTCCTCTCTCTTCCTTAGTCTAACGACTTGGTAGTGATGTTGTTCAAGAGCAATCTGAAATTATTGTTGCGATATATGATCGTGAGAACCAAGAAACCTTCGTGGGAATGGTTCGGCTTAGACCGCATCTGAAAGATGAAGGCACTGTGGTGGATGAGTGGCTACCACTTCAGCCAAGATCTGAAGAGGAACGGTCCGTGGTTACAGGGGAGATTCAACTCCAAATTATCTATGAAAAAGCCACTAAGAAACATTTTGGGCCGAATGACTTCCAAATGTTGAGATTAATTGGCCGAGGTAACTATTTTCCTTCCACCGATCGTCACACAAGGTACAAGTTCTAATTTCCATCAAGGCACATTTGGACAGGTTTATCAAGTCAGGAAGAAGGATACCAATCGTATTTATGCGATGAAGATCTTATCCAAGAAGGTCATTGTTCAGAAGAAGGAAGTTGCGCATACCATAGGAGAACGTAACATTCTGGTCAGGACAGCGACAACAGACTCTCCGTTCATTGTTGGCTTGAAATTCTCGTTCCAGACCCCAACCGACCTCTACCTAGTTACCGATTACATGTCTGGCGGAGAGCTTTTCTGGCATTTGCAGCAAGAAGGCAGATTTAGTGAAGAGCGTGCGAAGTTTTATATTGCAGAGCTTATCCTCGCCCTGGAACACCTCCATAACCACGACATTGTCTATCGGGACCTTAAACCTGAAAACATTCTGCTCGATGCCAATGGCCATATCGCCCTGTGTGATTTTGGGCTTTCGAAACAAAATTTAAGCAAGGACCAGACGACCAATACGTTTTGCGGAACAACGGAATACCTCGCTCCAGAGGTCCTGTTGGATGAGCTCGGTTACACCAAAATGGTGGACTTTTGGTCTCTGGGTGTTCTTGTGTTTGAAATGTGCTGTGGCTGGAGCCCGTTTTTCGCTGAAGACACCCAACAAATGTACAAAAATATTGCGTTTGGTAAGGTTAGATTTCCGAAGGATGCGCTTAGCTTAGAAGGTAGAAACTTTGTCAAAGGGGTATGTATTCTATTCTCGATTTGAAATCTAGGGTCGATGCTAACTACGGTATAGCTCCTTAACCGCAACCCTAAACACCGTCTAGGCGCCCAGCGAGATGCAGCCGAATTGAAAGAACATCCTTTCTTTGCAGATGTTGATTGGGAAGCATTGAAACAGAAGAAATCCATCCCTCCATTCAAACCTTCTCTCAAGTCGGAGACTGATACGCAAAACTTCGATACCGAATTCACAAACGCGCCTATCCCCGGGTCTGTTAGAAACGACATTGTGGCTAGCACCCCGCTGAGTCCAGGAATGCAAAGTGCCTTCCGTGGATTCACGTTTGTTGATGAACGCTCTCTAGATGAGCAATTTGCAAAGAGCTACCAATCAGCTCATGGTGGCCATGACGACAAGATGGATGAAGATAGTGATAGCGATGATGACTACGATGAAGGCATCAGCTATGGCGGCAGAGGCGGAGCTAATGGACGAACAGGCGGCACTGGTAAGAACGGTGACGATGAAGGGATGTTCAGTACCGATAATATCGATATTTAAGAGACATGCTCTGATGAGCGTCCTCTCTGGAACAATTTCCCTCCTCCCTTTCTACTCGTATTGCACCAACCTTTTCGGCTACATACTTGAACCTCTATTGCGACATATTCATAAGCGGCAATAATGATCAACCTCTTTGTCATCACATCTCTCCGACAGTTAAATGGTGGAAAAGATATTCTGAATAATATGTTTATCAACCAAAAGCTTTTTTGTGCCCTTTCTTTTCTTCTTTTATTAGCCATTGCTCTAATGTTTCATGTACCGGTGTTTTGTCTTGTCATTTCCCTCTTGATATTTCCTTTTATCCATTAGCACAATTCGTCTTTCCTCCCTATTATCACGATGCTTGATTATGTTTAGTGGACTATTTTTATTCCCTATCGAGCTATTACAAGTCTCTTCGAGCATATTCCTTTCCTACCCATGCCCTCCAACTTGAGATACGAAAATCCCTTATCTTCTATGTTCACACCTCCTTCTTTAATACTATTTCCCGCTTCTTTCTCTCTTTTTTAGTTGACTTCCTTCCCTCTCCTTGTTTCACGAATTAAAAAATAAATCTAGACTGGAAAGGTGGGATGGGGGGATTACGAAACGAATACAAATGATATTTCTATTTTAAAAAGGAGCATTTAATATGGGAGGTGAGAATTGGTATTGCAAAGTTATTGTATGTTCAACTGGGGTTTCTTTTCCTTTTTATTGCTTCAAAACAAATTGAGACTTATAATGGATTTTTTTTTACTCTGTCTAATCGATCGATGTACTGCTTTTTCTCAATTCTTCTTGCATTTGGGAGGTTTCTGTTCCGTTTTGAATGATTCTATTGTTTTGTTCTTTCGAGATGTCTTCACGTTGATAATGAACGAACGCGTTAACGGTTTCTTTCATGCAAGAACGTAACTGTTCTTATTATCATAATTCAAACCACTCCCTTCCTTTCTTTTTACAAAGTGTTTTTTGGGAATTCTGAGGTGTACGAGTGAGTACCGCTCCTGATATCATGCTGTTACTGAAATTTATGAACGAATGTAAATGTAAGTACGTACGGGGAACCTTATGCCTCTTTTTGCCTTCTCTTTCCTTGAGCTACCTACGTACATACTTATCTTCTCTATCAAATTGTGGGTTCGACAAGGTATACATGTATATATATACACAAAATATCACCTATTTATATATATTCACTCTCCTTTATCCCCTCTCGTTCTTCTCTAGCTTGGCAAAATTGAATGTGAGAGCGCATATTTAATTTAATGCATATACCAAATTCCCATGTTGCTTTGAGATGGTTTGTGAAGACCGGGTCTGGACTTGTGAAGATCAGCCGCACAGACAGGTGAAAATTCGAAAAGAGGGGTACAGATATTCCATGTGAAAGTCGCATGCATGTTCACATGCTCGATGCGTTTCAGAAAACTCGTACATCCCAAGGTGGATATCACGTTACGATAAGAGGAACGAACTTAGGAATAGAATAATAGTAATTTTTGCATTTGATTTGAAATTTTTTTTTTTTTTCAAGCGAAAGGGAACTTTCAAGTTGACATGCGACTTTTCATCGGTCCCCACGCTTAGCTTGATCAGAATATACAATTCAGGAGGAGAAGAAAGAAAAACCCTACTGGATGGAAAACTAAATGGAAAAGGGGGAAGAATCTCGCTGAAGTAGGGAAAGGAGGAAAACAACATCCCAGAACGCCGATAAAGTGATAAACAAGGGGTAATATTTGCAAAGGGGAAATCTTTCCATATAGTTTAAATAAAATGATGGAAAACTTATCAAAGAATTATAAGGATAAAATGATAGATAGTGAGGTTGGGTTTGGTGGGTTGGGGAAATAATAGGAGATAAAGAAGACCGATCCGCCAGCGTGAAAAAATTCACAAAACCGTTCGATATCCAACTGTCGTTGAAAACGTAATAATGTTGTATTATGTTATAGTTTTTGAGTCGAATTCGTCAGGGTCTTTGGTGTGGTTTATTTTTCTTGGTTCGAGTGGCGTGGTGTATTCTTTCGGCGGTGATAGAAGAGGGCAACTTTTTTTGCGAGGAATGCCTCCTAGGAACACCCCAAAGGACCATTAATGATGAATCGGTATCTTTGGTGGGTCATACGCCCAAGGCATTTGCGAGAGTAGAACTAAGTAGTAAGAAGAATTGTGGTAGGAAAGGGGAGCGAAGAAATGAAGAAACGAGAATATGCACTTGAAAATGATTGTATTAAAAGAGAGATATAGGTTTATGTCTCGAATGTTCAGAAACATGTTTACGGCTGCCTAGTTCTCATAGGTAAGACCCAGAGAGCTAGACAACAATATGTATCATAAATTTGAGGTTTAAACACCGCAATGCGCCGAAAGTTTCGAAGGTGCCGTCGTGTTATCGTCGGAGAGTTAGTTTTTCGTTAGCTTACCATCATTCGGGATTTTGGTCGAAGATACTGGAAAGGAGGGCTAAATGCAGAAAACAGCTTGCAAGGAAAAAATCAAGCCGGGGTCATGTTATATTTGACCCTTAATGTCAACCTTTTTGAAAGCTGCTGCTTTAGCAGCTTCAAAGGCTGGCATCGCTTTCTGAGTTTCCAGGGTGACTTTGTCAACCATCTGCTGTTCATCGCCTTCACCCTTGGTGATTTGTTTGGTTTTAATGAATTGTCCAGCATTGTGTTTTACGAGAAACGCTTCACATTCGGCATCATTTTCAAATCCCAATTCTTCAGTAATATGGCGGAATGGGACGTCAGGACGATATCTAGAATTGAAGAGACTATTAGCGAAGCCCAAATAAAAGCAAGAAGGGAATGTACTCACGATTTACAGATTGCTGAAAGAGCAGCTAGTCTCTGTCTGTCAATGAAAGAATCCATAAGGTATCCTCCCATATTTGGTGCATCAAGGTAAAGTCTAAAGAATCGATGAAAGTTGCCGGAGGCTACGGCGCCTCGAACGGCCAACGCGTGCAAGATGGCACGGTCTTGTTTTTCTGCAGGGGTCAAGCTTGCTAATATATCATTCATGTCGGATCGGTTGCAAGTGTAAAGCAAATAGAGAATTCGATAGGCCTTGAACTCGTGGGGATGGCCGCCGGGAATCTTTTCGGAATAAAGATTTGCTAACTGTGACTGACATTGGTTATACTCACCCAAATCACCCTATAAAAGATATGTTAGTGAGGATTTATGATGGAAGTTTTGATAGAGGGACATGTCTTACCTTCTCCAAAGCAATTCTGGCGTGGATTTCATAGACGTTAACAGTAAAGTCATTCTTGAGATGTTGAACGGTAAGATCCTGGCGTAAAGACTTGAACTGATCACAGATATACGAGTAGTTATTTTCGGCCTTCCACTTGGTTTTGAGCAATTCCAAGGTCTTTTCGAGCACGTGCTGAGGCCGGACGGTAGCCGGGTCAGGGGCTGATGTTAATCGCAGATACCTCTTCTCTAATGTGGTCGATCTCCCCACTATGGGAGCGAATGCCGGTGAATCCAAAGCGGAGTGCATGGAATGGTACTGGCTGAAAACATTCTTGGTCGTTTGGTGTCGTTTGTACTTTCTGTCAAGCCTTTTGAAGGCATCGGGGCCTTCATATGAATAGTCACTGGTATTGAGTTTCTTGGACCTCTTGTCAGGTCGCGAGACCTCTCGGTCAGATTCGTTTCGTTCACTTGTGATTCTACTACCTAACTTTCTCTTATTGTTGTTGATGTTGTTGTTGGATGCCTTGCCGAGCTTGTTGAGTTTATTGGCGGAAGGTTGTTGGCTGATAGGGCTAGCTTCGTCGCCAGAAGAAATGTCCATCATGTCGGAAGAGTCAACGCTAGCTCGGCGGGCAGCGGAAGGAAGTGGATACGTTGCCCAATCTATGGACCAAACGGTCTGATTCTCGAAAGCTTCAGTGATGATTTTCTTGAGAGCAACTTCAACCTCGGATTTGTTTTCAGAGGGGCAGTGTTCAAAAGTGCGTGCTACGTATGCTTTGAGAGCGTCGGGAAACTGTGTTCGACGGGCAGCTTGCGTCGGGGGTTGCGAAGCCTGCTGGGAAGAGTGTGAGTATTTGGTACGAAGATGTATTGGCGGATAAGGAGAGTGACGAACTGTGGAAGCCTTTCCAAGTGTCTTTCTAACGGCGACTGGATGAAATCCCGGCCCTAGGGAGGATGTGGTGGTCAGTAAGGTTGTTGAAGGATGGTGAGTCTGAACGGAAGGGAAAAACATACTTTGAACGGCGGTTCCACCGGCTGCTCTCCATGGTGGTGTTGTCATTGTGAATAGGTCCTGGGATGAATGTTGATGAGGGGATGAATAAAAGAACCGTCGGGAGGATTAGTCGTGGTCGTAGTGATGACAGTGATGACAGTGATGACGGTGACGGTGATGGTGATGGTGGTGACGATGAAGGTGAAGGATGTCGATGGAAGGAGACACAAAGAAGAAGGAAAAGGAAGAAAAGGCAAAGAGAAAGGAGGAGAAGGTGGGAGCGGCGGTGCCTGATTGGCAAACGGTGCAACGTCCAACAACACAACAACACAACAACACAACACACAAAATTCCCCGGGGGTCTCAAGTTCCATTCGACATCGGAGGACGGGTGATAACGGTTATTACAACCTACAGACAATGCTACAATTATTATATATCAAGGAAGTCCTAGATAGCAAGATTATACTTCATTTTTATTCGATTTCCTCCCTTTTCGCCGTATCGCAGCCAAAAATTCCTTGGTTCCAAAAAAGAAGAAAAGACACCTTCGCCATCATTCCAAAAAACATAAGAAAATACACCAGACTTGATATCGCAAGCAGACTAGATAGGCATATTTCAAAGATACACAACAGGGTGTGTAGATATAGCAGAGATAACATGCTGATATCAAAGAAATAATCCAAAGCACAGCAGTAAAGGATTTTTGAGCGCTAAAAGAAGATCGATCAAGAGAATATACAAAAGGACCACGCTGTCTGCAAAGTTGGAACCATGATGCTACTGATACGCAGATATTTCCACAAATAGGTCAAAAATACGGCTGCAAAATTCAACGAAAGTCGAACTTTGGAAAGACGTTTCTCGGAGCAACATCGTACTCCACGATACCGCTCGTCGTTGCAACATATCTGTCAGAAAAGTTAGCACACACCACATCCACCTTCACCGTCATATAATCCGGTTGTGAGAAACTTACAATTTCTTCCCATCACAGCTCCAAGTGAGGCCTGTGATATCCAGCTCCCCGTCTCCCCGTCTACTTCTAACGATGGAGCTGATGGCGCTATCAACTCCATCACCAGATGTAACCCCTCCTTCTCTCGCTCTCCTGCGTAGATACTCCAATCTCCATTGCCTTTGTCGGGCACGATACCAACGGCTCTCAAATTGCAGAATATTGTCGGCGTTGGTGCCCGTATTCGTATTGGCAGAAGGTAATGTTAAGTATCGTCTTCGAGCCGTCAGAGGCGAGGAGGATGGAGAAGCGCTCGAGGTTGTCGGCTCGCTATTCTCATTGCCGTTGTTATTGTTGGAGTTCGATGGAGCCGACGTAGGTGGTCTCGGAGGAGGTGTCGTCAACTGGGCGATCAATCGTTGATATTGTGCTTCTAGTTGCGCGAGGGCGTTAGAAGAGGCTTGCAAACGTGACAATGTAAGCGAACTTGATGGATTGTTGCCATTACGGGAAGAGGTGGGAGATGTTGCAGCGTCATTGGTAGCAGCCGTTGCAGCTGTAGCTGCCGGGGTATCGGTACCTGACGGCCTTCTTGTCGAGTGTGAACTCGCATCTGTAGGATGAGCCTGCCCGTCGTGAAACATGGCCAAGGGTGGGAGATAGATGTTTCGACCAAGGCTCGAAGCTGATGTTCCTTCCCGAGGTCGAGTTAGGGTTTGTGTGGGAAGGGCGGTTTCGTCTTCGTCCAGAGCCGCCGCGGCGTACATTTCATCGTGGATCTCTTGTTCTTCGGCGGCAAAGGCGAGTTCTGCCTCATCGGTGCTACCGAAAGTTGCTGGCCTGCCGTGGTACAGAGGGTCTCCGGATAGCTCGATTTGCTCTACATTATCACCACCAATGTTGACGCGAATTGTCTGAGAGGAACCAAACTCTTGTCGGGAATCGGTAATTGTAATCCTGCCAGTATGTTCCGCCCATACTAGGAGATCCCAAGGACTCGGGCTGAAGACGACACAACGAACCGCCCCAGCCTGGGTTTGAGGGCGGGAGGACTGTATGACACGAGTAATCGGTGAGGCGTTGGTGTTTCTTTCGAAAAATCTGGTGTCAAACACGCTGATGGACCCATCCTGTGAGGCAACAGCACAGAGTTTCGAGCACGGCGAGAAATCGGTCGATATCAACGCATCACCCCCACTGTATGAGGGGCTAGAGGAGAGTTTCCACGAATAATCGGGTTGGGAATCGCATGTGAGAGAAGCGAGGTTGTAGAAAAAGACTTTGGACGAATCGCCGACGACCACGAGGTACTTGCCGTCCGGTGAGACAGAGGCGTGATTGGTGTGAAACGGCAGGGTTAGGGTGGTAAGGACTCGAAATTTAGATAACGAGAAGAGGCGAACCGTTTTATCATTGTTACTTCATTGCGGGTAATAAAATCGTTAGAAACATATTTCCAAACCAAGAGGGGAACAAAGAAAGACGCATACGTGATAATGGCAATGACATCGCCATCAGGTTTTGATTCTCCGGGTCGGTACATTGTGATGGAATTGACTATGGTCCCACCCAACTCCGCCAACCGGATATACTCCGTCTGACACCAACTCTGCTCCTGCTCTTCATCTTCCGAGGCGTGTTTGTCGTCTGCGATTGTATCATCAAAGGTATCCACGGGTCCGTCGGGGATAGCCGAAGAAGATCGTCTGTTGGCTCTCGAACTCGAACTCGCCTTATCAGCCACCTTTATGACGGCTATTTGACCATTTTCTACACCACCGGTACATATCCAGCCGTACTTAGCACTGATGCACCTCGGCTCGAAAGGGAGAAAAGTGATGAGTTTCCGTTCTTTGGTGGCAGTATTTAGGGAATATATTCGAGCGTCAACCGGGTAGTACAGAACGTTCGGGAGGGGCGAGCATAAGAGGGAACGGAGCTGCCAGTGCCTAGCGAAATAGACAAGCACGCACAGTGCACGTCAACAGTGAGCAAGCCTGAATCTTAACGATGGAAGAAGTGGAGGTGATTGAAGGAAGTAAAAATCGGCAGGGAGAGATAGAGAGATCCGAGTCCGAAAGATTAGCGATGACGGATGGTGGGATGGTGGGGAACGTACTTGTAAGGAACGGGAGCATTGTAGAAGACGGAAGGCGAGGTTTGTGAGACGAACGAGGTGGTCGTCCGGCCGGTCCTAGGAAAAAGCCATGGCTCACGAGCCGACGGTTAGCGAGCTGAAAATCTCCACCGGTAAGGGAAGTACGGGGGAGGACCAGCGGCGGGACATGGCGAGGCGGGAAGTCGAAGGAGACATACGGATCAGTGACAGTCATGACTGAGATGAAGGAAGAGCTTGTTGGATGGGATCGCGACGGAGCAGCAATGCCAGGCAATCCATCCACAACGGCGAGAGGCGGAGGGGATGACAATATATACAGGACGGATGGAGATGGGCAGAGGGAGAAGAAGAAAGAAGGAGAGAAGGAATGCCGGGACGAACGGAGGTTGGACGCAGAAAGAGAGAAGAAGAGATTGAAGAAGAAGAAGAAGAAGAAGAAGCAGAGGAAGAAGATGAGGGAGGAAGAAGCAGCAGGTGAAGTCGTCTCAATCAGGTTGTTGTTGTCCTCCCTTCCTCACATGCACCTCCACCACCACCACCACCAACTACCACTTCCATATCCATATCAATCATCGCCACCGCCTCTTTAACACCAGTGACACTGAGAGATTACTCTCGCTCGTATATGCAGGCGATAACATTCGGCCATGACCTAGCCTGCCCATTCAAGCCAAAACGAACAATACCGCTTGGTTTCGCATTCATGTAAGTTATATTGTCACCGAAAGAACAGCCCCACAACGACTCGACCGAACGACATAATGTGTACCTATAAACCTCATTACCTGATCGAGACTCGAAGGGGCCAAAAGAACCGAATCTCTCTGCGTAAAGATGGAGAAGCCCGTTACTAAAAACCGATATAACGTAAGTACCTACGTACAAGGGAACAAGGGTAGGGCAAAAGTCCCCACTTGCCAATTCGCTATCCCACCACGGCCGTCAAATTACAACATCAAAGCTGTGCACGCACGAGCCTTCTTCAAATCTCGAACACGCCCGTTACGTTTTGGTATTAATTGCGACCTCTCAATCAGTCCTTTAACCTGAAAACATGTAACAGCAAAATGTGCATCTTGAAGAACAAAAAACCCTGCCTTTTTCCTAAAACCATCATCTCGAAGGAAAATCAACAGCGCCAGGGAAGAAATACTGGCCAGGGCACCCTTGCGCCCTTGTTCCCGTTGGCGGCGCCCCGTCCTCCGCCGGGGTTGTCCAGTTCTTCAGATGCATAAGTTCTGATACCCAGCAAATCAGAGAGTGATATCACTTTTTTAATATTTTCCCAAGCGCGTTGCCAATTAAGCCTTCGTCAGGGATTAAGCTGTGGAGATTATTTTTTATAAAAAAATAAGTTTAAATTCTCAGAGCGGAGATGTCTGAATTCATCTAATACCACAACCATCAAACCAAAATAATCCGCTCTCCCTCATCCTATTCCTTCAACGTCTCATGCTATGTACAGATTCTTTTTTTTTTCTTTGGTGTTTTTGGTTGTAGAAAAAAATAAAACAAACAGTAGTCTATACAGGCAAAAGTCGAAGGGGAGTTGAGGATTTTTTTGGCTTCTCATTCAACCTTGTGAAATAAGAAGAAGAGAGAGGTAACAAATCATATACACATTTCATTTATAAGCAATCTCTCAAACTCCTTCCCATAGACGGAATAAAATGTAATAATAAAATGTATAAAACAAGTGAAGAAAAGGGAGGAATAGGCTTGTAAAGTTCGTGAAGGGTACGAAAAGGAAAAGATAAACTTTTTGGTTTCTATATACAGACAAATAAGTGATAATATATACTCTGATGCCACTAAAAGAGTGTATTACTTTGTAGTAACGGAGAGAAGGCGCTGTTCATCGAATGGGAGGTTGGAGATATGCTGTATGAACACCTGTTCAGAAGGAGATGCCGGATCCTTTAACAATTATGACCGATAGGTGAAGATAGAAATACAATAAAAGAAGATATAAAGGGGCGTAATTTTAGATACGCATAAAGCGGCGGGTATACCGCGTAACAGAAAACGTCAAGAAATCTAGCGAGAAAAAGTGGAAATCCAAAAAAGCAGCTACTTTTTTTTTACTTTTGAGATTTACTGCTTCTGTTCGCCAGATCCTGGTTGTTGCTGTTGGCCATCGGTTGGTCCAGAGGAGGACGAAGAGTCATCCGATGGGGTGCTGTCATCCTTCTCACGAGCAGCTGTGTGCATCTTGTCAAAGAGGGTCAAGCTGGCCATCTGGAGGTCGTCAATCTTGGCCTTGAGCTCATCACCAGTGAGGTTACCTTCACCGGCCTGAGACTGGGAAACGACTTCACGGAGAGCAGTGATCTTCTCCCTGATCTTCTCAGCTTCTTCCTTGTCGAGCTTCTCGGCAAAGTCCTTCATGGCCTTCTCGGTATCGTTGATAACGCTATCAGCACGGTTGGCGGTCTCGATGAGGTGCTTACGAGCCTTGTCGGTCTCGGCATATTTCTCAGCATCGTCAACCATGGACTGGATCTCGCTGTCGCTCAAACCAGAACCGGAAGCGATGGTGATGGACTGATCCTTGTTGGTGGACTTGTCCTTGGCGTGAACGTGAACGATCGAGTCGGCGTCAATGTCAAAGGTGACTTCGATCTGAGGAACGCCACGATGAGCTGGAGGGATACCAACCAACTGGAAGTTACCCAAAAGCTTGTTATCACGGACGAGTTCACGCTCTCCCTGGTAGACCTTGATCTCGACGGCGGTCTGGAAGTCAGCAGCGGTGGAGAAGACCTGGGACTTCTTGGTAGGAATGGTGGTGTTTCGGTTGATCAAACGGGTGAAGACACCTCCAAGGGTTTCGATACCGAGGGACAGCGGGGTAACATCGAGCAAGAGGAGGTCAGTGACTTCACCAGCAAGGACAGCACCTTGGATAGCGGCACCAATAGCAACAGCCTCATCTGGGTTGACGGACTTGGCAGGGTCACGTCCGAAGAGGGACTTGACGGTCTCGATCACCTTTGGCATACGGGTCATACCACCAACGAGGAGAACTTCTTGGACCTCTTTGGCCTGGAGACCGGCATCTTTGAGGGCTTTGCGGACTGGCTCGATGGTTTTGGTCACCAATGGGTCAACAAGCTTCTCAAATTGAGGTCGGGTGAGCTTGGTGTTGATGTGCTTGGGTCCGCTGGCATCGGCAGTAATGAATGGAAGGTTGATGTCGGTTGTAGGGCTGGAAGACAGTTCAATCTTAGCCTTCTCAGCGGCTTCACGGATTCTCTGGATGGCCATGCGATCCTTGGAAAGATCGATGTTCTGCTCCTTCTTGAACTGCTCAACGAGGTGACGAACCAAGGTGATATCGAAATCTTCTCCTCCGAGATGGGTATCACCGTTGGTGGACTTGACCTCAAAGACACCCTTCTGGATCTCGAGGATGGAGACATCAAAGGTACCACCGCCAAGATCGTAGACAGCAATGATCTTGTCAGCGTCTTTGTCAAGACCATAAGCCAAAGCGGCAGCGGTAGGCTCATTGACGACACGGAGAACGTTCAAACCAGCGATCTGACCGGCGTCCTTGGTGGCCTGACGCTGGGAGTCGTTGAAGTAAGCTGGAACGGTGACGACAGCGTTCTTGATAGGTTTGCCGAGGTAGCCTTCAGCGGTTTCTTTCATCTTTCCGAGGATGAAACCTCCAATTTGAGAAGGGCTGTACTTTTGGCCACGAGCCTCAACCCAGGCATCTCCATTGGTGTGTTGGACAATCTTGAATGGAACCTCCTTGATATCCTTCTGGACCTCGGAGTCGGTGAATTTTCTACCAATAAGACGCTTGGTAGCAAAGACCGTAGCATCAGAGTTGACGATGCTCTGACGCTTAGCAGAAATGCCGACCAATCTCTCACCATCGTTGGTGAAACCGACGACGGACGGGGTTGTTCTCGAACCCTCGGCGTTTTCTATTATCCTTGGGGTCTTTCCTTCCATAATACAGACGGCAGAGTTGGTTGTTCCTGTATTGTAACACCATCAGAATCGTGTGATCTAGCAACAATGGGCGACGTATTGATAAAATGGTTGTAATAACTTACCAAGATCGATACCAATAACGGCACCCTGGACCTTCTGGTCTGTCGACTGATGTCTAGCGTAGACCGAGCTCAACGACGATCTTAGTGGGGTCTGATTCCACATGCGGGTGGCGCCACCTCGAGGGAGCTATCCGGTTCATTCCAGTTAGCAAGCTGGACAGGATATGAAGGAATCGCAACTGGCAAGCTTACGCATCTCGTTGCTCTGGCGGCAAGCATTTTGTATGTATGGATGTGGGTGGGGGTGGGAGGATGGAGAAAAGAGTGTAATATGACTTTTCGTTACACACAGAACGAGAGAACTTGGTAACTAAAAAATTGAAAAAGACCTTCCGAGTATCAAGAAGAAAAGGTTCGATTTGTTCTCCAGGAAGAAATAAAGGTTTTCTTTTACACGGAGGATCGAGAACGCGAGAGGGTTTTTATGAGGGAAGATTGGTGGGTGAAAGCGGGATGATGAAAGATGGAAAAGAGGGAAAAAAATTTTGGATGTGGGAAAATCCGACGCAGAAAATTTTATATGGACTCTTTCGGCAATCGATAAAAGCAGCAGCAACTCCGACGTTAAAAAGACTGATGGGACTAGTACGGATGAGGCAAAGCGGAGCATGTTCCAGGTTAAACGAGCGCTCTTCTGGGGAGGCCATGGAATCCTCCAGAAAGAGCTCGTCTGCCGTACAAAATTATCTCCACCACAGACTACGGCATGCACTAAATAATACAGGTTCCAAGATGGTCAGGTACTAGGGATTTTGGTGAGGTAGGGCATCTTCGAGTCCTCGCATTGTATTCCCGACAGATACAAAATAAAAATCAAAGTAAAAATAAAATATTACCCAGCCAGTTATGCACACATTTCTTCCCCGGCAAACAAGAATATGAGTATAAGAAAAGTGCAAAAATATAAAAGGGAAAGATATCAGGACGAAAAAAAAGAGTAAGAAAACGAAAGAAAGGGTCACCAAAGGTTCAAACTCGCTCGCTGAGAATCAAAAGATCTTTTATTTACATCTCGCTCCCGCTGCTTCTGAATGCGACACAGATTTCAGAGTAATGGTGGGTCAAGTCCAAAGCTGGCTGTGGCAGGTTCGTCGACTGCACCACGCTTCTAAACTTGATAGCCCCTTCCTCTGCGATTAATTTTCTGACAGAGTTTAGGAGACTCGGGGAGAACTACAGGTAGGCCAAATTAGTATATGTGATGCATGCTTACTTCCTGACAAGAAAAAAGGGCTACTACCTCTGAGTACCATCTATAGCTCCAAGCCGTCAACCTTATGATGCAGTTGAGCGCTCCTCTAACATCTCTCGCCTTCTCTTGCGCTGCTAGCAAACCCCTAAACGCTTTGCTCGAGAATCGGATGTTCAAGCAATTTCGGTAAGCCTCAACTGCTTCATTATTGTGGTGCAAACGGTCTGCCAATTCGCCATGAATCTCCCAATCGCTCGCACTCTTTTCCACCGGCAAATTCTTCATCTTTTGTTTTTGGATCTCGCTTCGCCATATCGTATACACGCGAAGATCCTCATACAAGACCATAAAAAGGTTATCCAGCCAGCGTTCACATAGCCGTTTGTTTTGGAATTGTGTATAAGTCTTTTCGTCTTCTTCTTCGGTATCTTTGTTCGCCGCCGCAGGCACAGGCTCTGTCGCTTGTTCTGGTTTCTCGACCATCGTATCCGCATCGGATTCGGATTCGGCGACCGATAGCCTGGCGACACCGTTTGTTACTCCATCTTCTCCAGCGGGCTTCTCTTGTGATCCGTTCGGCTTTTCGCCATCTTCTGTTTGCCGCTCACCGTCCACGCTGTTTCCTCGCAGTGCTGTTGTGCTCGCGTTCGTCGTCGTACTCGCGTTTTTCTCGTGTCGGTATTCTTCCTCCATAACGAAAACATTCGATCTGCATTTCAGCAAGGTATCCCAGCCGACCTGGGCGACTATTTCCGTCAGGAGGCTGTAGGCTTTCGCAAAAGTACCCTTGAGAGAGGCAGCTGGTAACTAGTCTTAATCAGCCTCAAAGCTTTTGTAAGATGATAGTAGTTCACTTACGGGATCTTGTTTGACATCGTATTCGTCGAGCGATTCATCAATAATAGATTCAGGAAGAATTGGGAGATGCATTTTAGCTGGTTGGGGCATCCGAGGAAAGTCACGTTCCTGATAAGTGAACATTGGACAGGAGTTTAGGGTTAAAAGCGCCATTTCGTACTGCTCGAGGGCAATATAGATTTCTGCCAACTTGGCCCAAGTTGTGAACTCGCTAGGAGCAGAATTAACAGCTCTCTTAGCGCACTCCAAAGCCAGGTCGCTTCGACCTTTGCTTTGACAAAAATCTGCCTGAACATCAAGCAATGCGTGGTCTAACGGCAAAACTTTGATGGTCTCGTAGAGAAGCTGGACAGCTTTGACTTCCTCATCCGCGTCGATCAGAACTCTAGCCAGTAGCGAAGCAACTTCCGGATACTTTATCCGCAATTTCTCGAACAGGTTTACTCCACTCGTATATCTCCCCGTAGTGTGTATGTATTTGAGGATGCCCGTGGTAAGGTGGTTTGCGACAAGATTTGGGACCTGGACTTCCGGATCGGATCCCAGCTGCCAGCCCTTAGCGAATAGTCGCTCAGCAGCATCAAGAAACCTGTGTTCGGCCTCGGTGGATGTAATGGGGTTGAAACGACGGCAACCGACGATTCTCGTTTGGACGCTGTCATCGGCGTATGCGTAGGCTCGTAGCACAGAGCAGAGGTAAGTTTCTAGCCATAGTATTTCCGTTGCGACTCGTCTTTCACCACGCTCGTCGACCGCATAGGCGTCCACGCTGCCTGGAAAGCTAACATCGACGCGCATGTCGACACGCGAGAAGGCGTTGTAGCAGCTAGACAAACAACTGGCGTTAGTCGCTGGAAATATCAAAGTATCCTAGAGATTGTGACTAAATAAAACCATACCAATAAGTTCCAGCTTGGATTTTCCATGTCTGTGGCTTTCCAAACCATATCTGATTCTCTCCGATTGTGTATGTTAGGGTGTTGATGTAGGCGGCGAGGGAAGCTGATGATGAGGCATCTATGCCGGTAACATGATGGTATGTGCCAATCTAATGTAACCCATAAGCCGGAATTAAGCCAAGGAATTTTCATCTTGCAAAAGGTCGATTGAAAGCTAGAAAAAGCTAAGATAGAAGGTAGAGGTAGACGGGGAATGTTTCGCACCTCTTTGTGGGTTCCTTTCGGTTGGACCTTTATCAGATGAACCAAATCCGGGGGCCCCAATTGGCGTAAGGTAAGTAAGGACTCTGTTCGCGCGTCTAAGGACTCATCTAGGTCGACTTCGACCAGCCTAGAAGAGAAACCGTCTCAGCATGGAAAGGTTGGAATGAGGGTGGCTGTCTGGCAGCTATCATCTTACTCTGGGACCGCGGGCTGAACCATGGTTGGCAACGTTGAAGCTTGGAGTATTTTGAGGAGGTTGGTAGAAAACACAGAAACAATCGAAAGGATGGAATATGTCCCGTCCGAGGGAGGAGGAGTGACGGCGAAGGCTGATATCAAAGGGTAAGAAGTCGATGGATAGCGTGAGCAGGAGGGATCGAGGGCTGTTGGGGATTTTGTTACTTGGCTGATTGTAATTTGTATTATTTGTATTAATCGCAGTGTGATTGTACCTGGATGTACCGGGACCTGATATGGATAGCACCCGGGGTCGTCCTTTCCTCGGGCACAGCCGTTTTATCACTTATCCTAACGATCTTGTGTACCGGGAGTGTCACACCGGGGAGCATTGAATGACACCGGGGAACGCGTCTTCCCAGCGACACCGGAAACAGCTCTCTACACCAACCGACACCACCAGACAGATACATTGCCCGCCTGGGTATCTCAACCTTCAAAGAACACTATCCAGTAACCAACCACTCGACGTCTCTTTCACGCCAAACAACTTTGGCCGTCGCTGGAAGGCGAGCGTGTCTTATATACATAATATACTTTAATACATATATATTTGTCAATCGGTGTTGATAATCTCCATCTTAGTCGTAATACAACCTCAACTTCCTTCAATCTAACGAATATCACGAATCATGGTATTATGCGCCTAACTCTCGGCTGTAGACTATACAAATCCAGTGCTAACGTCTCATCTGGTTATAGGCGACCTGGGCGGCCTTGAACATCCTCGAGGATTCGGAAGATGAAGAAGTCGCTGATAACACGCAGGAGATCCAGGTTCTACCACCCACCTCCGTAACCTTCTCCCACTCCTGCTAACATGTATCCCAATGGCGGCTGAATAGATTGAAGAAGCACTCAAACTGCACCAGAAGGCTCTCAAACTACACAGCGAGAAGGAATGGAAGAGCGCCGCCGAAACATTTGAAGAACTATTCCGTTCCGAGATCTTCCAGCAAGACCAAACCGAAGATGTCTGTCGCGCCTTTTCCTTTCGCCCGATACTCCGACTTGTACATGCCCGTTAATCTCCCGGATATTAGGCTCTACGGTTGCGAAACATCCTATACCTCGCGTACAGAGGTTACGCCGAGTTCAAACTCGACATGATGAGGGCAAACATCGGCGACTACTCGGACGAGCAAGCAAACAAAGTTGTCGCGCAAGCCCTCGAATGGTTTGGGGAAGCTCTCGCTCGGGATGCTGAAGACGAATCGCTTTGGCGGAAGGCTGCAAAGCTGGCTAAGCGATTGAACTCGTCCCGATTATCTCGGTTCGCTCTTGAGGCTGTCGTCTCTAGAGGCTTCGAGTCGCTCCTGGATCAATCTACGACTATGAACCCCGAGGAGCTCTACGCTTCATTTTTACTTCGAGATGTTAGTCCGATAAGCTTCTATCTCGTCTGCTGTCTCTCTAGCTAATAATATTTGATTACAGACACTAAAGGAAACCGCAGACGACATTGGAATGCGATCTAAGGCCATCGAGAGGGTCGGAAACAAGTCTTTGAATCCTAAATACCAAGTTTTCCTCGACGTCTATCCGTGGTTGAAACCTTCGTTTCAAATGAAATTACGCACAGACCTCGATGGCCAGTATGATATAGTCACAGTGAGGAAGAAAAATTGGACCGCGGTCGGTATAGCTTTACTCGATCGCCTTCTCATGAGCATCCAGGACGACGATATTGCATCGGATCGCGCCGTCGTCATCCAACTCGAGGGCGAGCCTTTGGAGCTCGAGGTTCCCGCACCTACCCCGGTGACAGAATCTAGGGTCAAACTTTCACCAGACGGCGATATTCCCATGGCTGATGACCAGGACCTAGAGCGACCGACAGCCGCCCGTAGGAGAAGTACTTCTACGAACGCCAAGAGGAAAGGCTCCGCGGTACCAGTTGATGTCGAGGGGAGCACTCGGGCTAGTAAACGAGTCAGGAACCGTGAATCTAATGCTGCAGCTGCCGCTGCAGCTGCCACACCAGAAATCACTCCAAGAGAGGCTGTAGCGATGGATGACAAGTTGTTCAAAACGGCCAATGAGCTCTTTGCCGAAATTGGAATTTCTTTAGGTCCATCTTCTCTTCTTAAACCCGATAGTAAGAAGGACGATGATGACGATAGCGGATGCTCGATTAGCGACAGTTATATTAGAGACTTCAAAAGTATTCTCCTCGAGTGGGATGATGAGAAGGGCAACGTGGCACTGTACGGCGAAGGCATTAAAAAGTGAGTACGAGTAAATCTGAGGGCCGTATGAGTGTATATTGACATAAAATAGGCCGGATGAAGAGATTTTGAGTTTGCAAAGCTTCACACAAGCAGCTCCGAGTACTGCGCAATCCGGGAAACCGTCCTTACCAGCTGATGATGGCCTCCGACGATGGATCCAAAAGTCGAACAGCAAGAGATTACAAATCCCAGAATTGTGTATCGCCTTTGCCAGAGTGTTATTGTCTTCTGGTACGAACGTGGGGATTGCAAAATATGCTGCGTATTCTTGGTCGGAAGCGCTCAAAGATGTGATCCGCACGATAGCAGATCACTGTAATGAAAACCTCGTGCGACAGTTTCAAAAACTGCGAGACGATCTAAACGAAGGAATCCTCCCAGAAGGCTCAGTTGATCGAGAGGTGGAAGTGGCACAATCTTTGTTTGAGCTCTCTCTGGATAACCTTTCTTCTAGCGAAAGAGACAGAAATTCGACAGAGCTGTCTACAAACGATGCGTCGCCTCTAAAGTTAAAAGCCGTTCGTTGGGGTACGCTAGTCGGAGACCTCATGAGGTTTCGTGCTAGGGATGAGGAACAAAACATTAATTTGGATGCTCTAACATTGCGATATCTCTGGGCTAATGCTGTTCTGGTTCCTTTCACAAACCCATCTCGGGACTTCCTGCTTGAATGTTACGACGACCTCAAAGAGACATTAGCGAGATTAGAATGTCCAGTTATCGAACTTCCTAATAGTGCGTCCATGCCGGAAATTTCCGTTGCGCGCGCCGATAGGGAGATATCAAAAGCCAAGACGATGGACTTTTTTGCCAATATCTTTTCATCCGCGGTCCAGAGTACGGATCCTTTTGAGGTCATAGAAGACCTTGAAATTATTCTCGAACCCAGGATTGAAGAGTACGATATTGACGAAGACGGAATCAAAAACATCCAAGAGATGACCAAAGTTCTGGAGACATCGAGCGTTCAAGTCAAAGTTTCGCTTTGGCAGAAATTAAGAGACGCTTATCATCGCCTTGGAGATTCGGCCAACGTCTTGCGGTGTCGTATCACTTGTATGAAGATCATTATCAACGAACTGACCAACCCAGCTTACGCTGAAAAGTCGATCGAAAATCGAACTTTCATCCTGCTCCGCGCGATATTTTGGTTGAACGAAACCCTACCTGGTATGGCGGAGGAAATCATCAGCGATCCTCAAAAACTAAATAGTCTAACGCCAGAACTCCAAAGTATCGCCCTGAACTGTATCCCACAGATTCTCCGTTTGTTACACATTTATGTCTTTTTCGAAGATGCTGTGGTGACGGGCGAAATCAGCAAGTCAACTCTTCACTCTTATCGACTACTCACGACGACTATGAATAAACTCCTCATCCACTGTTGGGCGATGATGTATTTGATATATAAAGCAAAGGTCCAAGGTCCACAAGAAGAAGATGGAGTACCGGTCTGGCAGGAAAAGTGTATCAAGCTCGTCTCAGCTATACATACCGAGATTGGCATCCGCAATCTCTGTAAGCTACACCACCGGGTTTTTCTCAAGATTGCTCTTAAAGATATACTCGACTTTGAGATACAAGGTTCCGAGCCTGACTTGGTCCAATGTCTTAAATGCCTTTACAACTTTGACGTCGCATTGGACTTTTACGACCTCGCGGATCATAAATGCGACCCGGTGAAATTAGACCGCGACACCGCATTGAAGATTTTCCCGTTTGTCATGATCCTAGCGGAAAAGAAAAAGTCCGCACAAGTAGGATTGAAAGGCGCGATGAAAGAAGCCATGCAAACTCTTGTCGATGTCATCGGAACCCCATCCGAGAAGGATAAAGACGTCGCATACAATACCAAAATGCTCGACGAAACGATCGGGTCTCCCATCAACCCGCTCCCCTTCTACGCCTCCTTCCGCGGCGGTACGACCCCGAACTTTGTCTCGATAAGATCCGACTATGCCAAGGTTGCCGAGAAGGGGTTCTTCTTCGAATACGGCATGTCGTTATTCCTGCGGTATAAATTCGCAAAAAAGGCACAGAACCAAGATGTGGACGATGTGGACGATGTGATCAAATATCTGCGGTATAACCTTGTTTGTGGGAACTTTCAAAAATGGGAACCGTGGTATCGTCTTGGGCAGTCGTATGAGTTCCAATTCGAGGATGATGTCACCTACGGCGCCGAGAAAATTAACACCAAGCGGGAGGAATTGGCCACTCTTGAGCGAAAAATCATACAATGCTACGCTATGGCGTTAGGGTTATCGGGTGAAGACGAGGAAGAGGGAGATGAGGAAACAGAGGAGAGCAAAGCCAACAAATGTCAATTGTATATCGACTTTGCAATGCAGATATACTCTGCCGTTCGACCGCCGTTAGAGAGGGAAGCTTTCCTCGTGGACGGATATGAACGGTATTGCAGTGGTGCGGATGGAGTGTTCACTCAGAGGATTCACGGGGATGTATCGCTTGAGAGTGCGCTGAAGTTTGCGATACTCCTCTTCAAGCGTGCGATCAAGGAGGGCTCCACGGATTGGAAAAATTACTACATGATTGCCAAGTGTTATGGTAAATTGGAGGCGGAAGCGCAGGTCGTACTCTCGTATCTCGCGGATTCAGTCGCGCAGATTCCCCTGCGGGAGAGGGGAGAGCAGGTCTTGGAACCGTATTACAAACTTGTAGCAGCGGTGTACAAGTATGCCAAATCGGGCGATATCGCGGTTCGTAACACACTCACCATCCTCTTCTTCTTCACCATACACGTTTTACTGACAGAATTTGGAATTATATATAGATCCAAGAAGGGTACGAACATCTCAATGCGAACCCGTGGTTACAAAAGAATCTCAAAGATGTACCGCAAGACCCGGCATCCTTCGTAACTTTTGCTAAGGGAATCTACGAGCTACTCAATAAAATCCGAGCGCTAGATAAGCAGAAATGGCACCACAGGATGACGTACAGGATGGCGAGGATAATGTACGACGATGTGGAAGACCAGGATAAAGCGCACAAGGAGCTGTCTGCGTTTTTCTCCCACAAGAACCAACTATATACGATCTGGAAGCCGGAGAACGAGCGGCCCGGAAGACATTATGTGTACGTTCACCAGTACCTCATGTTTTGGATTCAGATGCTCGGGGAGACAAGTGATAAACCCACGCTTGAAGGGTTGGTGAAGAAGTTGAAGAAACAGGGGCCCGCGGGGGGTTGTTGGAAGCAGCCCGATGTGTGGGATAAGGTTGTCATCACGTATGCTAAGGTGCTGAGGAAGGTTAATGACGTCGGGGAGAATATGGAGGTGAGCGTGTACGAGAATGTCACGTATGATGAGTTTAATACCTACTCGCAAAAGATGGAGGAACATTTCGAGAAGGGCGATAATCAGAAGGGCAAGATGTTTGAGTTGCTGAAGGATACGTATGATTTGAAAAAGTTGAACACGGGACAGACCAAGACGGCGATGATCGACGATTTGTTGACGGATACGTATTCGTTATTGTATCAGGAGGTCGTTCCGGATCTGGTGGCTAAACTTGCCGGTGGTGGCGGCAGCAGCGGGAGTCCTAAAGCGGAGAGTGGTGGTGGTGGTGGTGGTGGTGGCAGCAAGAATCCGATGTCCCTTCATAACCTCCTCGAGGGGGGCGGCGAGAGCTCAAGCTCCGGGCAGCAGCAGGTCAATACATCTGTTGCTTTGGCGGCTGCACATGGCAAGATTGACGACTATTTGGGTCGCAAGATGACGAGAGTGGGGAGGAAAGATGTGCTTCAGAAGGTCAATTCGATGTTTAGAATTATTTGGGTAAGTCTGATCTATATCATCCGTTCTTTTTTTGAACGTCTTGTAAGCAATGCTAATAACCGATACACATGAAGAATAACCAGAACACTCAAAACGTTGCGAAATTGATCATGGCAGGGAAGGATTCGATGAAGGAGAGTGGGAATAAGAGCAGCGATTCAAAGGATACGAAGAGTCCTCTCACGGACAAGTTTCCTGAGGATAAAGCTAGTCCTAACAGCGAGGATGCGGATGATGAGGGGGCGGATAACTCCGATGCCAACATTACGATGTGAAACAGAGGGGTGAAACGATGGTTAGCGATATATTCTTGCATGGTCACATTCTTTTTCTCAAAGTGTTGGATATATGTTGGCATAGATTGTTTGTCCTGGTCCTTTGAAGTTTGGAAGTTTGGGTTTAGCGAGCATTTCATTGTTGAAGACGGCCCGCATATGATTTGGTTTTTTGAGAGTGAATGTTGGTGGGTCTCCGATGTTAATACTCAAGTATGCTGGCCTCGAACAAATACCAGATGTGCAGGTGAGGTTGGCATCCGTCGGTTTGTGAAGCAGTATACAAATGCAAAGAGAGAGTCGTATACGAATAACACAAATGTCCATCTGTGATAGCGGGACTAGGCATAGCTAGCAATGCTACCGCTAACGGGTCGCAGAAGAAAGAATTGTTCAGAAATAGAGCACGATTGATTAAGGTATAGTCAGTAGAAGCGCGGACTCATCGAAAGATATTATTAATAGCCACAGACACAGTGCATAGGACAAGAATTCGTTTAGGTATTCGAAGCCGAAAATTAGATTTTTGGAAAGCATGTCGATGAACAAGCAGCAAGCTCGCATGTCGGGCACTCACCAAGCAGGACCTCTCATGAGCTAAAAGTGAGACCTGGCGGTGCATGGGAAGGGAAGAAAGAGGGGCACATGCATGAAAATGCATGCATGGCGGGGTACCACTTTTTTTTTTTTTTTTTTAAATGATATACTCGCGGGAACTATTAGTACCTCATGCCGCTATCGATACATCAAGAAAGAAAAAATGGAGTCGATAGAGGCTTCTGAGAGGCACTCCTTCGGACGAAACGAAAGAGGGAGAAGGTGGAGAGTTCCTACTATTAATAGTGAATATCGTTAGCTAGTGTCTCTCGGGCGCCTAAGTTACGCAGCGATGTCTCTGATGAATCTTTGGATCCGAGAATCGAATGTCGAATCGAACGGAGGCTTAGTCCCGTTCTCATTTTTGTATCGAGACATCCCTTTTTTCACACCTGGGGGGGAAAAAAAAGTAAGGCATAAGGATTGAAGAGAAAAAAACGTGGGAACCTTGTAAGGGCGGTTCTTATTGGCTCTCCTAGAAAAAATTATCGATTAAAGTGGACTCGATCGATTGGTAGGTGTGCGTCTCGCTTTCTTTTTGTTTCTTTTTTGTTCTTCCCGCGCCGTCAGCTGGAATTAGCCATGGCATCCATGCCCGTCCAATCCCAAATCCAATCCGTCTGGGAGGCCGAGAAAAAAGTCAGGCATGTATTTTCTAGAATGGTGATGATGGAGCATGCCAGGAACAGGAGCAGGGAAGTATTTGGCAGGATTCCAACCGCCCGAGCTACACACATTTGCAGTATTGATCGATCTGTTAGTTCAGCTGGGAAAAGAGGCGTCTGTGCCATGTATGTATGTATGTATGTATGTATGTATGTATAATATCTGTCAGTACGACAAGAAGGAAGACATCGGTGGGAAGAAGAGAAAGTGGAAAGTGTGAATGAGATTGGAAGGGGAGTATTTTGTAATATAAAGATATTTCGCATTCCTTGCATGCTCGATGGTAACATAACATAACATTGAACACTCTAAAAGACAGAAAAATCCATTCCTCGATATAAAAATCGGATTAAACAGTCAGCCAGGCAGAAGGAATCCCCAACTTTTTTTTTGACATCTCCGTCCTCTTTCTCCCCCACCTTCCGTAACAAGTCGAATTCGAAATTGGTGATTGTTAAAGCTACACGGCGATATGGTGATATGAGGATAGTCAAATTAAAATTATACATAGCACACACCCATCACATCGCAGCGGAGGTCACTGCATTGCATGCGCATGGGGGATATTAAACACACTTGGATTATTTATATTACTTCGCTGATATTGCCGACAGACGGACAGACAGACAGACAGGGACCGAGCAAATCTGCTGCTTTTTAAGATTACACAACCTTCTTCCACCCAATTAATTTGATTCATTCGTCTTTTCTCTTTCTCTCTCTCTTCCCTTTTCCTTTCTTTCTTCCCTTTGATCACGCTTTTCTTCCTTATAATATTTTTTATTTTGACGACGCCCGACGGACTGTCACGAACGAGTCCTATATATTATTATTATTCTTCCTGTTGTCGTTGATCGCGTTTCAAAGTAACCGATTCATTCGTCTTTCCATTCTTTTTCCTTCTACTACGACTCCACTTCTCCTCTCCTATTCCTTTTTCTATTTCCTTTAATTCTCCCTTTTTCATACAAACGGAGAGGAGACACTAGCAATCACAGAAAGCCCATTTTCGCCGGACTCATTCTAGCGCCATCAATCAAAAGCTGTCTATCTACACCGTTCCGTCGACGTCTACGAATTCAAACCCGAGCTAAGAAGCATATACCTTAGTGTATATATATATACTAATAATTCCTGATATATATACCAAGATCTATTTAATTCAAATACTGAGTGTTATATAAGACATTGGACGACGACGACGACGACGACGAAGACATTTTTCACCGCCACCACTCCCCTCCATCGTCATCATCGACTTGAATAAAATATATATATTCACGTACAAGAAAAGCGAAAAGGGGGCCTTTTTTTTTTCTTGTACAGTTCAATCTGAAACTTGGGATTGAACACTCCGTCTTTTTTTCCTACCCCTCGACCGACACGAATATATCATATCATCCGAGAAAGCTAGGATCACAAGCCGGGAAAAAAGAAAAGGAAGGGTCTCACCCGTCGACACCGATTCATGCGCATGCGATTCATCCTAACCACTTCAGTCCTCAACTTATAAATATATACTCAGAAGCCTATCCTTCAAGCATAGGCTTGGAATACAATATTTATACAAACATCAATCATTCCAAGGAAACCGACTCACTTTGTTGTTTCCTTCCTTTCTTTTTTTTCGCTCGCCGTCCGATAAAATACGCCAAATCTAGATTTGATATATTACCAGCGCTGTGTTCACCAGTCTCGTCTCTGCTAGGCCGGGAAATTTAGTCACAGGCGCCGGGGGCACTAAAAGGCTGAATCGCTCTAGAACTACTCTGCACTCATACCTACCTACTTTGCCTATACCCAAGGCAGAGTGGAGTGTGAGTTGACTTGACCTGAGCTGGACAACTCTCGCGACCGTCCGGGGAAGCCCGTTCTCAACAATCATACTTTCTCCTCATCCTCCTTCTCCTTCCACTCCTACGCCCGATACCATACTATATATACCCTGATCCCGATCTCTTCGCCGCTTCGTACCCTCAAAGATACTCCTTCACATTCCGACGAGAGGGAATTGTTCCGTCGGCGCTTGTGGCTTTTTATTTATTTATTTATTTATTTATTTTCTTCTTTTCTTTTCGGGCTCGTTTTTTCTTTCTTTCTAATTCGACCAACAAACAACATCACCCGCCCTTTCCTCTCTCCTCCACTTCCTCACTCCACTTTCCTCTCACAACAACCTCGCTTTTCCTCTCTCACTGGACACATCGCACTCTCGCCGCCCAGCCTGGACTCCTCCCCTCTGAAAAGGCACTCTTATCTGTCCGACATGATCAAGGTATGCGAAACCTAGCTGTCGGGGAAATTCTTTCTCTCTATCGGTTTTCGCATTCTCGGTGCTGACAGGCGCTTTATTACCAGGGACTCCGAAGGTCGCTCAAAAGCGACAAAGGGACGAATGTACAGCACATCAGCGCTTCTCCAAAGTCGCCCCAGTCGACGTCCTCAAAGAAAAACAATGTAAATGAGCCTCACACCTCTTCCTCTTTCAAGGTTTTTATTTTCACATTCTTCCCATATTCTTTACTGCGAGAAGCGTCGCGAGATCGACAAAGTCCTCTAACCACTTTCCAATTCTCATCTGCCACGCAGGTCATCAAGGCGATCAGAGACTACAAACCCGTCCACGCTGGCGAACTAGCCTTCTCTAAAGGCGATTTCTTCCATGTTGTCTCCCATGATGACGATCCCGACTACTACGAGGCCGTCAACCCCATCACTCACGCACAGGGTATGGTCCCTGTCAGCCACTTCCAAATCGTAGGCAAGACCGGAAGAGACAGCCAAGGTTCCACCGGAAGCGATAATCGCAAGACCGACGACTCGGGTTATTCTGGAAGCAGCACTCTCAGCGACTCTCTCACACGTGGTCACAAAACCCGAAAGAGTATCTCCACAAAGCCCGGCGGCCCACTCTACGGTATTGTCGTTTACGATTTCCACGCCGAAAGACCCGACGAACTACAGGCGACTGCCGGTGAAGCGATCATTGTTATCGCTCAATCCAACTCTGAATGGTTCCTCGCCAAGCCGATCGGAAGACTGGGCGGCCCTGGTCTCATCCCGGTTTCTTTCATCGAAATTAGAGACATGGCGACCGGCCTGCCTGTGGAGAACCAAGAAGAAGCCATCTCCAAAGCTCAGGTTCCTCGTGTCGAAGAATGGAAACGCCAAGCTGCAAACTATAAGAATAGTAGCATCTCGCTCGGCAAGTTTGAATTCGGAGAGCAACCTGCGCCCTTGTTGGCTCCCGTCGCCGCGTCCGTCGAAAGCTATGCCTATGACAACGGCAGATACTGGTATCTGGTCAGGTGCCAAATGGAAGACGGCCGAACCTGGCATCTTTGCCGGTTTTACGAAGACTTTTACGACTTTCAAATCGCTCTGCTAAAGGCTTTCCCTCGGGAAGCTGGTACCACGGGTGAACCCCGCATTTTACCTTACATGCCCGGCCCGGTTCACTACGTAACAGACAGTCTATCCTCCCAGCGAAGGCAGAGCTTGGACGACTACATCAAAAAGCTAATCAGCATGGATCCGGAAATTTCCAGAT
Organism: Dactylellina drechsleri; assembly: GCA_036971345.1. NCBI lineage: Eukaryota > Fungi > Ascomycota > Orbiliomycetes > Orbiliales > Orbiliaceae > Dactylellina > Dactylellina drechsleri. The sequence goes on from JAJTUB010000032.1 coordinate 366,091, forward strand.
GCGAACTCGTCCGACAGCTGTTCGTCCCAAGACAGGGTGACGTCGATGTAACTGACAGCATTCGCGAGTCCACGTATTCCGGATCCACATACGTGGCACAGCAGCATCAATCCCTAGCATCTCAATCCATGGCATCTCAAAACCGTGATTCTCACTTATCCAACGTCTCATCCGATTCATCGCCAGCCCCTTCCCGACAGGGTTCAAAGGCAGACCTGGGAAGCAATATGCGAGGGAATGGCTCGTATCCTTCGATACTATCTCCACCCCCGGCCCAACGAACCCACCAGATGCGAACACCCACATCAACCAACGGCCACCCGAGAGAGATTCACATGCGATCCAATTCCGATATGAGACCACCGCAAATGGCCCGAGCCGATAGCAATCTTAGCGCGATTACAGCCATCTCTGGAGGCAGCGCGAGCGGAACATTCATGAAAGTCAAAGTTCACTACCAAGATGACTTGATTGCTATTCGGCTACCTATCGACATTCCTTTTGCCAGTCTTCAAGAGAAATTAGAACAGCGATTGGATACAAAACTAGCGTGCATTCAATATCGAGACGAGCAAACATCGGAATATTATGATATTATTAGCGACCACGATTTGAACACCGCGATACAACGGAATCCCAAGCTCGTACTCTCCGTCTCGTAATTATACCCTCTTCGTGATTTCGTTTCTGCTTTCTACGCTGTTATTTTCCTTTTCTTGCATATTTTTACGGCTCTTGTATCCACGATACCTCAAAACGCTGTGTATCTTCCTAGTTTCTGGTCCAAATTTTATTTTTATTTTTATTTCTTTTATCTTCCGGTTTTCCATTGGGAATAATGCATCCCGGTAGTTCTTTGGGTTTTTACTTTGTGGGGGTTTCTTAAAAGTTATATTTCTTCGCTACGTCGTTTTTCCTTCTACCCTGGACCAGTTTAAGGGAAGTCACACGCCTTCTTGAATACTTCTTTTGTACAGGCAACAGAATGGGGAAATTGCATCACAGTTGCCTTGTTTTTTTCTCTTTATTTTATTATGGCCTATGCTCATTCTATTCCCCTCGGCGTCTTAGTGGTTTTGTCTCACGCTTTTTATGTCTTTTTTGTTAATTTTTGATGCTTAATGCTGATGCGAAACCGTGCGTAATGTCTTGTCACTCAATCATCCATCCATCCTCTACGCAAGCATGGTCTCGCAGTGGTTCTTCATGTAAATTAAATGAATTGATCTGTTTCCTTTTTTTATACGGTTCTTCTTTTTGTTCTGATTTCCAAGACGGCGCGGATGGGGTTTTAAGCTTCTGTGAAAGAATACTGGATTGCGACGATGCCGAATATGCGAGTACGCAGGCACGTCGCCGTGTTCTGGTTTAATGTCTTGTTTTACGCTTGTCTTTTCTCATTTACTGATTCCCAATATCTTATGTCTATACCTATTTTCCATCTTCAGACCTTATATTAACATATTCGAGTATAACCTCTAAGGTCTTTTTGACTCTTCCCTTTGCATTTGCGTCATATTGAACGATTATAGCGCAGACTCGTCTCTCGCTCGATGAATACACCATATGTGATTATGTTACAAGATTCGACAATATAAAGACAATAAAATAATATGGTAATGAAAATTCAAAAAAATTATAGTAAGAATGGCTGCAAGGATTAACATATATAAGTACTTACGTTGGGTATATATTTATTATAACCGCCGTCTCAAAGGATGAGCTTCTATAGAGGTTATTAAAACGTCAGCCATCCGCCCATTTATACTAAACAACGGGAAAATGATGTTAAAGGGGAGAATACAATACATACCAGTGTTAAATACCCATTCATCCAAACTGCAAAGCTCAGGCTCCGCGAATATCAAATACAGATACATCAAAGCCTCAGCTAGATACCGGTCAGTATTAATCCTTCGAAAAAAGTGTATAGGCATAGCGTCAATAATAAAACTCACCGCTCCAAAAACTCTCACACGAATTCGACAAGTTATCAGTCTTATCAACCCGCACTCTCGTCACATCCGAAACCTCACTATACCCCCACTCCGCCTCCGACGCCTTGACGATGGCATTAAACGCATCCCACGCCCAGTCTCTATACTTCTGCTCCCCTGTGATCCTCCACCCGTAAAAATAGCTTTCCACAACTTCCGGCCGCAATGGGTAATTCACATTGGTAGGCCATATCCCCTTCGCCTTGAAAAAATCCTTCTGCGGCGCCGTCACGGGTTTCTGAAAATCAGCGGTACCTTCCTTCGGCTCGTCTGGCTCCCATCCCCACGTTTCCGGTCCGATTTGGGAATCAGTGGAATCGTAAGCGTAGCGACAACCAGTAATTATACCCTCGCCGGATTCGAAAAGATCGGGCATGGAGAGGTATTTAGCACCGAGGAGGAGGTTTCCACCTGCAAAACAGGCTAGGTGGCCCATGTAGTTTTCGTAGCGGTGGCGGGAGAATGACAAGAGGAAGGTGTTGGATGGGGAGGTTTTGGCGGATTTGGAGGCGAGGTGTTTGCGGGCGGACTGCATTGCTTGGATCCATCTTTTGGCGTGGTGCTTTGTGGAGTACTTGTTCGGCCAGAGGAGGTGGGCTTTGATGAGATATTCGTAGTGACTGTCGTCGGGGGCTCCCAGGGTTCGAGTGTTTCCCATTGAGGCGCCGGTCCAGATTGATCTAGGGCTTCTATAATTGAACCACCATCAACAATAAAGTTATATATATTATATATAAGCTTGAATGGATTGTTTAACGTACTCGATGATCCCCGGCCACGTTTCTTCCTTGCGGTTGTACACCAGCCAATCCCACGCCTTTGTCGAGTTTTTAAGATATATCGGATTGCCCGTCAAATGCGATAGAGTCGAATACTCCAACCAATGGCTGCCAGCTCTGGCCAGGTGAACTGAAGTGGACTCCTTACGACCACCATCACTATCCACCCCTTTGTTTTCATCAAATTTGACGCGAGGCCACATCATCCCTGTGGGGGTGTCGAACGCGGGACCGAGTTTATCGGCGAGGATTTGGGCTTGACATCTTTGCGATAGGATTTCCTTGGGGGTTCTATGACTTTGGCCTTGAGGAGGTCGACAGCGGATACCAGAGCACCGACGTATCTGATGGTTCTATTTTATCCCCATATATACTGTTAGCAGGCTCGCGCTGCGTTAATATTCTCGAGTGAGTAATAATATTGAACTCACGTCTCGAAGGGATCCACGAGACCCTCTGCACGGCTGAAATCGACCTTGTTGACCACCCAATCGTACTGGTCTGCGAATCTATCCTGCGATATAAATATTTAGCCATTCCGTTCTGCTTTGAATATTCGTATGTATGGAAGTTAGGATTATCGTACACATCAGTCAACCCCATCACTGCTGCCGTGGTCATCGAGTCGACGATTGAAGCGCCCCATCCGTTCCTCGTATTTTTGCGCTCTCCAGAAACTATTCGAGATATAAATAACCACAATTAACATATATAGCACCAACATGAGGAGTCTCTCATATTTTTTATATTTTACCAGGTCTGATTTCATCTGCCCCCCACGCTTTCTCTTTATATAACCTCCACGTCCGCTCCATCACCTTCTTGACAGCCTCCGCTTTAGCTTCATCTTTCCCAACACCATTTTTCTTGAACGGATACTGGATCGGTAATCTCGACGGCGGGATATGGAAATGCGAGCTTCGCGGACCCGTTGGAGCTTCGGTGCTCGAGGAGAAGAGGAATTCGTGGAGGAGGTACAAGCTGTACGCTGCGACGAGGAGGAAGACGATTCGCGTTGGCCTCAGGAGCATCTTGCGCATGCCGTTTTAATTAATCTAGCACCGGCCGATTTGGATGAAGTTAAAATACATTTCGAGGCATTCTTATATATTATTGTTTACATTTCAAAAGATCATGACAGATAGTGAGAGATAGAAATAAAATGACCCCGAATGTTAATTAATATTGACAAAAAGTTGGAGACCTGACCTCCTTTGGTGGACCAAATTGGATCCGCTATTCTATGGATATTCTCGCCTGGCCCCACGTTTCTTGGCGGCCCTTGGCTCCGGATTCCGGAGTATAGTTAGTCTCATTATGAGTCCGGTGGCGGTTCTAGACGAGGGGGATCGAAGTTTTTATCCGTGATCTTAGGGGGTCTTGCTCGGTATTCGGCTACCCGTTTTATGAACTATGTGTATATTATACATCAACTTACCCTTTGCATGAGCAAAAGAAGAGAAAGAGGTGCAATAAAATATATAATTTAAGATAACATATCCGCTAAAATAAGGAAAGCACAAAAGCCGATTGACGCCTGAAAGACATATCTCGCCGGAGAACTTCTCTGGGCGGCCTGCTTCAACTGCTTGTTCCCGGCTTCCATGTTTTGTGCGGTTTGTACCGAATCCGCCATCAATTGGTCGATATGGTCCGTCTGCGCCGCGATATCCATAACGATGCGATTCTGCATCTCCGATATCTCGATCAGCGACCTCTCCGCTGACCTGATTTGATCCAACGTGTCTTCATAAAATTTAACCATATCTTGGTTCTCCTTTGCGAATATCTGCAACTGGTCCGCCGATAACGTTTGCTCGATATCTCTCCCTTCATCGTCCTCCAGGGCTGCCGATGCAGCTGCCTGCGAACGTTTGTAAGCTTTAGCTTGTGCTTCAACCTGTGCGGCTTTCGAAGCTTGAACCGCTGCATTCCCGATGGTCAATCCTTGGGATTTATCGAACGCCACGTTCTCCAGAATGCTTTTGTTCTTCTCGACCTCCCTCATCAACCTGGTGTCTTGCTGTTCTCTCTGAATCTCGCTGAGTTTCTCCAGCCGGTTCTTCAATAGCCACAGCACACCTTCCCTGTGCAGTGCCATCCATTTACTCTTCTCTTCTTCCTCGTCGATTTCGTCACCGCGCCGTAACTCTCGTATCCACTTTCCCAGGCTGAGGTTTCGTTTATCCCTCGTCTTCTTCTCGATCATTACTCGTGTCTTCTCGGCGTCTCCGAGGTTGGAGATAACCTGCATATATTGCCGAATCATGGTTTTCGCTTCAAAATCGATTTCATCGCGTTCCTTATCGGTGAAATAGCGACGGTTGGGTTGGCGGGACGAGAAGGAGGAGATGTGGCGGGGTGCGCGGGCTGTAGAGAGGTATGCTTGTCGGATGGATAGCAGGAACTGGGCGAGTTTCATTATAGAAGAGTTCTAGGTGCAACATTAGAATTATGAGTACCCTGCTATGTGTGATATAAAGATACTGTTCATGGGAGATGTCTTACGATGGTGTAAGCTTCCTTGATGAAGCCATCTTGGGGGACATGCCACCGGGGCCCTCTGATGGGCGCCGAGTCGTGGCTTTCGAGGAGTTTGTTGAAGACATCGGAGATGTTGGCCATTTAAAGGCTGCGAGATGGTTTCCCTCGGCGAGCTACCGTAGAACCATCTGAGATGTCGTATTTGTGGTGGATGGAGAAGTGTTTACGAGGGTCTGGAGATGGCTGGTGGGTGTGTTTTTTGGTGGCCGATACGAAACGGGTGATGTTGTTCAGTTCGCTTGGGTTGAGCGAGCTCTGATGTATAATAGCTACTTGAGCTTATATAACCTCTCGATTGAACGAGACAATCAATATTGGTGTTGAATTATCAATGGGAATGTATGAACTACGGATCGGATATTATCCCAGTCAAATCCATTAATATAATAATTTAACTACTCGGTTTTGTGAAAGCCACCATGATCTGAACGTTCTCGATATCAAAACGTCGAGGCAACGACGGGGCAACACATTGGCGTCCAAATTCCAACAAAGCCGCCGCCCAGAATTTTAATTCAGCCATTCGCATTCTCCGATTCGGTTGAATGTTCGAATATGACCCTCCAAAGGAGTTCAAAGACCATATCCCTCTCCATGGAGCCCTGAAGCTCTTTAACTAAGCTAAAGACTCAACTTTACCTTCGGTGCATGCGAGGCTTGGCTTTCCGAAAATAAAAAATGACCGCCGTTCCAAAGCTTACCCTGCGCTTTTCAGCAGCTCTACCGAATCCAAAAAATAAGGGGAACAAATACGAAGAAGTATGCATATTTTATACATCCGATATATTTTATCTACCGATTTCTAACTTTTATATACATATATAGCTTTCATCTCCATTAGAACGATCACGGTCGACGACATCATCCCCGACGTCTATTTCCGTGGATGCGGATACACCCCCTAAAGAAACCCTCCTTCCGGAGAACAAGCCTCCCTCCGGACCTAAAAGTCTACGGCTCATATTGAAACCGCAAAATTTAAAGCGAAAGCTTGACGAGATTGAGGACCACACCAGTAGGTCCTTCCCATAATACACTATAATGATGCATAAAATATATAACCATATTCACATATCAAATAGTATTAAACCCACCGCCCACCAAAAAAAAAAGGCAACGTAGAAGATCAAAAGTAATAAGAATAAACAAAAAAGGCTTCGAGGTAAAACAAAACTAAACATCCAACTCATGATAATCCAAAACATCTTCTCGTCAAGCCAAAATAATGACTGTACAATGTGATATAATATATAAACAGGACTCCTCGTCAGACGAAAACTACATCCAAGACGGCTTCAAAACTCTCTCCGGACGCACAATAGTCAACCCTAACGTCCGAAAAGCCGCCTCATCACAACTAAATACTGCTACCGCTGAAAATAACATTCCCCCGTCGACCCCATCGTCCGACGAACCGGAGGCGAGTTGCACGGTATGCCTCCGTACGCCGGATACACCGGATGACCAAATCGTGTTTTGCGACGGATGCGATCAGGCGTATCATCAGAGCTGTCACGTTCCAGTTATCGACGATTCGTTCGTGCGGGTCGCGGAGAAGAGCTGGTATTGCAAAGATTGTAGTCCTCCGCTTCTTCCTCCTCCTCCTCCTCCTACTACTACTACCACTGCTACTATTCCTAATACCAGCGGTACGGAATACGGAGATAATGGTGTGGGAGCGGGTGTATCAATCAAAGCGAACGATGGGGAATCTTTAACAAAAGAAGACAAGATGCTCTACCTAGACACTCTAACCCACCAGAAACTAATCTCCATGATCCTCGACCTCGAAAAGCTCGCCCCAGGAGTCTCCCTCTTCCCTCCCGACGTTCGTGAAATCATAAAACAACACCACGCCACCGTTCCAAATAAACATCCCTCGCAAGAAGAAAGAAACCTAGAAAAACCGATTATCAAAAAGACAGATGCAAATACAAATACCGACACTGGTCAACAAACCGACACAGAACCTTCCACCGTGAAAACGATACCCACAAACGACCCCGAAGACGACGACACATTATGGACAGACGATCTGGACAACCCCACAGTAAGCCATAGGATATATTCGATAAATGGTATCAAAGTATCCGACTCCAAAGGCTGGGTTAGCCCCACGGAACTTCGAAATGGCGTTACCAACTCGAACGACGGGATACGAGTTTCTGATATCACGGATAATACCGATGCCTCCGCCATTGCATAAATCGGCGAAAAATATAATTAAATGGTGGTGGATATTACTAAGGAGGAGAGTATGCGATGTTTCGGGTCTATGTATACGTATAAAGAGAGTTTTACTTGTTTTGTTTATGATTACCCTGAGTCCTTATTTGTATAATGCTTGAATCCCATGGCTTGAGTCTATGATATATCTAGCGGTTAGAGTGCTTTCTAGCGCTTAGCGATTTTAATTAGAAGGTCTAATACATTCTCGAGTTTCTTCACCTTTTAAGCACTTCAAATGTATGGAGGGTGGTTAAATATACTTATATACAAGGTCCGTATCGTCAATTTAGCTAGTTAAAGTATAACTCTTTCAACTTAAAGCGAACAAATTCGTATATTTTGGTTCTCTAAAGAAAAAAAAAAAAAAGCTCCTGCAGTCGACAATAAAAAGATTTAAAAAAATAAAAAAAACAGGAAAGAAACTCAAGAAAACAAAAATGAAAACGCTATACTTCAGAACACACCAGGAGAGAAGAGAGCGAGAAATCAAAGAAAAAAAAAAATAAAATAAAATAAAGATGACAAGTAAAAATATACATATTGAAGCGAAGCAGAGAACGTACACTTTTGGGCAAACCGTTAGTCTCATTTTCACACCGAATACATAAAATCAAGAAGACAAAAAAACCTTCCGGAAAAAACCTAACGGTAAAATATAACAATACGAGAGAAGAGAACAAACATCCATTCTATCTTGACTTCTTCCTCTCCATCACCGCAAATAGGATCTCAAAAGATCCTGCGCCTTCTCCACACCTTGTCCCACCATGGCGGAGATATCGTCCAAATCACCACCTGCAGTGTTCGCGAACCTTCTAGCCAAATCTCGAGCAGTTCCTTCGAGGTTCGAAAAGTCCCCGCTGGTTGGTCGGGTATCTTCCTCTTCCTCTCTTCCAAAGTACGCATTCGAAGAAATGGCAGTCGCGCCGTCAAAGTTCTGGAGACGGGTTCGGGCCTCGGCCTGTGCACTGGGATCATAGGCATTTCTGCCGAAGAACTCATCGGATGAAATACCCTTTTGGGTACCAAATTTATCACGAGCGTAGCGTTCAGAGTCATCTAATTAGGAACACATTAGCCTTGTTGAGCTGTGGAAACTTAATCATAGTGGAAAGTAGCATATACCATCAACAGGTCGTGTACCGGTAGATCCGAACCCGCCCATCTTCTTGGCTGGGGCGGATGCAGCGGGTTTGGCGCTTGCAACTTGTCCGAATCCCAATCTTGCCATTTGTGCTGTTGCCTTTTCTGTGTCTGCTCTTGTTGTATTGCCACCTCTCGTTGGAGACAACGGTACGGGGCTCGCAATACTTCCTTTCTTCACCTTTTCTTCCTCCACAGCTTCAGCTTCAGGATCATAACCCAGCTTGGCGACCCTTTCCGCTTCTTCCTTGGCCTTCTTCTCAGCAGCTTCGAAATCAATGTCGGAGGCAACGACTTTCTTAGCGCCAATCTTCTGCGCTTTCTTGCCTGATAGAACACCAGTGCGTGCTTTCGCACCCCCAGCGCTAGCAGCAGGTTTTGCACGTGTGGCAGCAGCAGCGGGGACGGCTTTGGAAACGGCAGTCGCAGGCGGTGTACCAGCTGGAGTACTAGGTTTCGCGCCGGCAACAAGAGGGGATTTCGGTCGGTTGGTACCATTGCCAGCCGCGTTAGCGTTCAGGAATGGGGAGGCGCTTCTGCTGACGGGAGTTCCGGTTCGCGAAGGGGATGGCGATGGTCGTTTGATGGCTGGTTTGTCCCATGATGAGAAGAAGTCCTCTTCTGGTTCCTCGGCGGTAACAACAATATTTCCTTCGTCGAGCTCAAAGGTAGGATAGCTAGGAGAAGGTGAGGTTTATGATTATCAAGGTTGTCTTGTTGATCGAATTGGAGGAAACTTGCATACAGTTTGGCATCTTCAGCAGCTCTCTTTTTGATCTCTACCTTGTACTTGTCTGCGGCGTTTGAAGTGTACTTTACTTTGGCGTCCTTGGCGGAAAGAGCAGCGGAACCGCCATTATCGATGAAGAATTCCTGAATCGCCTTGTTGCCGCCGACTTTCATAAGACGGAGTTGGTCCCAGGTCCATTCTGTGGGTAATCGCGTGTTAGTGGCAAGGGCCAAGCTGGAGATGCTAGGGAGAGGGAGCGAGGATGGACATACGGTCAAGAACGGTAGAGCGAACGAAGGAGATGTGGACACCGAGATTTCGATGAACGGCCGAGCAGTCGAGGCAGAGGTAAATTCCGAATGGGACCGAGGCCCAGGTGGGTGCTTTGCCGCCACAGTCAAAGCAGACCTGCAAAATCAAGGGAAGAGCAACGTGTTAGATTTGGCGATAACGGAACAATATATTACGAGGACGGGGGATGTACTTTATTGGCAGGCTTTGACTTGAGCTTCTCAAAGATCTTCTGGGACTCGGCTTTCTCAGCGAGGGCAGCCATGGTGAAAGCGATGCGATTGATGGATTGGTTGATTGACTGATTGGTGGTTGGAAGGGGACGTGGTCGACTGGCTGGGGGAAGGTGAGAAGAAGAAGAAGAAAGATGTCGCTGGAGCTGAATTTAGGAGGCCAGCTTAACGTTGGCAAAGATGTGTTGTTTTGATTACTTAGCCAACCTGCACGCCCGACTAACTCCGACGCTCCCAGGAAGCTTAGCTTGGCCTAGCATCATACCAGCACAATATATTAATATCAAATTGGGGGGAATTAAAATCAAATGCGAGGGCTGTCTGTGGAATGTAAGTAGTCCATCGTGCGACTAGTTGCTACCACTGTAAATATAAAGAAGCGGGGAATGACCTCCTCGCACTCATAAAATTTTCTAGTTCCCAACAGTATCTGGTGCAGTGGTATTCAAATTTTTCCAATATAATATCACGTCATGTCTACAATCTGGCGGTAGGTTATCCAATCTTTAGATTTTGGATATCCAAGATTATAAGGATATAAATTCTAACTCTATATATAACAGATGGTTCAATTCTTTACCAAAGTCCTCCCGACTCGCCTTGGGCGGTGGTCTCATCGCCTACGGTCTCGTGGGTGAATATCTAACAGACCGAGCAGCCGAGGCCTTCGGTCTCACGCCAACAGAGCAAGACAAACAAAAACTTAAAGAATTGATCCCAAAGATATCAGTGGTGGAAAAAGGGACTGGCATCCAGGGTTCTTCCAAGGATAAGGATATAGACTCTCAGTTGGCGGAGCTGAGGAGGTCGCGGGAATCATAATATGAATTTAAAATAATAAATATTCCAACATCACGATATACGTCGAAAGAGTTTATTCACGGATTGTACTATACATATTGCAGCATTTCGGGTATAACATCATCACTCGGTTGAGGTTATTGCAAGCCATACGTTCAATTCATACTCAGAATCCAGTTGGTATTCCATTATCCCATGGCTACTTTTATAATACACATCATATCATGCCTCTAGGAACGATCTTGAGAAGGTAGGGGAAAAAAAAAACAAAAGCTCCGGACTATGCTAAGATAAAATAAAAGGTGATAAAATATAAAAGCGGACGAAATATACCTGAAAGGAAAGAAAGGAAAGGTTCAAAGGACAGAAATGCATCTACAACTTGGCAACCATCGAGTTGGACTTCTGTATCTGCTGAACAGCCTCGGCAACCATCTCTTCAACGATAGCCTTGGCTGGCTTGATCTCGTTACAGACGGCGGCGACCTTGCCCATCAAGAAGGGTCTGGCGGAGTCCATGGTATCATCGTCCAGCTTGTCGTCCTTGTCGAGTTGCTCGATATCGTGCTCGACTGGGATGATACCTTGCTTTGTGAGCTTGGAGATCTCATCAGCTCGGTTCTCTTCCCAGTTCTTGATGTACGGGTTCATCTTGACACGCATCGGACGGCCGGTGAAGATGATTGTGCGGACGTTGTCTTCGTAGCCCGATGTGATGACGGCCTCCTGGTGAGCCTTTGGTGCGCCGGCCTCCTCGGCAAGGATGAAGCGGGTTCCGACCCAGACGGCGGAAGCGCCCATGGCGAGAGCAGAGGCGAGACCCTTTCCGTTGAAGATACCACCGGCGGCGACGACGAGAACATCCTCGCCGGTGAGTTCGGACTTCTTGCCCTTGCAGAGCTCGACGACGGTTGGGATGAGGATGGAAGTGGGGACATCTCCGGTATGACCGCTATAATAATTACAAAAACATCAACGGTTAGAGATCTGTAAACACGGAAATATAACACGCCTAAGCTGGGGAGTGTTGATTGCTTACCCTCCTTCACCACCCTGAGCGCAGATGATGTCGCAGCCAGCCTCGAGGCACTTCTTAACATGCTTGGGGTGACCGATCATGTTCATGTATGGGATCTTGGCGGCGTGGAGCTTGTCAACGACCCATCTGGGAGGGATACCGACGGCAGAGACGAAAACGCTAGCCTTCTCGGCGATGACGATATCGACGAGCTCGCCCAACTTTCCCTTGGTGTAGTCATAGTTGGTTTTTCTGGCGCTACCACCGACTTGAGGCAATAACAAGTCGACACCGAATGGGAGGTCTGGCTTGTTGAGGAATCCCTTGAGCTCTTGGATCTGCTCGCGCAACATCTCGGGCGAGTAGCCGACACCACCAATGACACCGAGACCGCCGGCATTTGAGACAGCAGCGGCGAGTTTTGGACCGGCGGCAACGTTCATACCAGCCAAAAGGACTGCAAAGAGCGAAAAAAGACACCGAATTTAGCGAGAGAACGGGATAACCAATAGCTACATGAATTGTTTTCGGTGGAAGCTTACCTGGATGCTTGACGCCGAAAAGCTTTGTGATTGGGGTGGAGATGGCTGTAAAGGTAAGCACACGATCATTGTTAGCGCGAATGAAACTTGATATAAATCTTTGTTTGTGGTGATGTTTTTTGCGGCTGGAGAATAAGCCGAGGTTGGCAGGTATTACTTACTCGACATCTTGACGGAGATATTTGTATGTATGATTGTATATGTATATACACGGGTATATAACTTTTGAGGTGTAAAATGCGGAGAGAGATGAAAGGGTAAGAAAAAAAAAGAAGGGTAAGGATTGGGGGGGAGGACGTGAAGATATTTATTACTTGGACGTGTGGGCAGGAAAGAAGCCGGGCAGCGGCGGCGGTGGATGAAAGCGGGATTCAGTCGTGTTTTCTTGATGCTTTCCTTCTTTCTTTCTGACGGCGGTCTCAGTCTCAGTCTCTCTCTCTCTCGGCTCACCAACCAAAAACGGGCCCGGCGTCGTGGTAGCAGCAGAGAGCGCCGGTAGTTTATTAGGGCCAACCGAGGCATGAATTCTCACATGTTCGGGCCAACTTTATCCCCATTCGAACCCTTTTTCCCAGACCAAAAGCTGTTTCTCTCCGCATTTCTGTCCTGCACCTTGTCCATGTGGACCTTTGCATGGGGTAACCAACCAAGGACCATGGCAGCTTCCATTCGGGTTTGCTGCCTTCCATTTAATTACCGAGGTTGAATCTTCTGGCAGATACAACCAAATGCATCATCCATGCAACCCTTACCAACATCTCATGTTTTAGTAAGCTCCTACGACGACCATCTTTATATTTATCTCTCCTGTCAGTTTTATCCGATACCGAACGTGCGGGGGGCGGCAATGGGGGGGTGTTCGATTCGTATTAATATTTGTGCAGATATCTTACCCTCTAATCTTTGATCTTGCCATCTTATAATAGGATTAGATTGACCGTGACTGATCATGATATAGGTAAAATAAATATATACATATACAGATCTCCTATATTGGCTAAAACCGTCCGATATAATAATGAATGTTGCAGCTTTGCATGTCTTTGTCATTCATCGAGATGGCTTGTGTTGTCTCGTCTATGTTTGCATCCATTCGAGCAAGGAAAGCTAATTAGGTAGCTAGCAGCCACCGCTTCGGGCAGAAAATATTATTACGAGCAAAGGAAAACTCCAACATGCAACATCAGATTCCCGGCGAATGAATGCTGCAACTGCTCCTTGTGCGCGACATATGATGCATCTTCTCCCTCAGTTGGCGCGGCATTGCAAGTCTCGATGACACCCGTGTGACTGACTGGTCACAACATAGAATAATAGTAGGATAGGAATATAATCAATTGATCCTCGACCGTTCGTCCCCACGATTTACATATCAAAACCGGCGCATGTCGTCAACTGCGAGGTCTTTAGTGTGCCTTGCTGCCCGTCGACGTCTCTATCAAACACATCTGACCCTTGCAGGACTCGTCATTGCCCCTTGGAGGTTCTCTCTCCACCGTCGCAATAATCCCTTGTCAGTTTCTCCGAGGCAAGTTCAGAAACGTCATTATATAGACTTGAAAACCATGTCCTTCCAGCTAGAGAACGTCTCTGACTATATTGCCGTTAATGAATTAACATTGTGAGTTAAAAGTTATCAAATCAAACCCTTCAATTGTCCGTGAACGAGAATCTAATTTTACAAACGACAATTGCATTATTTTACAGACCAACAATAACAGGTCACGATGCATGGCACCGTCCAAAACTTCAGCCGCTCAGCGTGAGCCTGAGGATAAAGACATCCGTCGGTCTGGCCGGATCTACAGACCATTTGGAGCATTCAATAAACTATGGCACGGTTTGTAAAGCAGCCACAAAAGTTATTCAAGAAAACACCTTTGAGTCTTTGGAACATCTCGCGGAAACCCTCGCCAACGTCATCCTCGGAGATGAACTTCGTGGTCAATGGGTCTACGTCAAGGTCGAGCAACCGAAGACTCTCCTCAGAGCTGATGCCGCCGGTCTTGAAATCGTCCGTCGCAAAGATGGGATTCGGGAAACTCAGGATAAAGTACTGATTAGAAACTTGAGAGTTGCTACAATCATCGGAGTGAACGACTGTGAAAGGCTTGAAAGACAGCAGGTTATCATAAACCTCGTACTCTATAAGACTTCCGCCCCCGCAAAGTCTTCTAGTAGTATCGATAGCTTTAAGAAGCCGATATATGACTTCAAAAAGATGTCTGATGCTGTTGTGGAGCATGTGGAAGCATCATCATACCAAACAATCGAAGCTTTGGTCACCGGGATATCAAGGGTACTCTGTGTCGACTGTGGTGTCGATTCCGCTACTGTTAGAGCCGAAAAGCCTAGTGCCTTGGCTCTAGCAAAATCGTCAGAGGTGGAAATTACAAGACACAGATCGTACTTTCAATCTTTGACTATCCCGACACCCAATACATCCGCAAATACCGCCACGGACGTCTTTATCGCCTTTGGATCAAACTTGGGCGACAAATTCGGTTTGATACGAGCTGCACTTGCTGAACTGAACCAGCGGGGTATCAAAGTCATTAGGACATCGTCCCTCTACGAAAGTAAGCCGATGTACGTCGAAGACCAGGATACTTTTTTGAACGGCGTATGCCAGGCGCAGACCACTCTATCCCCCACGGAGCTCCTCAAAGTGCTTCAAGACATTGAGAATTCCTTTGGGAGAGTAAAATTAGTGGATAAGGGACCTCGGAATATCGATCTTGATATTCTACTATACGGCACTGAGATTTTATCCCTGCCAGAACTCTGTATCCCGCACGCCTCAATGCTCGAGAGGGAATTCGTCTTGAGACCCCTATGCGATATCGCCCCGAACCTTCCTCACCCTCAAACTTCAACGACGTTTGCCTCCCATCTGTCCGTTCTACCCGGTGACTCAACGGTCAACCCTCGAGTTCTACTCTCATCATCCATCCCGTCTCTTCAACCGACGAGCAAATCACGTCCAACACACATCATGGCCATCATAAACCTCACGCCAGATTCCTTCTCAGACGGGGGTATCCACAACGCTAACAATGTGGAAGCTACAGTCGCAAAGGCCGTGAAAGCGGGCGCCTCAATCGTTGATCTGGGGGGTATGTCCACCCGACCCAACGCCAGTGATGTTCCAGAAGAAGAAGAAATCAGGCGAGTAGTTCCAGCGATCGAAGCGATACGAGCATCGAGCGATCAAAAAGTTAGAAATGTCACAATATCAATCGATACCTTTAGAGCAGCAGTCGCGCGAGCTGCGGTGGAAGCCGGTGCGGATATTATCAATGACATTTCCGGGGGGATCTTAGACTCCGAGATGGTCAACACTGCGATCGAACTTGATGTTCCCATAGTGTTAATGCACATGAGAGGGACGCCACAAACAATGGGGTCACTCGCGGAGTATCCGGATGGGGTGATAAAAACGGTTGGGAGAGAGTTGGAAGAAACGTTGGATAAAGCTTTGAAACTTGGGATCAAGAGGTGGAAGATCATTCTAGATCCGGGGATCGGGTTTGCAAAGAACAAAGAACATAACTTGGAGATTTTGAGAAGCTTTTCAAGGTTGAGAGATAGGAAAGGCTTGAATGGAATACCGTGGCTGATGGGACCTAGTAGGAAGAGGTTTATCGGTGATATTACGGGAGTTGAAAAACCAGATGAGCGGCAATGGGGGTGAGTCTTTTCAAAATAGCCCCTTTGCAATTTTGAGCGGGATTGTGGCTAACATTTTGTTTAAATATAGGACCGGCGCTGCTATCACCGCATGCGTCGCCGGAGGAGCCGATATTGTTCGAGTGCATGATGTTGACGAGATGGCTAAAGTGTGCAAGATGGCGGATGCGATCTGGCGGCAGGAGTAGTTGAACATAATAGAACAATCCGATTGAGTAAGCATCAGATAAATCATAGTAGTAAACCAGAATATAATTCCCATGGATTGGTGTATATTCAATGCTCGAATGCGGATGCGGGTTTGAGTATTGCGTGTCGTTTGCTTGTGAGCTATTATGTAATCACGTGACTCTAATTGATTGTGGGTGTGGCAACCAAAAAATTCAAAATTTCGAAACAGGTGAGTCAACGACGACGACGACAATAAGATATATCTCTCGACGAACATCATCTCACTTCTCTCTAACTACCATCGACGAATACACGACATTACACTTACGACCTAGTAGCTTCAAAAGTACACAAAACAACATGGCGTATGTAATACCCCAGGTCCACGATGGCTATCAGAGCTCCAGAACAGCTTGATCTAACCGTATCATCTACTACAGATCGCAAAGAAGAGAGTGGGCCGATGAGGACGAGTTCGACGACCCAAACGCCCTCCCCCAGAACCAAATCATCAACAACCCAGATGGCACCAAAACAACAATCACCTACAGACTTGGCGAGAACGGCAAGAAGATCAAAACGACCCGCAAGATCAAGATTTCCGTCATCAAGGAGCGTGTAAACCCGCGCGTTGCCGAGAGGAGAGAATGGGCCAAGTTTGGCAGAGAGCAGGGAAACCCACCCGGGCCGGATCTATCGACTACGACGGTCGGAGAGAACATCATCTTCAAGCCTAGCTTGCAATGGAAGTCAGCAGAGAAAGAAGAGGAAACCACTGGCGCTCTCAAGACGCAATTGAAGGACAAGAAAGTTTCCTGCCGTATCTGTCAGGGAGACCATTTCACCGCGAGGTGTCCATTCAAAGATACTCTCGCTCCAGTCGGAGAAGCTCCTCCTGATGAATCTCGACCGGATTCGCCGGATCTCAACGCTGGTGGTGGACAGGTCGGCGGAAGTTACGTTCCCCCGCATCTACGAAATAAAGGCAAGGAGACTGGTGCTTCGTCATCCTTTGGCGGCGGACGTGATCGTGAACGTGACGACCTCGCAACTCTTCGTGTTACCAACCTTAGCGAGTTCGCTGAGGAACAAGATCTTCGAGATATGTTTGAGAGATTCGGAAGGGTCACCAGAGTATTTTTGGCTAAGGATAGGGATACTGGTCGGGCCAAAGGATTTGCTTTTGTCAGTTATCACGATAGGATGGATGCTCAACGAGCGTGTGAAAAGATGGACGGTTGTAAGTTCAATAACCCTCTGAAACGCTGTTTAAGTTATGCTGGATGCTAATCTTTTTATAGTCGGTTACGGTCACTTGATCTTGAAGGTTGAATTCGCAAAACGTTCGCAGTAGGACCCGAACAAGACTGTCGGCAACAAGTTTTGACTGTACTGGCGAGTCCATCGCTAGTGGTAAACGAAGCCTGATAACAATATAAAACTTTCTCAGGCCTGTGTATACTCGTTCTCGCTTACATCTTAATAATTCATGAAGCGGATCTCGAAAAGTTTATTTGCCTCTAAATTTGGTCTCGATCTCGCTTTCGCTCTCGAGATGCTCCTTATCATCGTCTTAAATTGTGTAGCTGTGATGTTTGCATAGAGGGATTTTTTTGCTTTGGTGTATATTCTTTCGGTCTTCCCCACATCGTTCACGATGATTGATCAATCTGATTATCTCGAAAAAGTAAAAAAATATTTGCGTACCAACAAGCCGTAGCCTTGGTGGTGAATATCGGATAGAGCTGAATTGGGGATAACCGAAATCGAGACCCAGGAACCGGTTTCGTTAGCCTGCGCTATGCTGCCTATTTCCCAACGGTTCTCCGTGGGATGTCAAATGCACGGATGGCGCTAATGTAGCTAGATATCATGGGTTTCCGTTTGCGGCCCCCACACACCTACATTATAATTCTAGGAGTGCCGATGAAACGAACGAGGTCATTTTTAAGAACTGGAAACATTGCTGCCGCTCAACGCATTCCGTTTAGTCTGATTACTTGATGCGGTAATGTTACCATCAACAAGTTGGTAACTATCAGATCTCCCATATGCGGAACGGAATGGAGAGACTGGTTGTTAGATAACTCAAGAGCATCCTTATGGCGCCGCCTCAGCTCGCTATCATGATTCTAGCCCTTTGCCTCCGGTTACCGGATCTCAATACTAAGCCTAACCCATTTGCAACTGGAAGGTGATTTAAAATTATCAGATTATCTTGTGATATTGCATCTGAAGACCTCTGTTTCGTCAATTTTCGAATCTACCAAACGAATCATAACCATAACCGATGCACCACTCCGCTCAAACCATCCCGTAGGATACAGCAAAATCTCATTTTACGTCCTTTTTTTTTTTTTTTAAATCACTCAATTATATTGCTTGCTTTTCTTCCATTTGGTCCCCTGTGACCACAGCTCCATTTTAATACCTCGTTAAAAGCTTTACCATTTTGAGATCTAGATTTCAAACCCGCACTATTCCGTTTATATCCAAGTTATCCATACCGTACATTCCAAAGCTTTAAGGTTACAGGAATATTTCAACTAGCCCTTCTCCCTCGTGGCCACCTACCTTCTTTTGTGTTTTTTTTTTTTTCCCCTCTTTCCCCGAAACCATTTCGGTCATGTCAGCATCAACGCTCGGAATACCGGAACCTCATTATATCCAAACGAACCAACCAGCAGCAACAACGTCCACTAGTCATGTATGTATGTACGCCCGATTTCTTATCCTCTGAGATTATTTATCTGCCTTTTTTCTTTTTGGATTTCGTGAACTTTCGTGTTAATCGGGAGATTTCCGGCTAACAGGTATTTTGTCGAGGGATCTCACATATTCAGGTGCACCCAGGTCACATTACAAATGATAATAAGGAAATCTTGACGGTGCCGCTGGTGTTACTGGCGTTTTCCATCATTATTGTTACATTGCGAATATGGACGAGAGTTCGAACGGTCAGGTTTTTTGGGATGGACGATTGGTGGATTCTTGGAGTTTTGGTATATCTTTGAATATAGAACCCGACCCAGTCTCGACGTCTCCAGAACTATTCATTCTGGGTTTGAAGCCAGAATTGTTGCGCAGAGGGTGAAGAGTAATACTAATAAACTTGAAGGCGAGTAACATCGCGGGAACTTCATTAGCAGTCGCAGGTAAGCATATTCTTTTGAGTAACGGGTCAGTCATGTGTATTCCAATATTCATACGGAATTTCATTTTATTAGGAACTCTCAAGGGAGAAGGAAGCCATATCAGTGATGTCGAAGACGACGACTTGGTCTACATCCTCAAGGCATGCATATATCGCACTATTCGAGTATAACAATTGCCAAATTATAAACTAACACTACCACCAGCTTCTATACGTCGAAGTAATCCTCCAACCGATAACGTTAACCCTCATCAAACTTTCCATTCTTTCATTTTATATGCGACTACCAGGCAGCAACCGCTTTCGAAACACAACAAAAGCCACATTTGCTTTCGTAGCAGCGATGATGATAGCATTTGTTCTCACATTGGCATTCGCCTGTTTACCCGTTGATACACAGTGGAATCCGTACGAAACTGGGGGAAATTGTATCAACCGTGTCTTCCTTTGGCATGTCATACTCTCTTTGAGCGTGATTACGAATATCTGGATATTATTCATGCCGCTTAAAATGCTTCTTGGTAAGTTTAACCAAAAGATAAAAATAAAAAGAAAAACTTCGTTCATGTTTCAACAATACAGCTATACTAATATAATACTCATCAAACCATAGGCTTAAAGGTTGAAAGGCGACAGAAGATTATGATATTTTGTATATTCAGTTGCGGAGCAATGTGAGTTTACCAACCCTCATTTCAATACCAAAACACACAACACAAAAGGCAACATCACTCATGTTGTATTTTTCCACTGACATGAATAGTACGACTATCGCTTCGATACTGGCACTAGCAGAGCTTCCATTGGCCATCAACGACCCTGATAAAACGTGTAAGAAGTCATATCCATCCAATCGGGTAATTTCTCTCACAAAAGAAGTAACCCACTAACTTGATTCGATCATAGGGGTTCATGGAGACTAGCAGTATATGCTGCCGTTGAAAACAACTTTGGAATCATAGCAGCTTCAGCACCAGCACTTAGGCCGTTCGTAGGAAGAACCGCGAGAAGAATAAAGAATACGGTAGGAACGGGATTATCCACAACATTATGGAACACGAAGGGTGGATCTTCGGATCAACTTGGAACGAACAAGTCGAAATCGAAACCGGTCAGGTTTACGAACCCAACGGCTACCACGAATGCAACGGAGAAACAGCAAACTTTGGCGGAAGATACCGATGCCAATAATTTCAATATCTCGCATGTCGTGAAAAAGATTATATCACCTAATAGTCCGAGAGTTAGTAGTAATCGCAGCAATATGAGTAGAACAGATAATACCAGTTTCCACACCGTGAGTACATGCTCCTCCCTCCAAGTTTCTGTCTAAAATGCCTCAAACTAACCGTTGCCGCATATTGGCAAAAGCAGGCCTACGTCGCAGGCTGCCTTCCCAAGAACCACCACCGGTGGCCGGCGAGCAACACGTCTGCATGGGTGACGGTAGTGTTGACCCTGCTGAAATCCACCACATAAGAGACTAGCAGCTCGACCAGAACGATTACTGTCTGGACCCATACATGGAGCATAATTTGCCCCAAAAGCCAAAGAAAACGTACAGCCGCGTATCCATAGATTCGACCGCGAGTCCTGGGCTTCTTCCAGATTCTGGGAATGGGAGGAGGATATCACAGGTGGATAGTATAGGGTCCGCGCTTTCCCCGACGGATTTGGTGAAAGATCGGATCATCGAGACAGATGAAGAGAATAGAGGGAGCGCGGAGGATGCAGCTGATCAGTTTAGAGATCGGGTGATGTCATATGAGGAGTGGAAGAAAGCGGGAGGATATGTATAGACAGTTAGTTTACATGCGTGTGTCTTTTCTTTACGGTGGCATCTTTTTTATCTTGGTTGTATTCTATTTTTTCGTTTTATTTTTTTATTTTCGATGCACGAAATACCATGTTATTGCTTCTTTCTAGCTTTCCCCCTGTCCATTGATTTTGAACCCTTCACCCTTATGTAATGTCGCAAGAAGGCCTCCAGCCAATTGGAAAGAATAAAGGCTGGTCCAGAGAGCATTTTTGACAAGCCCCGTGTAGTTACAGCGAAACAGATCTTGCATTCTTGTGATGGATGGAAACCCCTCATGCACCGCACGAACCGCAATTACCACAAAAAAAAAAAAAAAAAAAAAAAAAAACAAAAAAAAAAAAAAAAAAACAAAAAAAAAAAAAAAAAATACCCTTGACTGAATTCACAGTGACATCAAGTAGCTATTGCAAGATAGCTCGACGAATACAGGCGTGCAAGCTCTCGAATACAAGATTTTCGGATGCTACGTGTGCCTAGGAAAGTTGACACGACAGCAACGAATATGCAAGATCAGGTTTCGGTGGTGGTTTTGGAAAGAAACAAAAGAAAAATTGGAAGGACAACTGCAGACATGAAGAGAAGCAGGGGCAAAGTGTTCTTGACAGCTGGGATCTGCTGGTAGGCTAGGAATGGATTTTCTTTCCTCTCGTAAGACGACGGAGGATAGTTCAAAAGTGTACTCGTCCTTTAATAGTTCTGGGGTGCTGATTCAAATGGGAACTATAACGTAGAAGAAATATTGACACAATCAGAGGAGAAAACGTACATGTGAATCATAGTAATTTGCTCTAAACCCCCACCTCGATCGCCGGAGAATATCTATAGATCCTGGATATATGAAGGGTAGATGGCAAGCCAAAAATAACAAATGATATCTTTCAATGCACCATTACACAAGGTATGCTTCTGTATACGAGTAACCGCCAGTTGAACCTCTCGATTGGATCCAAAGCCTCCAGTCAGAAAGTATGGGGATGTCGGACCGGTATCAGATTACATCTTCTCATCTGACTACGACAGCTTGGGGATTCCTTTTTGGGGAAATTGAAGAGCGTACCACATGATCCATTTTCATGTAACGGGATTATCGCGGTATTGGATACCAGCTCACAGAGTTGAAGTAAGGGCCAGAAGAGTATTTGGAAATGAAAAACAAATAAAAATGTAATTTTCGTTGAAGATTTGGTCGCCTCACACAACATGAAGATATGACCCAAATCGTCGGGTCCAAAGAATTGCAAATTGTTATAAATCTGCGGGAAAACAAAAACCAAGGCAATTGGAAAAAGCACACGTTTCTCGCATTGCATAAGGATGGAACATTAGGCTTGCATATATACCGCATCGAATGAAGTCAGGCTGGGATTGCGGGCGATTAAAGCAACTCTTTGGAGTTCCAGACGATGCCTCACTTTCTTCCCATGGTAACTCCAGCTGTACCATACGTAGCCGAAATCTGATGGATGGAAGACCTGGTGCGGACTCCAGGACGCGGAGCTCAGGGAGTTCAATGAGTTTCGCCTCGAAAAATACATTTGAGTGAGCGCTGAAACCGGGGAAATCGTGCTTGCTCAGCAAATAGGAAGCCAATATGCGATTCTCTGGCCGATATGTCGACAACTGCACTCTGTGGATAGCGCATAGATTAAGCAATGCAATGATAATTTAGCGATTTACGATGAAGGAACTCTTCAAAATGGCGGAGGGACTCCCGCACGGACTGCTGCATTCTCGCGAGGAGGAGTAAGTTCAAAAGAGATGATATTCATGTATCAGAAGCCGGAAATAAGTCTACCGTTGGCCCTAATTTCGTCCTGAAGTTTCGCCGTTGCTGGATTTTCGATGCAGCCGCCTAACACGATAATTCGTACTGCAAGGGTGCAGGTTTATTCCAGATGATGGAATGTCGGATTCCTACGCTGCCAAAACCCTCTTTCCTTTCGTGAACAGATCATCTGCACCACCCGAGAGACGCGCATCAACTTCCAGAAGAGCAGAAGAGGCGGGCTGCCAGGGCTTGTATAAAACTTTTCTCTTACCCGCCGAAGCTTGTTCTGCAAACTTGGGTACTTGTGATATCGTTCAATTCCGACCAATGGTTCTTTTTGGGGGACCCCATGAACTGGTAAAAGGCCGGTTCTGGAAGTCACTTCCGAGAGCAGGTTTGACGAGTCCGCCTGCTAACCAGGTAAAACGGGTAGCCGCAGAAATCAACGTTTCGAGAATGCAAGATTCCGAAGAATGCTGTTAGGCAATTTTGCTGCAACACAAGGCGTCCATCTATATCCTGGGTTTGCTGGATGAGGAAGGGGAGCTCATCAGGGAGATATGGAAGATGCGGATCAGTTCGCTGGCAGCTTTGGGCCTGCTGCTGCTCTCGCTCTGGCTAAGTACATGGCGAGATGTCAGTGTGCCGCGGCCCCAGACCAGAACCCTTCCGTGCCTCACAGGCCGCCCGCAGTTCCTGAGGAGGAAAGGAAGCAAACTGGGGACGCCGCAATTCTACCCTCTCTCCCAAGCTGAGGTTCTGGGCTAGACCCGTGAGCCGCCGCACATATAAGATGCCAGCCTTGTTAGAAGTTGACTGTGACCTTAGCGTTCTGAGACTTTAGCACTGGTTGCAAGGATAACGCGGATGTCTAAAATACAAAACCAAAACGAGAGATGCAGATTTATGCATCTGTCTCGCAGCGGGGAACTCGGAAACGGACTTGGGTGGCCACGAGATTTGATTACGTCCAAGAGCTTCTATTCTCGAGGATGCTTATGGTTCTCGTTTTAATATTTTCGTGATCGTGATTCTAACTGTGAATTAAGCGTAAAGACGAGGGAATAACAAGCATCCGCTCCCTCGTAAAGCTTAGGCTTTGCAAACTAGTAGAGGGTGCATTTATGCTCATCAATCAAGAGTGCGTCAACAGAGTGCATATTTGTCGATTATAACGTCTTCAACCCCCCCCCGGTCGTAGGCCTCATCTTGTCCGCGAAGCTGGAACATGATCACATGAGACGTGCGGGTTAAGACGTGCGAGATTTAAGGAAATGGCCTGGAGGGAGGAATGGAGGGGTAAGACAAAGCACTCCACAACTCTGTTTACCATCCACCTCGACCGATGGAGGGGACGGTGGTAAGCGAATGGGTAGCCACCACATGGCCTTCCCGAGAGATCAGGATTTTACCCTGAAATCTAACTTCTGAGGCCAGAATGCAATGGTGTGAATTGTTGCTCGCGAGGCTGAGAGTGGGCTTCTCATAATCGTACGCTTGACATTAGACGTTGTCGATGATTCCGAAAGACCAAATTGAGAGATATATCTCCAAAGAGGGTAAACTCAAAGTTGCAATGCAAGAACCTGCGTCGAATCTTGTGACTATTGCACGTCTAACGTTTTTGCTCCAAGAAAGAGATTGGACGGAACGAACTTTCGGTCCAAACAAATTGCAGACAGTTGTGAGGTCTGCATCCCTTGCTCAGGATATTAGAGCAAGCCACAGGGCCCCCCATTTGTCCTACTAGACCGGTATCTAGATTAAATAGCTAGTCTACGCCAAATAGGCGACACGTTTAACCGCTATCATATAAAATTCTAGGGTGAAATCGGTCTTTAGAGTTTGCGCGTGGTTTTACAAGATCCAAACTCGTGAAACGTGTCAATATTGTAGCTGAACGAAGTGGTGGGATAAGAAGGGGGAAGCATGGGGGAGGAAAATTCCCCGAATGCTAAGTATTTCATAGATTCGCCAATCGTTTCGACATCACGGTCGCACTGACTGGAAAAGTGTCAACGAGTGACAGATGAATTTCCTGGAATTTTCTGGTAAAAAAGTGTCAGCTCCATATCTCCGTATTTCAGGTCAGGGATAAATATATTCTGGCCGGGCGGATAGGCACTAGAGAAGGTAAGACTCTTTCTTGTCTTCGCAATTTGTGCAAGATGACGATTAAATTTAACGTAAAAAAAAAAAAAAGGAAAAAGAAACCAAAAACCTTATTACCGTCATGTTAGTTGGGCCAATCATACAGCAATTAACGAAAGATTTCTCTTGGTGGCGGTTGGAGAGAGGTCCTTGCGTTATGTCTACTAATTGATCCTCATCGTATTCTTTTTTAAATTGCGGATACTGGATTAAATGCTGACATTCCATCGAAGTCTTTCTGTCGTTCTTCGCGAGAGGATCGTAGAGGTTCTGTACATTGATGTACGTTCAAAGAGAATAGGTACCGAGGCTGGGTCCGCTGCAGTAAGTGCATTTACATGGAGTCAGGGTGTCTTGGAAAGCGATGCAGTGGCCTCGGGTAGGTCAAGCCGGCGACGCTGAGACAAATACGGCAGTATTCCGTGTTGTTCGCTGTTGGCATTTCACACGAGGTCCAGGGAGATATTAACCGATACGGTTATGTTAGTGCTTTGGACTCAGGTACCCTAAGCACTTATCTAAGTACCGAAGAGTAGGTAAATGAGTAAGTGAGGAACTTGAAGCAACTAAGTATGTACCAATGTGAGTACGGTACTTGGCCGTGGCCCCAGCTCGACGAAGACCATGAGGTATCGCCACCAGGGATTGATGCACCCAGCATGGATTCTAGTCCCTGCCCCGAGGAGGAGAGACGCAGCAGCCGATATTCTCCACATGAGATATCGAAGGTGAGAGAGCACCTCAGACTTGCTAAACAAAACGGCATTGTTCGCTCCCAACTCGCTCGGATGACCTGAAACGGCATGCACGAATGTTGAGAGGGACAACTATCTCAATAAATCCAGAATCTCGTCATCCATTCGCTTTCTGGACCTCTCAGTCCCTCATTTGTTTTGCTTTTGTGTAAGGCTAGACTCCCCGTGGATTGAGACCGGAGAGACAATTTAGAGATGTAGGCAAGAGCTGAGATGGAGTGGTGTGGTACCACTGCTGCTGACCTAGATCGTGGTGGTGATGTTAACCTGTTGATGCACAGGACAAAAAAACCGCATGGGGAGCTCAGAGACACCCCAAGGACGACGAATGGCTGATTGGGACCGCACCAGAAAATCGCTCACAGGTGATAGGGAATCGATCCCGGAATGCATTCGGGGGAGGACGAAAGACGCAATAAGCTTGCTCTCAGTCCGCTTTCTCGTCATCACCATCATGATAATCATGACCGTCGAGTGGTCGTGGCTGGTGGTGTGTGAATGTGTGTGAATGGGGGCTGCAGATTGTTGGCGGCCGAGCAGCGGCTGTGTTGGTTGCCATTTTCGCGTGCTGGGACCTGCACGTTACACAAGGCTAAAACCACCCCCTTCGTTTCCGTGGCGGGAAACGGAAGTCCAAAACCAGAAAGGAAAAGGGAATTCGAGAAAAAGCAAGCAGAGGAGAGAAGGGCTAGCCTGGCGATCGAATACGATAACACCAAATGCCATGGTGGAAGAAATCATGAAGTAAGAAATCGCGAGAGGACTCGAGGAGCCCATCTCTGGAATGTCGCAGATAGAATCGGCGCGGGTCCGCTTGGAAAGTACTTGAAGCAGAGAGTCCACGCACATATCTCCGCCTCCTACGCCATGCGAACTTGCGAGAGAGGTCGCATCGCATCCGTGAACCGATATTGGTCAGCGCTGATTATATCTAAGGTCGCGTAAAGTGGAGGAAGACTCCGTGAGGCCACGCCGATGGTGGTGTGGTGGTGGCAGTGGTGGTGTCTTCTCAGTTAGCTTCATGCGCGCAAAGGCACCTTGACCTCGCACACACACACACAAATATGAGAAACAGACCCTGTAGGCCGACTAGCTCGGAGAGGCTTGATTAATTGAGGGAACTACATGGCTGGCTGGCTAGCTAGCCCCATCCGATGAGCTCTCTTGTGTTTCCATCGCCCCCGTTACTTTGGCAGCCGCCGCGACGACTGACTGGCTAGCCAGACTGATCATCTGGATCCGTCTCACTGGTGTTTGGACATACATACTCAAATCAAGTGGGTAAGTTCCCTAGGTATTGGTCTTGTTGTTTAGCTTATTGCCAGTTCGTTCTCCGTAAGTGCTCGCGTGGATTCTGCCTGGCTTGGTAACAACAAAGAAGGAACCGCGTGATCAGTCTGGCAAAACTCCAATTATAAATTAATTATATAAATAATGGTAATGATAATAATGGTAATAATAATAATAACAATGATAATAATAATAACGGATAATTTGGTGGATGTTTGATGTCAAGTACATAAAGAAAACAAGTTACGATAACCTTAATTGTACTGGATATCGTATCTATCAGAGGATGTTAATATAATTATTATATACTATTATAATAATTACTGACAGAAGAAGACCGACTGGACACACGAGTTCGCGAGTCAGACAGGTGTCAAGACATCCATCCCCTCGGAACCCGGCAACAAAAATCGATCGAGTCAAGCTCCCCCGCCGGGGCTAATCGACTAATTGCACTTAATTAGTCGTTGGCTGCACTACACCGCGTTTGTACCAAGACAGAACTACTACTCTACCGATTGATTTGGCCCCTCCTAGTTCTCCTCCCCTTGTTAGATCTGACTAGTTGTTATTAATAGTTGGCTGGTTTTTAGCTGCTTGTGGCTGGCTGGTCGGCTGCTACGATTAATCGCTGTTACCCTTTCAAATCCCCATAATCCAT
The DNA here is from genome assembly GCA_036971345.1 of Dactylellina drechsleri. Lineage (NCBI taxonomy): Eukaryota > Fungi > Ascomycota > Orbiliomycetes > Orbiliales > Orbiliaceae > Dactylellina > Dactylellina drechsleri. The sequence continues at coordinate 393,857 of JAJTUB010000032.1, forward strand.
CTCCCCCAAGAAATTAAAGCGCTCTTCAAATTCGTACATTTCCCACAACAGAACAACTTCAACCTCATAGTTACAAACGTCGACTTTCTCCCTCTACCTCCCGGACCGTCGAAATCAGCTGGGATATATTCTCACCGAGACTGAAGGCGATTTTTTAGAATATATAGGCGTAGAGATTCTTATTTACAGCTTATCCGCCCGTGCCACCTCCCTTTGATCAGAGCTGTTGTCGTGGTGGTGGCCATCTATCTTCCCCGGCTGCATCTTCACTGGACCTCCCTCCGATACCACCATCCATCCATCGCCCCTGGGACGCCCAGCTTCGGTCGCCCTGGAGTTGGACCTTTTCTCATTCTTTCGTCTTCCTTCTCTTTTTCCTTCTTTCTTTGTTTCCCCGTGTTCCTCTTCTTTGGTTGGATTCGCGAGCACGCACTTGTGCAAACAAACATCCACCCTCCGCGACCTTCTCTGACATGAACAGCACTATTTCTTAGAGCAAGATCCGTGGAAGCTTCTTGACTCGTCGGGGTCCTCTGCCAAGAAGGAGAAGAAGAGCCGGCCTGGTTCCAATCCAGCAGCCTTCCCACCTTCGGCTTTGGGCTGAAAACACGACTCGTACAGCAGCAGACCCTCATCGCCGCCGGATTACCTAATTTGCCCTTCATCCAAACCACTTCCATCCCACCCGCAGATCACGTGTTCCTTCGTCTTTCGCAGACGCTCACCGGTAAGTTGCTCCTCTCGAGCTTTCATGCCAGGGATTACAAAACATTCATGCCTTACTCCACCTCTGCCTCGTGGAATATTTGCGGGTGTGCGTCAATGCTAGAGATCTCATCTCTTTTTGTTTCCTGGAAATTGCTTTGTGTCAACCCCACAAACCGGAAACTGCCATTTTAACAAGCCTTGACCACCCTCTCGGAAGGATGCAATAAACGAAGAATTCAACAATAAAATAAAAACGAAATAAAATAGATCCAGAGGGCCTCCATATCGGCACACTCGGAAATGTTCATCATTGGGCGAAGCTCGGCCGCTGAGAATCTGTCTCTGGAAAACAAGGAGATACTTGTATTCAGCGCTCTCTTCGAAAAGCCAGTGGACAGCAAATATCATCCGTCGAATGCGACGGCACTGCAACCTCTTCGCAAGTTACCCTTTCCCGCAGCCTTGTTTGAAAAGGAGCATGATTTTGTTTTCAACGAACGGGACACCATCCGTTCCGCCCTGCCCGGGTTCTGCAAGCCATACCTACGCCTCTTGACAGGCCCTTCCCGATTTTTTTTTACTCCGCTTAACACCTCTCAACCTCTCTTCAATCTTTTACCTGAAAAAAATTAAAAAAAAGAACCCTGTGTTTCGGCTTGGAAGAAGGCAAGGGCGACACAGCCAAGTCATCTATCAATCTATTCCGTTCTGGAGGTTTACCTCCCGCGACTCAGCTTTGCGAAAGCTTTTCGGTATCAAAGAAATTTCATGATCCCAGGGAATTGGACTGTGTCCCCGCCAAACCCCTTCTATCCCTCCTATCCACCATCATTATTATACCCATCAATTCGATTCATGCATGGCCAAGTCACTGTGCGCAACATCCGTTCGCGAATTATCACGCTCGTTACCCGTTGACGACGAGCAGATCTCAAGAACTTCTGTACTTCCCCCCATGTTCTCGCTACGCCGTCAATTTTTTTATTTTATTTTATTTTTTTTTTAGCAGCTTCCCTTTCATTTTTATCTGCCACCCTGCAATCTTTGAACATATGTTTGGTAATTTGTGGCTAATATCTCATCTCAAGCGCTGCGTTCTCTCACAAGCCTTCTCGTTTTTGTAAGATCGGGTCAAGGATTTCGAGAATACTCATTATAGAAAGAATACGTATACCAATCCCGGGCGCTCATTGTCGCTGAAAGGGGTTTCGTTTATCCCCGAGGATAATATATATATATCTGCTTCAACACGAGGCTGCGGGAAGCCGTGTCTCCCTGCTGTCTTAAAACTGCATTGCATCGCCTATTGCGCACTGAGACGGCAGTCACGTTAGAGGGACCGGATACCAACACCAAACAACTATATTGAAATACTGACCGCAGTTCCTAATGATGCCTGAACTAAACGAACGTGGCTCGATACAAGCTTCAACCGCTGCTTCAGGAAGCGAAGTTCGAGGTACCGATGTATTAACGAACGGTAGAATCACGAACCCGACCGCCATAGCGGGCTGCAGTTCCAATGGACCCTCCTCCTCTGCCTCAAGGCCAACTGAAGCTACCGCTGTCGAAATTTCCAATGTAATCCCGTTCTCCCCGGTAGAGCCCAGGGAAGCCCGGAATCTCGGTGCTACGCCGGAACAATCCTTGACCGACCACCCTCCTCGATCTCTTATCGAGATGATATCCTTAACCGACGAAACATCGCCCCCGAGCGGACAGCTGCATAATGAGAGGTGTGTACCTTCCTTCAATACAAGGATTTTGTTCTTTTTTGTTTTTCTTTTTTCCTTTCCCTTCCATCTTCTGGCTTTTGCTTTGGTCACCTCTCCCTTCGTTTGCCTGGTCACTCCCGCCTAGCGGTCATCATCATTCCCTCTTTCGAATTATCTGCTTCCTTTTCTTTTTTCCTCTTTTTTTCTTCTTCCATAATATCCAGCGCACATTGAATTTCTTTTTCCTTTTCTTTTTCTTCCCTTTCACACTCGAGCAAGCTTTCCTCTCGATCGCGTCCACCTTTTCGTCATCTGGAGCTTGGATGAAGAAAATGTAGAAGTTTTAGTCAATTTCCCCCTACTTCCCGAGCTTCTCCTCCTGCACGTTATCCCATTGTTTTGGATCGCATACATCTTTATTTGAGCAGCCTCCTATCCGAAACTAGTAATAGGCAAGGAATCATGCTTCGACGATTCCATAGCTTGTATTCCAACAACAAGCAGGGATCCTCCAAATCACTTTCAAGTTTATAAAAGTTGTGAGACGCATATCATGACTTTGCCTCCTTGGTTGAACATTTAAGTTTTCCAATTTCTCGACCTCTGAATTTGCTGACACTTTCGTCTCGGAACTTTCCCACCAGGCCACGGTCAACGTCAAGGGAAATCCAAATAGCTACCCCTAGTAGACAGGACCATTTGACTTCGGGTGTTACCAAAGTTTCTAGTCCAGTTGTTTCAACAGCGCTTCCCTCTACCAAAAATCCCGAACTAGAGACGGTTAGTATTCACGGGAAATCCATTTCCCCGTCATCTAGCTCAGCATCCCATGCTGGCGTTGTGTCGAATACATCTCTACCCGCCCTCTCACGAATAGTTATGCCGTACGGCTTGACGAATGACGCAGGCCGACCACTGAGGTATGTGCTTTTTATTCCGATCCTTGTAGCTGCCCGAAAAAAATCAAAAAACGAAAGAGAGAAGAAGCATGGGAGAAAGGGAGACTTTTTCAGATCTTCTTTGGTTAGGTTTGGCATATCGGAGGCGCTGGAGATCCGACGATTGCGATTTTCTGTCCTGGATCATTCCCTGAGCAGCATCTGATTGAAACGATTGTAGTCATTTTCTGAAAATGCTACTAGGGGGAAGGGAAAAAAATTATATACTAGAGTTTTGCTGATATGCTGGAATTTTATATATTTACAGTCCTCCTGCTACTACACAGATGGATTCGTCAGTTTCACGGCCAATGGGTTTACCCCCATCTCCTTCCTTCGCAAGAACCGGTATCTCACCTTTGGATAACTCAAATCATCGTTCCATCGAACACTCTACCCATCCCACGCTACCGGCACTCCCAGCAATTACTGGACATCGATCGTCTCAGTCACCATCTGGCGCAATATCTCCCCCTCTCTCTGACTCATCTGACGGGTCTATACACCTCCTACCTCCCCTAACAATGGATACCTCAAGCGGATCCCCCAGTCATCAAGCAACTGGTCCTCCTTTGCATGACACTGAGGTTATGCAAAAAATCGTGACTCTAGAGGGTCACATAATTAGACCAGAGATACACGCTCGGGTCGACAAAGGGTTCTTTTTATCTGATAATGATTGGACCTGCTACCGCCGCAATTATTTTTCGGTTGGGTGTTCGTACTCATTATACCCTCAACCAAATGGTGCTATTTATCTTCAAACACATCTCGGAATGGAACATATCCAAAGTTTCGCTGTAAAAATCAGCGCAGCTGTGGAAGGAGCCGGCGGAAAGGCGGTTGAGTTGGTGCAGCATACTCCTAAACGAGACAAAGGACCTCAAATGCAGCCGGGGTTTATCAAGCTAGTTCCACAATCCGCGGCTGGCTCACAGTTTGGAGGGAGCGGTGTACCGCAAACGACGATGCTGAAAGAATATGAATATGCCGGGTACTCTCATTCCCATCTTCCTCAACAGCTCAACCAAGCTGTTTACGATCGGATACAGTTCAAATCCGCCACGGCAAACAATGGTAAACGTCGTGCTGCCCAGCAGTACTACCACCTTATCGTGGAATTATACGCCGAGATCGTCAGCGGCGACCAAGAATCTTCGTTCGTCCTCGTAGCGAAACGCGTGTCGGCTCCCATGGTTGTTCGAGGACGCAGTCCCGGACACTATGTGGACGAGAGAAAACACAATCGGCCCACAAGCGCAGGACCAGATGGCAAAGGATCTGGGACACAGCCCTCTACGCCAGTCACTGCGTATGCCCCGGCGGGACTTCAAAACGACCATCATCACCAGTATTATGCAAAATCATCTTTGCCTGGAACAACTTCGGAACACGATCATTATGTTCACATGTCCGGAGAAAGCGAACAACCCGCATACACATATTACCCTCAAGCTCTCAACCACCCATATGATGCACGTCCATCAAACCACACTCCATTCAACGGATATTATATATCCGGCGGTGTGCACGATGCCTTCAAAGGTTATCAACCGATGGGCATTAGTTGCAGCACTTATGGCGACTCAACGTATGGCTATATCCCAAGCAGTGGCCGCTCTCGAGTGAAGACTGAGGGTCTTTACAACAGTCTAAGCTGGCCTCGCGATACTCCAAGAGTGGAGTATCAACGAAGTCATGTAACAGACAAGCTCTACTCTACGGAATCTTCTTCGCAGCATTACCCCAGTTTGCCTACACTGTAAGCATTCTGTGTAGTTTTCGTTTACCCCAAGGTCCTATCAGTTCACGTGATCTGGCACCACCCCGCCAAGGTCGGCGACTAGAAGGTAGTAACCAAGACATCTGCTTTCGATCTTTTTCTTTGTAGTTTTTCTCCCTCTTTCTTTGTTAGAAAGTTTAGTTTTGCTTCTTAGCGATAGGAGCATGCCGCAACTGCAGTTGCCATCGAATTGCGCATGCGATCGTTTCGTTTCTTTTCTATTTTATTCGATTTTTTGTATTGGGAATTCACTATATTAGCATAAAATTGTCGTATTTCTCTTTCGTTTTCGCGACTGATTTAATAGTTCCGTAGAAGGCGCTACCTTCACTCCTCCTTTCTACCATTCTCCGTCCTTTGTTCTCACACCCTTTCTTTTTTTTCTATTTGATTATCATGATGATACCTAATGATATGCATACACGAAGGGATAAAGAAAAAAAAAAAATCAATTTGGCTTGCAAAAAGAAGGGACTCTATTTTTTCCTCTCCTCATCTTTCCACCTCTCATCACCCTCACCCTCACGGTTCTCCCGCTTCAATCGATCTCTCCATGTTTCTTTCCTTTCCTGCATTGGGCGCTCTTTGGGACATACATTTTCGGACTGTTTTTTGGATAAATTTCTTTCGGGTTTAATGGATGTAATATCGGCACAACTTCTTTTTTGAACGGGGTTTTTTTTGATTTTTCTTTCAATTTGCTCTTGGGTCTTTCAAATGCTCCGTCTTCGCTGGTATTTCTCCCGTGTTTGAGTGCTATTATTATTATTATTATTATTTTTATTATTATTATTATTTCTTTATTATTTCATTATTATATCATTATTTCTACCATCATTACTTGTCATTTATGCATGTTCTTCCCTTTTTCTCGATTGTTCCAAAAAATGTAGACTTGCCAGTGGTTGGATCAGTTTAAATTCACTTTTCATCATGATGATAAATGCATCTTCGCATGATATGCAACATACACGTGTGTGAATTCATCAATGCTCCATCTACCTCCGATGTCGCAGCTGCCAGGCACGCGTAAATAGGGCTTCCAGCTCAGGTCAGCTTCGATCCCCAGTCAGAATCGTGCATGCGTACGACAATACGACTCGATAGCGGTTCCACCAGGAACTAGGAAAAGATAACGACGAGAGATTGCGTTGGACATGTCGTTGAAGGCGGTCGGCGGATGGGGGCGTCGGAAACTAGTCCGCATGCAGCTTAGACTCGGATATTGTGTGGCCCTGGCGTACCCCGGATTCGGACGCCCATGCGGATTTTGGAGATGATGCAACCAGCGAGAGACTCGCTCACTCTCCCTCCCGCCGACATCGGCAGCGAACATGGCCCGCCCTGACCAATCCAAACGCCGCGATTTGATTTTCGCTCGATGGAGGTGCATTAGCAAGCCAGCTAGCGGAGAGGCGAGTAAATGGACTGGAGCGCTGCTAACCGTCGACTTTTGGGCATCGAGAGCAGGATCCAGCTGCTTCTTTTTTCTGCTTCGCACGAGGTTAGCGATGATTCAGCTCTGTAGAGCTCGTGAAGATGGAGAGAATGTCGCTGCGCCGAAGTTCGGATGTTCATTTTGAGGGATGCGAAGTGTTCCAGCTTCGAAGTCCAATGGCTTAAAAGGGCAACGAAGGTTTTCCGAATATTTTTTGAATGTCTCCGATTCTCTCAAGAAGATACCTTACTTTATAACCTGTATGGCCGGAGTGTGCTCAATCGAGATCCTTTTCTAGCCGGTTCGTTTCGTTCTAGATTTACATCATATCATCACCATCACCATCATCAACAACATTAATTCTCAATAAATATTTTTTGTAGACGTCCAAACCCCTCTCTCTCTCTCTAATTTCGCAATATCAATATATCCAATCATGCCTTCGTTAGAGAACGGCCCCAGGACCCTCTACGACAAGGTAGTATTCACACCCATTATGCATACCTTCCCTTTCAAATGGGGGACAAAAGGACACCGCTGAAGTACGAGACAGGTATTTGACGACCATGTTGTCTTCACCGACGACAAGTCGACCACGCTCTACATTGACCGACATTTGGTCCATGAAGTCACATCTCCCGTAAGCACACGCATCAGCAGCTGTGACTGATTATCCAATATATTCTTGGTAACAAAGTACCAAAGCTGACGGGAATCATGCACATGTAAGCAAGCCTTCGAAGGTTTGAGAAATGCGAGTCGGACGGTCCGAAGGCCGGACTGCACCCTCGCTACGGTTGACCATGTATGTATTATTCCTTCCACTGCCCCGCTGCTTACTGATCCATCCATCCATTCTCCGCCACATCTTTTTAATCTGTCCCTAACGGAATATATCTCCTCGCAGAACGTCCCCACGTCGAGTAGGAAATCGTAAGTTTCGCATTTTTTCTGGTCTCGAGGTTTTCTTTTCCTTCCCGTTTCCCTGTCGGAAGGGGAACCGGGTGCGCAGCAGTTGCAGCGCAGTGCAGAGTGGGGGGCCGTTTGTGTCGAAATGTGTTGCCTAACTCGTTTATGATATATATAATCGTCTCGCAGATATAAAAATGTCAGCTCTTTCGTCGAGGAGGAAGATTCCCGATTACAATGCATGACCCTTGAGGATAACGTCAAAGCATTCAATCTCACCTATTTTGGCCTCAGCGACGACCGCCAGGGGATCGTCCATGTCATCGGGCCCGAGCAAGGCTTCACCCTTCCCGGTACCACGGTCGTCTGCGGTGACTCCCATACCTCCACCCATGGAGCGTTTGGTGCCCTCGCCTTCGGCATCGGTACGTCTGAGGTCGAGCACGTCCTCGCGACTCAAACAATTATCACAAAAAAGTCAAAAAACATGAAGATCCAGATCGATGGCCCCCTCGCCCCTGGTGTTACGTCTAAAGATGCCATTCTCCACGCCATCGGCAAGATTGGCACCGCTGGCGGCACCGGTTGCGTTATCGAGTTTTGTGGCTCCACCGTTCGCAGCTGGAGCATGGAAGCTAGAATGTCAGTCTGCAACATGTCCATCGAAGGTGGTGCTCGAGCGGGTATGATCGCTCCGGATGAGATCACCTTTGAGTATCTCAAGAACAGACCTCTGGCTCCAAAGGCCGATTCGCCAGAGTGGGATGCCGCCATCAAGTACTGGAAATCCTTAAAAACGGACGCCGATGCCCATTTTGATATCGAGGTCTACATTGATAGCAAGGACATCACACCAACCGTGTCATGGGGTACCTCGCCGCAGGACGTGGTCGCGATCAGTGGCAAAGTGCCGGACCCGAAGGACTACGAGGATGCCACCAAGCGGGCTGGTATCGAGAGGGCCCTGGAGTACATGGGACTGGAGCCAAACACGCCGATGGAGGAGATCATGGTTGACAAGGTGTTCATCGGATCATGCACAAACTCGAGAATCGAGGATCTGCGAGCCGCTGCCAAGATTGTCAAGGGTAAAAAAATAGCATCAAACATCATGAGAGCCATGGTTGTTCCAGGCTCCGGCTTGATCAAAAAGAAAGCCGAGGCAGAAGGTCTTGATCAGATTTTCGTCGATGCTGGGTTTGAGTGGAGGGAGGCAGGCTGCAGTATGTGTCTTGGCATGAATCCCGACATTCTGGCACCAAAGGAAAGGTGCGCCAGCACGAGCAATCGAAATTTCGAAGGACGGCAAGGTGCAGGCGGTAGGACCCATTTGATGTCCCCAGTCATGGCTGCGGCTGCGGCTGTAACTGGTCATCTCGCCGACATTCGCAAACTCGAAGGATTCGAGGAAAGTTTTGCCATCGCCGACAAACCTAAAGTCAGCGTTGGTTCCGATCACGAACAGGACGAGGCTACCGATGAAGCTTACGATGACAAAACTTTGGATATGCCCGTTGGCGAAAACTTGCATTCGGAAGACGCTACCGCATCCGGACCTGCTGCAGGATTCCCCCCGTTCACCACTCTCAAAGGCTTCGTCGCACCTCTTGCGAGAGCCAATGTCGACACGGATGCCATCATCCCGAAACAGTACCTCAAGACCATTAAGAGAACTGGCCTAGGTGTGGCTCTCTTCGACCAGTGGAGATATCTTCCCAACTCCAATCGGCAAGAGATCCCTGAGTTCGTGCTCAACCAGGAGCCTTACAGGCAGGCGAAGATTATGGTTGTCACGGGGCCGAACTTTGGTTGCGGGTCCAGCCGAGAGCACGCTCCCTGGGCTCTTCTCGACTTTGGTATCAAGTGCATCATCGCCCCTAGTTTTGCGGACATCTTTTTCAACAATACATTCAAGAACGGCATGCTACCGATCCCAATCCGTGACCAAGCTGTGATTGAAAGGATCGCCAAGTTGGCAGAGGAGAAGAAAGAGATCGAGGTTGATCTGGTGAACCAGGAAATCAAAACAGAGGATGGAGATCTTATCACAAAGTTTGAGGTCGAGGAGTTTAGGAAACACTGTTTGGTGAACGGGTTGGATGATATCGGTTTGACGATGCAGCACGAGGACAGAATTAACAGATACGAGAGCAAGAGATCGGAGCTGTACCCATGGTTAGAGGGAACTGGATATATGGCCAAGTACCGGAAGGGACCGGTCAAAGTCGAAGCAGCAAGGGTTCCCCGTGCCGGGAGGAGTAAAAACCCCGAGTGGTAGTTTCTTTCCCACCTTATTTATCGTTTTCATTTATGGATTTTTTTTTTTATCCTTCGAAAAATTGGACATGGACCGTTGGGGGCGTTTCTTGTTTCCTTTTCTTTATATTCTTTTACTCCGCTACCTTACTGCGTAGATGCTCCGTAGTTTACAACAAAAATCGCCCTAGTTTTAATAATATATGTTGATGAGAATACGATTTAATCATCATTCTTCTTTCCTTGAACCATATATATATATGGTAGCCACGTTCCCAAAGTGCTCTCTATGTGATTGTGCCCACGTGGTGATCAGCCGCAAACCCATTTCGAGTGAGAATCAGAAAAATCCCACGTTTTTTATTGACGAGAATGAAGTCACAATATACCTTGGCTACCTCCTCAAGCCCCCTCTCTCTTTCTCAAGATGGCTCTAATGCACGAGGAAGTTTCCGTCACTTCATCCTTCTAATCCCGCTCCTTCCAAGCTGGCTAGCTCACTGTAAATTCAACTTCTTACAAAGTACAAAGAGAAACGAATTCAACTTAATACTATCCTTTCACCTACATATCAACCAATCCATCATTCTCCACAGGATAGTATAATCTATTCAAATTATAGCAAGATATCAACCAACACTCTCTAAAACACCGAAAGCGATACGTATTATATTAGCTTCCAATCATGCAGTCCTCGTTCGGCACTACTATTCCCGCACCAATCTCCAATTATTATAACTACGCAAATGACTTTAATGTCATACAGTCTCATTGCCGTCGCATACCCAACTCTCAGCGCTCGCTTTCCCCACCCCCTCAACGTCGACAGTAGCTCTAAAGGTAGTCCAAAGCGTACTATGTCTGCCCATATGTCGCAAGCGCCAGTCCGTCAAAAAAAGCGATGGTGATGTGACAGAAGAAGAGGAAGAATCGCTCATAGGTAAATATCTGGAAGCTTCAGTCATCAGTTCCGAGGAACAGACGAGAGCACCTGAAGGTGACAGGTTACCCGTTTTCACAAGACTGAGGGATTGGACTGAGCATGAAAAGATGACGAGGTGGAATATCGATGCTTGTGAGAGCGAAAATGAGGATGATACTATTGTTGCGGCACGGTTACTGCCTAGATCTACTTCGATGCCCATGGAGAAGAGTAAACCGCTGACGGCTAACGTCCCGGCGAGGTCGAGGACCGTGTCTGACGGACATCTTTCGAGGGTCAAACCTCAAGTCGCGGGAACGGCCAAGTGGCTCAATGTACCGACGTTTGGGCATTCTGATTCCACCCCACCTGATGATGTTGATCCTCCTCGGCTCTCTCCAAAGATACCTAGACGAAAGAGTCTACCGCGGACCAGGAGCCCATTCTCAACTCGATCGCCAACTCCGTTGAAATCGTCAAAGAAATCGCAAAATATTGCGCCACCGGTGCCTCCTCCCAAGATTCCAATTGAAAGTCAAGATGATACACGTGGCTTCCTGGATATTTCTCCCCTTAATCAAACGATACCGTTTACGTGGAAAAGTGGAACGGATGGTCAATGGAGCATACCTAAGCAACGGGACTACGTGTGTTTAAAGAGGGAGAAGGAAAAGAAGCAAAAAGAGTCGGACCTGAATTCGACATATTTTCTGCCTTCGAACTACGGTCACGACTCCCATAAAGATCGCATGAAATATCATCGAGAGGAAAGACATGCGGGGAGGCGTGGGCACTCAAGATCACCTGCCCGAGAATCTAGAAAGGAGCGCCACGAAGGATATAGAAAACACCGCCACCATCATCATCATCATCGTAATAAGGATAGTCCCTGCCGCTATCGGGAAGAGTCACCAGATTACTATTGGAACGGTGGGGTCGAAATGGCGGCTTCGACACCAGTGTGGATGCCGGGAACATGGAGGGTCTTCGAAGTACCATATGGCTGGTACGACGACAAGTCGTCTAAGTATGGGCACATTTTCCACTCGGTATATAACACCTACCCTTCTCCATGCGATCAGATACAGACGACTAACTTTATAATAATAATTTGAATGTGTATCCTAGTCTCGTTCCGTCAGCATCCTGCTATTAATGTCTCCCAATCAGATTACAGCATCTCTGGATATGGGTGTGTTGCAGTGTTGGATGTTTGTTCCAGCCTCGGCTAACTTTTTGTTGGCTGGTTCGGAGGTTACGGCACTACTTTGCTTGCTTGGGGGAGGACAAACAAGGCTCCGAAAGACGCTGCTGATGCTCGCTGCAATGGGAGAACTAAACATGGACGCCGGATTAATCCAACTTTCTTTCTGTTTTCCGGACAGGCCAAATCGATTGGCTGGCAAAGGGGAATTTTCCCTTTTTCGCATGGCAGCGAGTTTCGTGTTTTCCGCCGCCGCCGCCGGCTGATATCGTGTGCTGACTGGCTGACCGTGGACGACGCTCCGGCGGGCATTCGAACATTCGAAATGGACATCAGATCAAGTACTTTTGACGGAGTACACAGGTACAACCTGGGGTACATCTCATCTTTCTTTCGGCTTAAACTAGGCAGTGCATATCCGATCTATGAAACATCATGATGCATCACAAAATGGAACGAGCTTGCTACAATCGAGATTTTGAATCGATTTGGGAGATTGTCCAGTCAGATCGTCTCGTAGAGTAGCTAGCGGTCTCAAATAAAGCAAGATCTAGCACTGGTCTCAAGGTCTATCCTATCCAACGCTTCCCGATCTCGCCCACGCTGAACAGGGTACCTTTGTCATAGCATATTACTAGGTGGTAGAAAGAGGAGGTGGGAAGTGCAACAAGGCGTAGCAAGAGGGAAAAAAAAAAAAAAATTGGGACAGAAGGAAAAGGGAAGGGAATGGGTGAGGGGAGAGCAGGCAGAGGGCGGACGAAGAAGACAAGAGGAAAGAAGACGAGGGGAGGGTAGCAGCCACCAGGCCGTTGGCACTACCACACCCACACGCCCATTGGGGTACCCAGTTTTCTTTTCTTTGATTCTTTTGGACGGGAAAGCTACTATTAATTAGCGGACGGGCAAGCAGGCGAGCGGGAGTTGGAGCGAGAAAGAGCGAGCGAGAGAAGTGATCAGATCAGTATTGGGACTGCTGCTAGCTTGGTGATATAAAAAGCTCTAGTATCCCGCCCATAATTTCTCTGTTCTGAGGGGCCTTATTATCCGGCGATAGACTGTTGTTATTGTTATATATTTAAACCCTCTCGCTCTCCCAGACGCTCGCGCTTCTTCGAACGTTAACTTTTTGAATTCCTTCTGTGAGAAAATTTTTTTGTTCTTCGCTTTTGCAAATAAACTCTGTCCTTTCTTTCCAGCCTTTTTCTTGTTCCAACTTTCTATGCGAAATTGGGGGTTTCGATAGACGGACGTACAAAGCGCCCTCTCATTTTTCCCACCTCTGCAAACCAGCCCACATTCAATTCAATCGCGAAAAGCCCGCCCAACAGCCCGCGGAACAAACACGCAGGCATAAAATAATAAACATATAAAGTTACACCTTCTATTTATAAATCAATCAACGAAACATCATGTCTGCTCGCAAGAGAAAGCAAGACGACGAGGAGGAGGAGCTTCAAGCCCTTCCGTCAGATGACAGCGAGGAGGAAGAAGAGTACGTGTAACCTCCCAATCATCTTTTTTCAACTATAATTCAGCTGGAAGAAGACGAATACATCTTCTCGGCTTTTCCAGCAGTCCGTTCCCTTCCTGCTACTTACCCATTGCACTGGCACTGGATCCTTGCGAGATGAGGAATTTTCGTCCTTCCCATTCGCCCGTTTGTTTCCCTCTGCCATTCGAACTTAGCAGTAGGCAGGCAGTAACGCAGTCTGCAGAAGCATAGGCCTGTGGGAAATTCGGGCTGTAACACTTTCCCCACTTGATCAGATAATTGTCCGTTTTGAAAAGATGGGAATTTTCCCTCTCTTCTTCTTTGTCTCTCGTGTGCTAACAGGATATTTTTCTTTTCTTTTCTTTTTTTTTTTAGGTATGTCTCGACAGATGGAGGTAGTGATGAGGAATATGACGAAGAGTACGCAAATTCACCACACCAGTTTTAAAATTATTCTTCTTCTCCCTTTGCAAGATTCTGGCTGCATTTCTTGCATTCCAGAGTTTTGCAGCAAGGATCCCTTTTAAATTTAGTTTTTAGCTAACTTGTTGGTGGTGGGTTGTGTGCGTGAAACAGTGAGGAAGAGGAAGAAGAAGAGGACGATGAAGGGTACGTTACGTTCTTTCTCTTTTCCCGAATTTTCCCTGCTTTCTTCTTCTTTCCTTCTTTCCTTCTTTCCTTCTTCCCCCCCACCATTCGTGTATGCATGCATCCATTCACTCGTGTTTTTTGGACCCAATCCGCTTTCGTGCTAGGCCACCTATCTGCTATCGACTGGGAATCCACACTAACGCGATTTTGTACCATGTAGCGAGGATGACGGACCCGCGAAGGATGTCCCGAAAGTGAAGCGACGAAAGACAGAGGCGAATGGTGACGAAGAGACCGAGTTACAGGAAGGTGAGGAGGAAGAGGAACTCGAAGAAGAAGAAGAGCTCGATGAGGAGGCTGAAGGTGAAGACGACGGTGAGGAACCCGAAGGCGATGAAGATGACGATGACGAGAAGGCTCCGGCCAAGAAATAGAGGAGGCTGAGGACTTTTCTTTCCTCATTTTCATGAACAAAATCTTATTTTACTGTTTTGTTGGTTCTTTTATGCTTTTCATTTTCCACATTCTTCCTACTTTTGCCATACGTAGAGGCATCACCGCCACCGTCCGTATAATATAATTATCTGGGTTGTTCGCTCCATAAAATCCTTACTTTTTTGTTCTGCTTTTGGATGAAATGCATGCTGGGGTTTCCTCTCTGTTTTCATTGGCTAGAAGAACGGCCGTAGACAAACCTGTACGAATCAAAAGGACGGAACACTTTGACGGAGTCGTTGATAATCTATAATATCATTGGGTTTAAAAGAGACATGTCTCCCTGGGACATAATATTGTCTATGTTTACACTACTAGTAGTAACCATTTTTGCTCCCTATTTTAATTCAATTCAATCATCATCGTCGTCTTCACTTCGTCTAGTTGGTTTCCACCCGGTTCCCATGACTGACATGCACTTCCATCTCATGGTTCTGTCCGCCCTCCACAGTCGAATCTTGCCATCATCTCCAGCACTGCTCAAGACCGTCCCAGAAGGGTTCCAATCTACCCGCCAAACTTCTCGCCCGTGCTCAGTGAAACCAGCGATTTCTTCCACGAAGAAACCAGACAGCTCTCGGCTTTCCTGTTCTTCCAAGCTGAGAACCCCCATCGCATCCTCTGCCTTTTCGAACGAGTTTGCTTGTGAAAGCGGGAGGCCTCCGCCACCAACCCCCGAAAAACTGGTCGTACTCATCCCGCCACGCCCACCTCCAACCGAGAGGCTGGACATCTCCCGCGTCAACCCGCTGAAATGTGATTTCTCACCTATATCTTCGTTTCTATCCTTCGAGCCCGATCTCGGCTGCTGGGTGCCCTTTGGCGAAAATGTCATACGCGGATCGGTCAGTCTAAAAATTCGAACCTGTCCATCTTTGCACGCCGTGGCGATGAGGTGATAGCTGCGACCCAAGTTGGGAGCCCAGCTCACATCCCTCACCAACCCCTTGTGCCCGCGAAGCTCCTCCGCCGGCTGAAACTTGCCGTTGCTATCGTGTCTGTAAATCCTAACCTTATCCATCGCCCCGACGAGCAATTGCTCTCCACCCCACTTGCTCGGACAGTAGCTCAAACAGAATGACGTTTCCGCTTCTCTGGGCGGCGTCGAGGGGACGACTCTGAATTCATCCACGGACGTCCACCGCGAGACCGTGTGTGTTTCTATAGCTTCCTGCACTTGTACCATCCCATCTGATGAAATATACGCGAGCTTGAGCCCTACCGCTGCCGGCGCGAAGGATATGTCGCAAATGGCGCCTCTGGTATCCCCGATCATGCGGAACATGGGCTTCCACCGCCTGCCGCTATTCTTGGGCTCTGACTCTTGTTCTTCAAAAATCTTGACGGTGCGGTCAAAGGAGCACGAGGCGAGGATTTGACCGAAGCACGGGTGGGCCCATGCGATTTTGGAGATGCTCGCGTCGTGCGGCCGCCATGCATCGTTTTCTTTCCATTCGCCGTCTTCCGTGGCGTCGAATACTTTGATGCGCTGGTCGGAGGAGCAGGTTGCTACCCGTTGGCCATAGAAGTCTGTATTTTCAATTATATATGCATTAGAAGGAGTGTGAGGAACGAGCTAGGTCGATGTAGGCTAAACACACCATAGGCTACGCCGTGGAGGAGGTCTTCATGGCCTGTGCTCACGGGGATTGTGTAAGAGGAAGGCTTGGGCGGCTTCTTGTCACCGGTTGAAGAATTCATCTTGAAGGAGGGAAGAAGATGCAGTCCTCATCCTCGCAGAGCTGCTGCTGCTGCCGTGGAGGGGAGCTTCGATGACGGAGAGCTCATCGCGTTGGCATGTGGTGCCTCGCTGAAATGTTTGATAGCGCCGAATTTCCATATCGGGAGACACCTCAGAGGTTGCTGTGGTGATGACAGACTTGACCGCAACGCAGGGCGAGTAAACCGCGATGGGTAAACAAATGCAGGCGTCTGTCTTCCCTTCTCCCTCGACTCGAATTTATCTCATTCTGTCCACCCCAGGTCATCCGTCCTTTCTTACCTTCTCGGATTCGGTTTCGATAACGCATCCCTTATGAAGAAGCATCCGATCGCATTTGAACAAACAAAGAATCATCGTTTCATCAACCAAAAAACTGGTCTGCAAAATGGAAGGCTCACAGGCATTTCAAGTCTTCTTACGGCTGCGACCACCGCATTCGAACTCGTCCATCGAAGAGCCCTTCCTGACCGTTCTCCCACCGTCGCCAACTGCTTCGGACGAAGATATCGAGAGCGGAACGAAAACCCAAGTCACAATTCACCCGCCTTCCAACCACCGCTCGCAGAAAATCGAAACCTTCATTTTCACCGAAGTCTTCGAGGAGGCGAGCAACCAGGCGGATATATTCAAACACATAGTAGCACCGATATTGACACCTGTGATAAAAGATGGAAGGGACGGCATGCTCGCGACACTGGGCGTCACTAGCAGCGGAAAGGTAACGACTTCAAAAGCCAACTCGTATATATACCAACTCAGAACTAATCGAATACATGCAGACACATACGATTCTTGGAAGCAAGCAGCAAAGAGGAATGACGCAAATGTCGCTCGATGTCTTGTTCAGATCTCTAGGTGATAAAATTACTTTGGTACGATCGTATTCTCTCACTCTCCGATAGAGTTAACCGCTAACGATAAAAACAGATGTCGGAGTCGCAAATCGCACAATGTAACGATGCTGAAGCCGAAATAATGGACAGCACGGCATTCATGAGCAAGGTGACAGCCGTGGTCGAACCGCACCAGATACCGAAACCGAACTCATGTCCCACAAAACCACCTGTTGATTCTCATGTCGTGGAATGCAACGCTTCCTCATCTACTAAGTATGCCATTCTGATGTCCATATATGAGGTGTACAACGACAAGATTTTCGATCTGCTAGCGCCTTCGAGTGCGGCGCGTCGAAAGGCACTTTTATTCAAAAGTACCAGATCTAGCGGTGATCGAAAAGTCGTTACTGGGTTACGTAAAGTGATGGTTACCGATTTGTACGAAGCCCTGCAGGTCCTCGGCGTCGGCCAGTATCAGCGTTCCCATGGCGAAACCGGGAGCAACGACAAGAGCTCTCGTTCTCATTGTTTTATTTCATTGGAATTGAAGAAAATGAAGAAAAGCAAGCTTGACGGATCGACAAGAATGAAGGAGTCAACATTTACAATTGTCGATTTGGCAGGCTCGGAACGGGCCAGGAATGCAAAGACCGCTGGCGACCGTCTCGCGGAGGGTGGCCATATAAACAAATCTTTGATGTTTCTCGGACAGTGTCTCGAACTATCCACGCAACAATCATCAGGGCACCCGCCAAAAATCCCATACAGGCAATCAAAATTGACGGAACTCCTCTTCACCAACAGTTACAATCCCGCGACGGACCCTCAGATCGCTAGCATCATTGTGACGGCGGACCCTGCGGGTGACTTCAACGCGACTAGTCAAATGTTAAAGTATTCAGCTTTGGCGAAGAGCTCTGTAAACCTGCGACCTCCTATGCAAGTGTTGAACGGCAGCAGGAATGTTAGCGCCACCAGCCAGATCAGCCAGTGTAGTCAGGGAAGTGCATTGGAAACTACTCCAGACGGCCGACCCGAGTCGGCAGTGTCCCAGGATGCTGCGAGTATGATTGCCATGCTGCAGCTTCAGCTGAAAGAGGCCGAGGAGAGCAGGGCCGAAATGGAAAGATTACTCAACCAGAGGAGAATCGAGGCTGAGAAGGAGCGAGAAGAAGCCAAGGCGAGGCGTCTGGAGATTGAGAGAGCGGTCAGAGAGGAAGTTTCTAATGATATGGAACAACGAATATGCCTGATGCAGCGTATGATGCTCAACAAGTTGGAAGAAGATGCCGAATGTCGGGAGGAACACGTTGACAGGAAACTTGACATGCTCAAAAGGACTTTATTAGGTGAGAATATGCTGCAGACGCATACCATACTCTGAGGGTACCTTTTGCTAACAGTGCTTTCTTCGCAGAATCGAACGACGAGAACGACCGAGCACGTGATGTGGAGATCGAACAGTACGTGCGAGAATTGGAGGCTGAAAATTCAGCACTAAGGAGTGAAGTGCTCTCACTGAAACGAAAGAGAGTGAACGGAGACAGTCCGCTGAAGGAGAGGTCGCTGAATAGACTCAAATTTTGATAACATTTCTTTCTCTGTTTACTTTTGCCCTTTTTTGTTTGACTTTGCGAGCGGGTGTTCCGGTAGATGAAATCGTAATTTAATTGAGTATATGATACAATGCAAAAATTGTTCCAAGCAAAAACACGCTAAGATGATTCAATCCTTCTTTGTATACCAGCCTCCCCCTGGAGCCGGCGAGCCGTTGGGGACAGAGGCGTAACCATTGTTTCCCAGGGCGTAGCCGCTGCCAGCGACACCGCCAGCTCTCACTCTTCTGAGTCTCTTTGGGAATTCGAATCCTAGGAACCATGCCGTGCAGCCGATGGTGGTGCATATGGCGGTCAAAATACAGTACATGAACGTGGATAATGTGACGTGCTCTCCGTAGCATCTATTCTTTCCCCAGTCGTTGACGGCAGAGTCGGAGAGCGGTAAGTCAGTGCCTGTGTACCATCGGATTTTGAATCGAAGCGGGAGGTTGTCGCCAATGATTATACGAGTGGATCCGACGTTTGGGGAGACGGAGTAGGCGGTAGCGGAGTCGATGGTACCAGGGTAGAGGAGTTCAGAGTTGGCTTTGGACAAGACGCCAGTGTGCATGATGACATTGAGAGTGGTTGAGATGTGTAGATGTGATAGATCGAGCTTGCCGATAAGGGAAATGACTGAAAACGTATCAACATGAGCGAACGAGTACTATTTCATTCACCAGACGCAGAAAGAAGCTTACCAAAAGGGATCCACTCTCCTGCTTCTACGCCTACGTCACCGGTGATGCGCCGGTCGCCTGTCTGGGGCCTTGCAGGCACGCGACAGGCGAGAGGCGAGTCGTTGTGGATGTAAAATTCCCATAGGTGAAAGACATCCGCGGTTATCGATTTGACGGTGCAGTTCATAGGTTCTTCGGAGAGGTATTTGAACTCGAGGGGCCGGCCGGTCTCGCTGCAAGTAAGAAATGGGATGTATTGGAGGATGCCGTGTTCATCAAGCACGTGTTCGCCGGCCTCCCTGGAGAAAAGTTAGTAAGATTTTTTCATAGATATAGATATAACACGCGAGGTTAAAAAGACATACAAGGTCCTATTGAGACAGGATACGGGGACAGAGTCGCCGGGGGCGTAGGTGGCAGCTTTGAAGTCTTCGGACGAGGTTGAGACAGCGAGAGCGCCGGTGAAGAGGCAACATGCGATGGGCAGCAGGAAGTCCGAGACGGGGTGGAAGAATCTCATCGTGAAGGTTGTCGCATCTCAAACTTCCTTCCACGCACACACTCTCTCTATCTCACAGGCGCTAGAAGGAGAGATAGGATGATGACGATGGTGATATTGACGGTCGATGAGGTCGAGATAGCGGTATGTTTAGATGGTGGGATTTAGTGGCCAGATGTTTGGCAAGCTCGATTTGGAGCTGCCGTCCACCACATCGCATTGGCTGTTGCATCGGAGCTAGTTGGTCCTTTTGCAGGCTGCGGTACCGCCGTCGCAGCCATCCGAACCACCCTTTTTCGCGGGGAAATTGGGATTACCCTACCGAAGTCAGGTGATGGAGTTATATTTAAATTGTTTATTGCCATCATCTCGATAGAGAATAGTGATAATATAATATGTGTGTGCGAATGAGATATGTCTGATTGCGTGCTTTGTTGGATTCTCGGTTGGCTTTTATCCGACGTCGGCTCATTCGTCCTCATCCTCCTCCTCAACCCCAATCAATTAATTCCATTGCAACTGCATCTATTTCTAATCTTCCTCGCTCTGACTCTCTCCTGGTGAGTTCAATTCACATCTGGGCATATAATTCTATCTATATACAATCGAAAGCATATTGACCGGTTACTCGTAGTATCAATAATATCTCCCGCGACCCGCTCGTACGTGGGAACCGCAGTCCACCTAATTGTGTTCTCGTGCCCTGTGTCGCACGCTGCAGACAGACATTCATACATACGTATACAGACACTAAGACCGACCATAATAATGACCACTCCTCCAACCTCCGACCTGGGCAAGGCCTTGGGAAAGCTGGACATTGATGGGAATAACCTTCCACCTTCTCCAGCTCCCTCTACCCCGCGAAACGGAAGACGTTACGCTCTCGCCACTGAATTGGTCTACACCGAGCATGGCGACCAATACAACGCCTCCTCCATGCCCATATATCAGGTACGACCACTCTCTTTTCCCTCAAAAAATTACATTGTACTTACTTCTTGTTATTTGGTTTTTGCTTAGACGGCTACGTTCAAACAATCTTCCGGCGCTGGGGGCTCTGAATATGACTACACTCGCTCCGGGAACCCCACCCGCTCTCACCTTGAGAAGCACCTCGCCAAAATCATGTCTGCCAACCGTTGCCTCACCGTCTCTTCCGGTATGGCTGCCATGGATGTCATCTCCCGCCTGCTCAGACCGGGCGACGAGGTCATCGCTGGCGATGATCTTTACGGCGGTACCAACCGTCTTTTGAAATATCTCAGCACTCACGGCGACATCATCGTCCATCACATCGATACCACCAATCTCGAGAACGTCAGAGGTTATGTGAACGACAAGACAAAGCTCGTCCTACTCGAAACCCCCACCAACCCTCTGATCAAGATTGTCGACATCCCCTCGATCGCTCGACTGGCGCATGAAATCAACCCTGCCGCTCTCGTCGCCGTCGACAACACCATGCTGTCACCTCTTCTTCAAAACCCGCTCGACTTGGGTGCCGACATTGTTTACGAGAGCGGTACCAAATACTTATCCGGCCATCACGATCTTATGGCTGGTGTCATAGCTGTCAACAGTCTTCCCCTTGGTGAAAAACTCTACTTTACCATCAATGCTAGCGGCTGTGGCTTGAGTCCCTTCGATTCGTGGCTGCTCATGCGTGGAGTCAAGACGCTCGGTGTACGCATGGAAAAACAGCAAGCGAATGCCATGAGGATTGCCACTTTTCTCGAGTACATTGGTTTCAAAGTCAGATATCCCGGGTTGAGAAGCCACCCTCAATACGACCTTCATTGGAGCATGGCTCGCGGCGCCGGCGCCGTGCTGAGTTTCGAGACCGGAGATGTTGATGTTAGTGAGAAGATTGTTGAGGCCACCCGGTTGTGGGCTATCAGTGTTAGCTTTGGCTGCGTCAATTCCCTCATCAGCAGTAAGTATCACTATTCCTTTCTACGAGTTCGAGACGATAACTGATAATTTTCTAGTGCCTACACGTATGTCTCATGCTTCCATTGACGCCAAAACACGCAAGGAGCGTAATCTTGCCGAGGACTTGATTCGATTGTGTGTGGGTATAGAGGATTGTGAAGATTTGCTTGACGACCTACAAACTGCTGTATGTAGCCTCCCTTCTCCCTCTCTCCCAAAAAGTTGATCCGCTGCTAATAGTAATCCTTCTCTACAGCTTGTTAAAGCAGGTGCGGTTCGCGTCATACCCGAGGGAGGTATGCGAGCGATTGATTTCGCCGCTGGAGAGACCCTCACGCAATAAGAATATAAAATACGTAATGATGTACGATATAGATGGGATGGGAGTAGTACGACGTAAAAGTTTTACTCGTCATTTTTGTATATTCTCTTTTTTTTTTTTTTTTTGGCATGTACACACGATATTCTTATATATATTATTTTTAAAAACAAGAATCTTCAGCATGATGTCTACACAGACCGATTAAAAAGTAAAAAGAGGGCTTGAGGTGGGAGTTGAACCCACGACCTCTCACACTTCAGACTTGTGTTTGACACCAGCGGGTGATCAACCCGAAGCGAGAATTCTGCCACTGAACTACCCAAGCTTGAATGCTGGCATGCCCGCGTTAAAGCTTATATAAAGACTTCTTCAAATTCCTATTTATATACCTTGCTCTCATGACTAAGCGGACTCCCTCACGTGATCGCGACGACTCAAGTCAGCAATACATTCCAGAAGGCTGTCGAACATTCACACTTCAAAACTATTACCCTCTCCAGGATAGACAATCTCACTCTCTCGCGCTCACTATTACAAAGCGGACACTTACGCGGCCCTCCCGAGACTCTATTCACCCCTATAAAGCTCGCAAAGCAGCCTGTCCCCATCATGGCGTTTACCACAGATATCAAAGGCAAAGGCAAGGCCATAGTCCCCACAGACGAAAACGATAGCAGCTCTCCCATCATGGATTCCTCCGGCGATGTGACAGCCATAGGCAAGCACTGCGAGGTGCCTTCTTGCCACCAACTCGACTTTCTACCCTTTAAATGTGGCAGCTGTGAAGGGTAGGTCTTTGTTCACACGGCGGGATAGGGTGAGAAAGAGTACGGATGCCCTTGAAAGTCCTTCTCACAAATCCTTAAGCGCGCGTATACATGAGTCTTTGTATCACTGGAAAAGAAACGGTTCTAATATTTTTCCCATCATATATAGCACATACTGCCTCGACCACCGCACCGAAACAGCACACGCGTGTCCAAAGGAAGGCGAATGGGCGAGGCGGCGCCGTCAAAACTCCTTGAACAACAAGCCGACCTCCATGGTCTCCGGCACCAGCATCCGCCTAGGATCATCTTCAACGCCGGGACCATGCGCCAACGACGGCTGTAAAACAGTAATCAACACCCCCAAAATGATAGGTGTAGCTTGTCCAGCCTGCCGAAAGCAATTCTGTCTACCGCACAGACTACCGGATCAACACAACTGTAAACCGATAAGAAGCGCAGCAGCGATAGCAGATCAGGATAAGAAGCAAACAGCATTGAGCAAGTTTAAACTTTGGGCGAGCAGCGGTAGTTCCAAGCTGAAGGACATGAAGGCAACTCCGATAACACAAAAGCAGAAGAGCGTAGCCGCTCGGCTGGCGGAAATGAACAAGATGAAAAGGGAGGCAAAGGGTGACGATAAGGTTCCGCAGGAGAAACGGATCTATCTTTACGCTCAAGCGGAGGCCAAGTCGACATCCGCAAAGCTACCGGAAGGGACTTTGTTTTACAATAAGGAGTGGAGCGTGGGAAGGGTCATGGATATCACAGCGAAACATCTACAAATCGCAAATGTGAACAATCAATCCGCAGACGATGAGAAGAAGTTGAGGGTCTTCCATGTGGAAAGTGGTAGGTTGCTCAGCTTCGGGGAGAAGATCGGAGATGCCTGCGTGGATGGCAACACTGTTGTTCTCCTGCGAGGTATCAAGATGGAGGAAATGTTGGATTTGTAATGTACACTGGGTGTTTATGGCGTTTTGATGGGCGTTTATGAGTAGCATTTTAGCTCTATATAATTATATTGTTCTAGCGATAATTTCACTTGAAGCCTCTATACTAATTTCGATTGGGCAACGCAAATATTTCGAACCGTCCCCGTCTCGCGAGTTTTCGTACATTTCCGTCGTACAATATGAAGAGATATTCCTCTCGAACCCACGTGAATTAACTCTAATATGAAGCCCAAAATGGCAAAGAGATTCAACTGTAGCATGCATGCCACACGATAGCGTTCAATAATCCAATCAATCGTCGAGATGAGGCGGGTATCGAATCATCCCGTGCTCATATCCTCTCTTCTTCTTTCAAGACTAGCACAAGCCTTTATGCTTGCGTTCCAGCTCGCACAGGCGCCGGACCTCCTCATAAGAACATATCCTTATTCCAATACATTCGCCTCGCCCATCCATGTAACCTACTGCCAGTTTGGTCCTGGAAACGGCCCGGGAAAAGATATATTATCAGTCAGCGTGATAAATGGAGTTTCGCAGAACATACAAACGAACACCGACTACGAAATGTATGGAATCGCATTATGGAAAGGAGTAGATTGTACTGGAAAGCCGGATCTGGTCATAAGATGGAGATCAGACGTAGAAGGTTTACAACTTGCAGACCTCGTATTCATCAATCTCGTAACGCCTGTCGGATCGCGGAAAGCACTCGAGCAGGATGATCCAATGCTGCAAATTATGGATCCAGAAGGGTCAGTTTATGATGTACACCAAAACCAACTGTTATACCACGAGAAGGGCGAGTGGGTTGTACTGTCCGAAGACTTTTATAACCTGGACGATGCTGCACGGGCGATAAATGGGATAGCTCGCGATATCCGCAACGAATACGAGGCATATTCGAACGTTTCGGACGAACCCCTGTTAGAGTCTCCGGAACTGCAGGCGCTCAAAGTCACACCCCTCGATCCGTTGGTTGCTATGATGGCGCGAGAACTTGGTCGACAGCAACCAATGACCACCGTTGAGAATCTTGAAAGTCAAATGAACTTTCTCGACGAGTTATTTAGAAATCCGCCTGAGGGTTTTCTCGATGAGATATCTGAGAGATGGCAGTCTGTAATAGATAAGGTCTATGAGAATGGACAATCGGATGATGATGATATACCTGTGAAAAAGGAAGATGCTATGAATGAAGAAGTCTATCCGGAAAATTCAGTCCATAACGATATAAAATTAGAAGCTTCCCCCGAAGATATTGCCAACAGTCGTTTTGAAAATGTGAGCCCGGGGTCGAGATAACCGGAATCAAGCCATACAGAACTATTATTTCGAAATGGTGATGAACATGTTCGGGGGTGCCCCTAATGCAAATTTTCGGGATTCAGTGGAAGAAAGGCAGCATATGATGCCTTTTCCGGATGATGTTGACTTAGGAACTCCGTCTTATGGTGGCTTACATCAAGTTAACCAAGAGGCGCCATTTGAAAACGTTGGTATAACGGATTGGGAAACATACTCCAGCCCTTTACCTAGAAACTACCAAGATGAAGCCAATACGGGGCCAGAGCAGAACCAGAAATTTATAGAAGTAGAAGAGTTTCAAGAAGAATGGTCGCCACTAGATTCTCAACGAGGGTGGGAACCGGGGGATGAAGATGACGCTGAAAGCACATAGGTAGAATCGATATCCTGTAGAGCTATTTCTGTCTATAAAAATTGAAAAAATGCTAGTATGATTATATGCATAGAAACACTCTCTATTCGACTATCTAATATTAAGCAACCACTCCCTCGGTCCTTAACTCTTCGATTTCATTTGCTGAAAAGCCGAGCCCTTCGAGAATGTCGTTTGTGTCTTGGCCAAGTGTCGGTGGAGCATTTCGAATCGATGCTTCGGCATTTGAGAATTTGAAGGGGGTATTGACAAGCTTAACAGGTCCGCAAGTTTCATGATGGACTTCTTGCACCATTCCTCGAGCCAAAACTGCGGATATTAGTATGACATTTAAACAGGTTTATTTTACCATTTTCACGTACCATGCTCGTGTGTTAAGGTATCATGAACATCATTCACGGCGGCATAAGGCATTCCGCTGCCTTCAAATATTTCCAACCATTCCTTTATCAAAGTTAACCGTGGTCCTGATATTAGTATCACACTATTTCGTAGTTCGAAACTTACCTGCGTAGTCTTTTTCTTGGTTTCCTCCCCAATCATCGGGACCAGAGTGTGCCGATATTCGACTCTCTTATCGTTGGTCACAAATCTTTCATCAACAGCCCACTCTGGAAATCCAATTTTCTTGCACAATATTCCGTATAACCTATCATTCCCACCTCCTAGTAAAATGCTTCCATCGGAGGTCGGAAACGCTTCATAAGGGACAATACTGGGATGTGCGGTGCCCCATCTACCTCCGTCCCGTTTCCCGGATATGAGAACGGAAGAGGCGATGTTCGCCAGCGTTGCAACTTGACAGTCCGAGAGCGACATGTCGATATGTTGTCCTTGTTTGGTGAAATTACGAGAAAAAAGGGCGGCTAGAATGGCATTTGACGTATATAAACCGGTAGTTAAATCTTTTCAAAACAGTATATATTTCCATTATTATGATAGTGCGCTTCGAGTATTAGAAATAAAACTGTTAAAACCTACCGGTAACAGCCACTCCAACTTTAACAGGTGCACCGCCGCGCTCTCCTGTTATATGCATTAACCCCATCTCTCTATATCTCGTGTCAGCAAATTCTTTCACATGATACTTTATAATATTATAGAATGAGTTATTGAAAAGACTGACGCTTCGATCATGACATCGTATCCAGCTCGGTCACTATATGGTCCAGTCTGACCATAGCCTGTAATGCTAGCATAGATTAACCCTTCGTTTTGAGACCTTAGATTCTCATAATCGAGACCATATTTTGCTAGCGTCCCTGGGAGATAATTTTCAACAAGCACGTCACTCGTCTTTGCGAGGTTTTTGACTATGGCTTGTCCATCCGGTGCTTTGAAATCCAGAGCCAGAGACCGTTTGTTGCTTTGGAAGGTCAGGAATGATTTTCTCCTTGATTAGAAATGCTCATACTGACCGATTAACCTAAATTTCAGCTATTCTGATAAGTTTGTGTATTTCTAAGATTTATTAGAGGAATAAGTAGGACTGACTGCCAAGAAATAAGCACTTTCCCCGGGTCCGGGTTTGCCGTCCTTTCGTGGTGCATAGGGAGGCCCCCAGGCTCGAGTATCGTCTCCTCGAGTTACATGTTCCACTTTGATAACATCGGCACTATCCATCTAGTGTCAGATACCTGCCCGAAGAGGTAGTGCAATTTCATTGTCAACCAACCCTAGATCACCTAAAATTTGTGTACAATAAGGCTAAAAGCTGATTAGAAAATGCGTTGGTTTTGTTGTAATATTCGGCTGCTCTAGTTACCCCAGCAAGCACTCTAGTCAGGTCGAGCACTCGAATACCAGCCAGAGGCCGGGATTTTGCTGGTGCAGTGCTTTGGTACCTGACGCCTTGGAGAAGATTGCCACGTAAAGGTAACGGGGTGTGAATGCGCCTAAAGAGCCCGCGGCAGTTGTGTTGGGCAGATTCAACTGCTAAAAATGCAATTGATGGCCTCATTTTACTCGACTGATTTCCATGCGGCAGGTAAAGCCAATACACCTACTTTGGTGACAATTGATCGCTTTGTTCTTAGGTTTTGGGGGTATATGTTGTATAACACAAAATAAACCGAACCGCAAGTACTCGAGTTTTAGAAGCTTGGGAAGCTTTGAGAAAATCGCGGGTAACTACGGCTGAATTCCAGCTTCCTTAGCTAGAACAGAGCCCTGAAATGACCGAGGGATGCTAAGTTCGGACGATACTGCATTCAGTTTAATATTCCTCTTTCGCACTATCCCGTGGCAAGTTATATCAAAGCCGTTATTCGCTACCTTAAAATTCCAATATGTACAACGTAGCCACCACCTTCCAGAAGACCCTTACCTCCATCGCCACAGTCTTCATACAACTTGTCGGGCAGGCGCCACACTTTGAACTTGGCGTAGAACGCTTTCAGGAAAGCTTCAAGAATATCTGGAGATCTCAATTCTTGTGCAACGAGAACTAGGGTATCACTTTCATCAAGTTCATCCTTCTTCAATTTGCTTAAATCAACCATAGTATCAACCAAAGGGTCCACCAAACTTTCATTATAAATGCAATCTGCAGCAATGATCAAATTGATAGTTTTATCTTTCAAGTCGGGAATTGAAGAGACTTCCGTCAATTGCCAATCGAGGGGGAGTATTGTAATCTTTGCTCTAGTCTGAGATGTTTCTGTAGTACGTTTACTTCTTTTGCTTCCACTTGCTTTTCCTTTACTCTGTATGAATAGTTCGGAGCTAGGATTATTTTCAGATATGTTTTTGCGTAAAAGCTTAAGACAATAATCCTGATCGGTAGCAAAATAGTTGGAGACGAAAGGCGAAAACGAAAGAGCGAGAACACCTGATATTCCAGCTCCCAATTCAACCACGGTGGAAGTATTCTTCAAGATGTGTTTTGTAACAATATTTGATGGATGGGTCAACCAGGCAGCCAGGAGGGGTGTGACCTTCCAGAGAACGGCGCCCGTAGTGCCCGTCTCCCTTGTCGAAGTGAGAAGAGACGGGGCCTGGTGAATGGTAAAATCATGGGAATTGATCGTCACCGAAACGGTAGAGTCTGTGCGACTAACAAATCCCAGATCCTATTTGAAAAAATTATTAAAATTCTCTATTTCTTTGCAAGGGTTCCCTTAAGTTATAGTGAGTGCCGAGGTTGACGTTTCACATACCCTGTTATCCGGCTTGCTGGAAAAGAGGATAAAACATTCTTTTTAAAGATATCGTTAGCCAATTCAGTATTCCTGAACCTACCAGGAAAATGAACAAAGATTGAAACTAACCTTCTTCCGGGTCTTGTATTTCTTCATCTTGAAGGAGCGAAATTAATTCTGTCATTTTTTTCTTCTATATTTGATAATTCTTTGCGCCCAACCCTAACAATCAACGGTACAAGGTATCCTTTTTCTCCCTTGGTAGTTTGGAGGATGAGCGAGCTCGGGAAGAGGACGCTTGACATTAGGTCGGGTGCGCTATTCATGCGATTCAGCGTGTGAGTGCGGGAATGCGGCTACAGAAGGGGAAGGGCTATGCACCTGCTCAGAAGCGAAAAATAGGCGAGAGACAAGTCTTCAATGATTTCGACTATCGCAGAGTTTTCTAATATTTTATTCTTACTTATGTCAATTTGTTAGGGGGCTAAGTGTTGAGCCTCGGTATGCATGCTGGTCTGGTCTTTTGGCATATGCCTGTCATTTTATATTCTTCTGGCGACCTGCTCCCTGCAAATTTGAATGGTTTTGAATTTTAATTCCCGACGCATCCCCTTCCAGAGCAGGTATATCTTTTTCTCGGTATTCTTCGTACGGCATAGCGCTTTCAAGTGTAACCATGTTTAAAAAAAGTCAATACGGAAGGATCACATTCATCTTCCTCCATAGCTTCTTCTGGAAGAGAAAAAATGGCGCGCAGAGCTTGGGGCCTCGGTTTGCCAATTCGATATCATGGGTACTCGGGCTTCTGGAATCATAGTATCAATGCACCAAGATGAGAGTTCTTATACCAGCTGGATCCTCGCCCAGAAGGCCTTCTGGAAGACTGACAACATAATAGCATCTCTACACTTCTTTGAGGGCATCCTTCAGTACTTAAAATTGTAATTTATAATAATTTATCTGGCAGAACGGCTTGCCGACGAAAGGCAGCGAAAAGTCGTCTGACCCCACCCGAACACCCGGCCGCCATTCATTCCTTTTCAGCTTCGACGATAAATTGACGCCAGGACATTTCCAAGATATACTATATTATCTTTTGAAGGTAAATTAAGAGAATCTCGCAACTTCAAAGCATCCCGCCACGAACGACCCCAGCCTGCCAGTTTCTTAGCTTGAGCTATTCCAGCAGAGGTTAGAGGGCGGTGCAAGAATGCCCACCGCAATCAGCGACTACCACCACTTCTTGCATGCATAATCGAGCGAGCAATTACTGCTAGGGCGAATATTAGACGGCATCATTAATCAGCCGGCTGAAAGAAAACGGCGAAGGACAAGGAGAGGTGACGGATCGAATAAAGCGAGAACACAAATCCTTTTTTCGATTTTTGACCTCAAAAAGAGCCTCTCTGAACGCCCAGCCACCAGATTCTCTGCGTCTGATAAGTTCCTTTATCTGTTGGTCCCCATTACCCGGTCGTTTCTATATATATATATATATATACCCTTCAAATCCCTCTGCCGTTGTTATAGAGTGTACTTCTCGTTGATATATACTTTATCTATTATATCTATCGTATCAGAGGTGAATAAATGCACAGACCTCGCTTCCCATCCAGCCCTTTCCCTTGCTGCTCTACATTCTAAGCTGTTTTGTTCCGAGAAAGGTACCATTTTGCCTTCCCATCTACCCCGGATCGTACATCCAGCCTTCGAGTCTGCTTGGTACGCAAGTAGTCATTTGATATCGACGCTTCAAGAGTGTCTTGGTGAGAAAGTCGTCGCAATCCGTTCGCAACCGGAGTCTTACCCTCTCAAAGCGTCTCTCCAAAGGCTCTGCACTTTTCTGCTTCTGCTTTTTCTGCGACGAAGAAGGCACATTCCGTCTCTTCTCCACCTTTCCGCTTGTTTCCAGCTCCTGCCCGACCTGACCAGTGGGAAGTGAGTGTCGTCCTCACCTACCTGCTGCTCGCCTGCTCGCCTTGCTCATCACCTCCCAACAAAAAGCCTAACCGGCAGCTACACCTGCCCGTCTTTCTATCCCTCCCTTCTCTCCCTCCCATCCCTTTGAAATCCTCAAAGCTTCCTGCTCGCATTCAAGCGTCTGAGCTCATCCCAAAGTAGCTTGTGCTAGTACTCTGTCCCGGCTGTAATAAACCCTCTTCTTTTCCCTTGTTTTGCTGCTTTCATTCGGTGGGATCGCCTCGGAGGAACACCACCGACGTCATTCTCGTTCGTTTGGTTGCTCCGCGGTGCTTTCGCGCGTTGTGGACGCATCTCCCTAGTTTCGTGTCTATAACACCCGTTTAAATTATCGCAAGGCGACTCCTGCTAACTTCATTCAGCGTCTTTCATTACACAGAAATACGGAGGTCCGAAAGGTCGTAGATTCTTGTTAAAACCCTAGTGAAAAGTTTCCGGTTAGCAACCAAACAGTACATCCATAATGAAGGGAGGAACTCTGTACCCCATTCAGACCGCGAGACCGCCATTCTCCGTCGAGGTCCCCGGCGTCGAAAAGGTTGAAGGAGAGGGCATTCCTCGTAGACATCCTGCTGCCAAGGAAGGAATCTGGGAGCGCCCATCCGCCGATATTAACACCATTTGGGACATCGTCGCGAGGGGCGCTACAAAGTACGCGGACATCAGATGCGTCGGCTCGAGGAAGTTGATCAAGATGCACAAGGAGACCAAGATGCTCAAGAAAGTCATCGATGGCAAAGAAACGGAGGTTCCAAAGGAATGGTCGTATTTCGAAAAGGCACCATATGAGTTCATCACATATTCCCAATACCATCAGCTCTGCAAGGACCTCGCTAGCGGTCTCGTTTCTCTCGGTTTGCAAAAGGGTGACAGGATACAAATATACGCTGCCACCAGGTTGGTAACAAATATCTCCCAGAGAATTAAACAAAATGCAATCTGGTTACCTATGGTTGGTGGAAAGGGTTGAATTTGATAAAGCTAATACTTTGACGAATTTAGCATGCAATGGTTGTCGAGCGCTCATGGTACGTTGCTCTAACTTTGAAGACTGTAAAAAGATAAAATGGTAGCTAACATTGCGCAGCTGCCATGTCCCAGGGAATGGCCATCACAACTGCCTATGACACTCTCGGCCAGTCCGGTCTCACTCACGCCCTCGTTGAGACTGGTGCCAAAGCTGTTGTTCTCGATGCCCACCTCTTGAACAACCTCATCGAACCCTTAAAATCCGCCAAAGAGGTCACCTTGATTATTTACAACGACGCTGATGGCGCGCCAAATGAGGAGCACAAAAAGAAGCTCGAAGAAGCCCATCCACACCTCACGATCATTTCGTGGGAAGATGTCAAGGCTAAGGGCCAGGCAAATCCTGTTGAACCAAACCCTTCCGAACCTTCAGATCTCGCTTGCATCATGTATACATCTGGCTCCACCGGTACTCCAAAGGGTGTCTACATCAAACAGTCCAACGTTATTGCCAGTAGTGAGTAGAAATTTCCGTACATCCGCCAATCTTGCAATCTCTTACTAAATTCTACGCCATGGATAGTTGCGGGTATTCACACCGCCGTTGGTGATTTTGTTGGTGGAGAAGACACTCTCCTCACATATCTCCCACTAGCTCACATCCTCGAATTCGCATTCGAGAATGTCGTTCTCTACTGGGGTGGCACCATGGGTTACGGTTCGATTAGAACCCTTACTGATGCATCAATGAAAAACTGCGCTGGTGATATTCGCGAATTGAAGCCAACCATCCTTGTTGGTGTGCCACAAGTTTGGGAAACAGTTAAAAAGGGTATCGAGATTCGTGTGAAGCAGCAACCCGCATTCCGCCAGAAGCTCTTCTGGGGCGCTATGTCGGCGAAATCATTCCTTTTGAACACCGGAATCTGGGGAGCATCCCTTCTCGACGCCATCGTATTCAGCAAGATCCGTGAAGCTACCGGTGGCAGACTCAGAGTTTGCTTCAACGGTGGTGGTCCTCTCTCTAAGGAGACCCAACATTTCATTTCTATGGCTATCGCTCCAATGATTATCGGTTATGGTTTGACCGAGACTTGCGCGTAAGATTCCTTAAAACCGATCTATTCGCAAATTACCTGAAGATATTAACATGGTGTAAAATTTAGCAACGGTTGTATCATGAACCCCTATCAGTGGTCTAACACTACCCTGGGAGCACCTGTCGGAGCCGTCGAAATCAAGTTGGTCGATTACGCTGATGCCGGATACTCTACTGCCAGTACCCCACCACAAGGTGAAATCTGGATCCGTGGACCTGCTGTTACGGAAAAATATTACAACAACGAGAAGGAAACCAACGAAGCCTACACTGCAGATGGATGGTTCAAGACTGGCGATGTTGGGGAATGGACTCCTGAGGGCCACTTGAAGATCATCGACAGAAAGAAGAATTTGGTCAAAACACTCCACGGAGAGTACATTGCCCTTGAGAAGGTACATCGATATTGATTCCTCTTTTCTGTATGTTTATATAAAACACAATGCTAATTTTTACACAATGCAGCTCGAGTCCGTCTACAGGTCCTGCGCATACGTTGCCAACATCTGCATCTACGCTGATCCGCAGAAGGCCAAACCCGTCGCTCTTATCCAACCCCACGAAGCAAACATCAAGCATCTCGCTCAGCAGCTCAGCGTTGATACTACGGAATTGGAGGGTATTGCCCACAACGCCAAGATTCAAGCCGCTGTTTTGAAGGATCTTGTCACAGTTGGAAAGAGAGGAGGACTCGCTGGCATCGAAATTATCGACGGTGTCGTGATTGCTGATGAGGAATGGACCCCACAGAGCGTAAGTGGTCATCTTACAACCCACACTTGTTTCCTATTGCACACCTGCAAAAGGAACCTTTCTCTCTCTCGTACTACAAATATATTTTCGTGATACAAGAAAGACTAACAAGGTTTGTGTTACTTTTTCGAATATATAGGGCCTCCTGACCGCTGCCATGAAACTCAACAGAAAGGGTTTGACTGAAAAATACAAGGCTGAGATAGACGAAGCTTACAAGAAGGCTGGAAACTAAATTGATGACGAATCTTTGACACTTCTTTCTCCGTTCCTTTTCCCTTTGTTTTGTCGCGTTCTTTGAATTTTATGGTGTTCTGCATGAGCTACTTTCCGCTCGCTATTATTTCCATGGGGCCTTATTCTTTTCTTATATCTCCCTTTTCTCCTTGCCTTACCAAACAGAATAGTAATTTCGTCTCGATCGCTCACTCTCTTTTTCCTTTTATTTCTCCAGCTAGTCATTGGGGACGGGTGTAGGTGGTGGTGATGGAAAGCTAAATGCTAAATAAGAAACTCTGAAAATTATTTTAAGCTCTACTCTTCCATTTTTGTTCGTAACCAGCTTGCGTTTGCCCGAATTCGTCGAGATGAAAGATCTCGTGTGTACTCTTTCTGCGAACTAATATTGCATATTGATCTTTCATTGACCAATCTAAAAATACTCCGTTACGGTATAAAAGTATATTAAAGTTGTTATTTACATTCCATCATTATTCTTACACCATGCTGTTAACATGTTCCTCAAACATAGCCTTTTTTTTAATTAAGATAAAGAGAAACCGTCATGATGTTTGCTAATCGCTGCAAGCTCTGATTTGTCGCTACGCCAAATAATCAAATGTGACGAAAAAGAAAAGGTTGCTGAGAGATTCTAGCTGTTTATTTCCACATGCCATTCGGCAAGCTCTTAAGAGAGAGAGAGAGAGAGAGAGAGAGAGAGAGAAAAGGTGTGAATTTACAAGAAATGGAGGGAAAAGAGAATTTGTTGTAGAAGTAAAAAGAGTAACAAGAAGAGGTAAAAAAAAGTAAAAAGTAAAATCGGTAGCTTTTTTGGAAGTTTTGTGACGCCCCAGCCGTAAAACGAGATATGCAAAGCCCAACATGAAGATACTTGAGACATGAGGAATGTTCCATAGAAGTAAAGAAAGAGGATGACAGGAGTAGACCAAAGTTGTCTCCAAGAGTCAGCTTGAAAAGAAAGAACACGAGAAATAAATATCGTATAGTAATAATCCCAGGAGAAGAAAAAGGCAAGCCCAGAGCAAGGTATCAACTAAAGAGAACCGCCCAAAACCAAAAAAGACTATAAGAACTCCAAGAAACTCCCAGCCACCGTTAAAGGTATCTAAAGGCTCATTCAAAAAGAAACGATAAGGAAAGAGAGCAAATCTGACAATAAAAACGCCACCTTCGGAGTATCACGTTCAAAAACATCCGGATCTGAACCTCTTCTAGGCTCACTTGACCCCGTTTGTCGAAACATTAGAAAATGTATGCGGAGGATCCACATCCATTGCTCCATCTACCAAAGCCGCTGTTCTAACACCATTCACTTCGGTTTCAACATCCAAGATGGTGTGTAGAGTGCTATTAGCGGGAATAGCAGTCTTGTCCTTTTCTGCTGACTCTGCTTTTTTGCGTGCACTATAGTCACTCAGGCTCATCTTTTTACGAGCGGTTGGAGCAGTAGTAGTAATAGCAGGTGGAGCGGGTGGAGGTGTTGGTAGAGAAGCCGGGAGACCAGTTGTCGTGACCGATCCACCAGGCGTTTGGGGCTGAAATGGCGATGAAGGAGAGGCAGCGGAGCCGGAGGGTGTTGGGAATGGTGGTTTGGATGTTCCTTGCAAGGCGGGCGTTGTGGGTGTATTAGGGAATAACGGGGTCAGCGGCAGTTGAACATGAAGCCCAA
Source organism: Dactylellina drechsleri (assembly GCA_036971345.1). NCBI lineage: Eukaryota > Fungi > Ascomycota > Orbiliomycetes > Orbiliales > Orbiliaceae > Dactylellina > Dactylellina drechsleri. The sequence goes on from JAJTUB010000032.1 coordinate 429,152, forward strand.
GAGTCTTATGTGGGCTTTCGCTTTCAGTCGAATTGTAGGAAGGAGCATGATGGTTGGGAGCCTCGCTATCCACAGACATTGGCTGTGGACCCGTGGTAGGAATGTCAACCGTCATCTTGGTGCTCCCAATCAGCGAAAGATTTGGGGGTTTGACATCAAGGATTGTCTGTTTAACAGGGGAGGCAGCTTCGCTAACGGTATCTGCATCACTCATGATAACATCTTTGTCAGGTTCAGACTTGATCTCCCTCGGTGGAGATTCTTCTTCTTTGACAATAGAGAGCTGTTTTTTCAAGGCTACTTCCCACTGTTGACTCTGTGCTCTAAACTGGGCAAGAATCCTCATTTTTCGGCTTGTAGGCAATGAGTGGGTCGGGAGACGAGCAACAACATCTGTGTCGGTTTGTACTCCTCCATCTACGTAAGATGTCTTCGGCTTAGCCTTTGGAGGCGATGTCCCATTGACTTGGGCCGTCTTTGGGCTACTTTGTGGAGGGTGAACGGCATCCGGGAGCAAAGGATTCTGAACACCGATCGACGTTGTAAAAGCAGGTGATTTGTCAGCAGCCGTCTTGGCCTGCTTTTCTGGGGGATCCGCGATAACGGAAGGCATAGTTGACTGGGCCGAAGACGCTTGGCCTGATCTTTTTACTCGCTTGCCCCTGTTGTGTGAAGAATCGGGATTGGTTAGCTTTTCGATGAGATTGATCGTTTCCTTCATTTTTCGAGCCTCCCGAGCTGATGAATTTTGATCAGTGATGACACTGCTCTGAGTGATATCGCCAGATATCAAAGAGGTAGGTGTTCGGTCTCTACTTTCGGATTTTCGATGGGATGATGTACTGGAAGAACGTCTTTTGTATTTGCTTTCCGGGTCATGTTTCTCGGGGCTACCATCCCGACCAGAGGGATTGGAGTCCTGCATTTCTCGCCAGCGACGCTTAGTCCCCGACTTGGAGGACTTTTTAGATTTTCCGACCGGGGAGTCTCCCTTTAACCGTGCCATTATACAAATTTCTCGATCGGCACAAGCACATTCACCGACTGCTGTGGTGATGACTTCAGCCCATGTTGACATTTTCTGTAGTTGCTCAGGTTCGAGGTCTTCAAGTGAGGCTCCCTCGAGCAACCTGTGGAATGGAAGCGCAGAGTCCCATTCCCAGCCTATTGTTAGTTCCGTGCCCCGCTCGATCGGCTGATTGGTGTAGAGAGCGAATCTCAAGTCCCTGCTGTCGATAATCATTGTTTCGAAGGTCAGATTCGGACGGCAACTCCTTCTAACGAATCTTGCCTCGGAACCACATCTCCTCGCATCGATGTATAATGGGAGTTGAGGGTGGAATAAGACAAATGCTTTCGGGTGACGGATTCTCTGGTACTGATTCAAGGGATCTTGAATGTAGCCGGTTTTGGAACCGATTTCTCCCACGTACTCGATGACAAACTGATCCGCCTTTGACGGAGTATCGGACACCAGGCGAATGAGTGGCAATCCGAGTGATGACAACTCTTCGGGTGAAGAAACCCACCGCACGGTGTGCCCGGAGGGGATCAGTTCGTGGAATTCAGAGGTGGAGTATCGTTTTGGAGTACACGGTGCCGACGAATCCGTGGCTGCTATCGCATTTTTAGTATGGTCCTGGGCATCATGTGTCCATAATTTGATCTTGCTATCGACTTCTGGAGAAACAACAGTGTTGCAGGATATCGGGCTGTACTCTTTTGTATAGACTGAGGGAGGAACTTCGGAGTCCGAGGCAAGATCTCGCTCGACGCTTGGACTTTTGCCTGTCGGCGAGTGCTCATCTGGAGATGCCGAAGTGTCTGGGAGATTTGTATGGGTTTGGGTTGATATGGGCCTTTGCCTCCCTCTATTCTTTCCAGTTGCGTGATCTTTGGGGCTTTGAGGTTTGAGGGAGGTGCTTTCCGAATAACTTCGTGCATGTCCTGAGCCGTTGGTTTCCCGTTTGCGATTAGAAGTACCAGCCGAGCGTTTTGGTTGAGCTTGGGTTTTCCTTCCTTCGACTTCTATCCGTTTTGACTGAAGATCCTTGGCTCTCTTGACATCAGACTGGTGGAGGTCTCGGATTTCGCAGTAATAGCAGATAAACGTGTCGGGAACATTCTTAGGATTTATCTTGACACAGCTGCCGTGCTGCCAATGTTGACATTTGTCACATTGGATAGTGAAGCCGTCATCTTGATCGTATCCGCAGAAACACCGGATTTCGCTCTCCGTATCGACATTTGGGAGATCGATAGAGGGGGCGAGAGCCCTAGAAGACGCCGGGATCGAGGGAGTGGGAGATGGACGCGAGCCATTCGTAAGAACCTCATTCATTCTAGCTTAAGATGAAGTCCCTTTCGCAGATAAACACGATAGAAAAGGAAGATGGGGTTTATAGGTGTATTAACCGGATGATCATCCTCAAGACTAGGGTATCAGACTGAGGTGTCACGAATGAAAGGAGATCGATCACACCGAAAAAAGGACGGTCAGGTCAAAGAAAGAGTGAGGGGAGATGGAAAATAAGGGGAGTTTTGCGGTGATTCCGAACGAAAGAGAGGGAGAGCAAGTTTGTGTCGTAGTTGGCCAAAACAAAGGCAGGCGAGTCGCCGAAAAAGATAACACTGACGGTAGTCGTTGAATCCAGGAAAATTAAAACGATGAGTCTTTCACAATGAAACGTCCTTTTTTGATTTAGTGGCGATGGCTTTATTGCTTGGATATCGAGAATGTCTGTGCGGAAGAGTCGCTGAAGAAAGATGAGGGCTGACTCGGATCAAAACAAAGCGATCACCAAACCGAATCTGATCGAGAAGGGAGACCGAGAAGCGGGAACCAAGAAAAAAAGAGGCCTATATGGTAACGGAGACTACGAGTCAATGCGTGATCAAGGTGAAATCAAATAGAAGGTAGGCCGAGAGCGAGAAAGAAGAGAGTAAAGGTGGCGAGAGAGACGTCGAGACAGGGAGGAAACAAAAACAGTCGCGGGGGGAAAGCAGACCAGCGGCAGGCGAGACAGACGAGCGATGGCAGGAGATTGGATATCGGTTTGAAAAGCGGAAACGGTCGTTGACGGGCAAGTCTAGTTTGAACTGAGAGCGAGAAGGTGACGAGCAGGTTGGGTGATTGCGGAAAAGGGGGGGGTATAAGATCGGAAGATGGTTGTGACGGTGGTGATGAAGGGTGGAAAGAGAATGAATGGATGGATGGGTGGATGGGGGGTGGGAAGCTTTGCTTGGGGGAGAGGAGGAGGGAGAAGGGAGAGGCCTTTCCTTCTCTCTTTCTCTTAGTCAGTCAAAGTCGGTCCAGTCAGACAGGCGAGCGAGCGAGAAGGGGAAAAAGAGGTGAAAAGGGCAATGCAACAATAAAAAAGATTCAATGTCCCTTCTGTCTTGCTCTTCTCCTTCTTCCGTACATGATAATATGCAATGTCCGTCTCTATTGGATTCTGGAGGTATTGGTACTCGGGCTGGGCCGTATTCTTGTCGGTCAAGTCAGGTCTGTCTGCCTGTCTGTTATTATTATTTATTATTGTATGGGTATTGAACCAGCAGACAGACATCCATACACACCACCTCGGACAGATAGCTAAGGCCCTTTTGGTGTATCTCACCACTTCCCCCATTTCCAGCGGTTTCACCAAAACAATAATAACAATAAATCCAAAGCAGAAAAGAGGGAAAAATGGGAAGGGGAAACGAACGGGGAAAGAAACTGGGCCCACCTGGTTTTTTTTTTTCGGTTTGGTTTGCTCGCTTGTCCGCATCAGGAAGTGTTTGCTCGGTGTTTGTTTCCTACGTTGCTGTGTTGTTCGTCACAACCCTTTTTTTTTTTTCCTTCTCACATTGCTCTCTTGCTCCACCACCGCAATGAGGATTCGCATGCGACCTTTTCTCTTTTCCTCAATATTTTCCTTTCTCTCCGTACCCAGGATCGCATTCGTCAGATATTAACCATCTCCAGGAATTCAAAGAGTCTTGGGTGATCTTGTACCGTTTTGATGCAGCTACGGGTTCTCGTCATTTCGGACATCTTCTTCTCCAACAGGAAGCAAGGTTTGGTCGATATGGTGGTGGTGGTGATTGTGCGGTTATAGAAGAGAAAAGAATAGAAATTGACCGGGAAAAGGTCCAAAACAAAAATCGCGATCAGAAGTAGCAACAAACCCGAAGGTGGTTGTGGGAATAGTCAGACGTATTTTTCAGTCGTATCTTCTCTTTGCGAGGCTCCGCCCACAGTGATTATATCTCCACCCCTTGCCGGCGACATTCTTTGTTGGTTTTCCTACAGAAGAGGGTGTCTTCTCTTCCGTCTTTAATTGGGCAGTTCCAGCAGAGTGATAGCCTTGAGGGAGCTTCTTCGTCTTCTTCCCCGTCAGTGCCCTCTCCTCTCTCTCTAGAGACAGGTAGTAGTGGAGATACGGGGTTTATCTGTGGGACATCAAGTCGACAAAGTGTGATCCAAGATTGCTCCTCTTTGAGAGCTTTCAGCGTTCAAGGTTAAGGCTTCGAAGCTTGGGAATAAAATGAATAAAATATTTGATAATCTAAGTAAGTATCCTTCGTGGGCTGTTTCCTCTTAGCGGCTGGCCAAGAAGCTCAACTTTCTTGGGCATGCTTTTTGTTTCGTCCTCAGCATTTTTTTATTTTTAATTTTTGGCATCATGTGAGGGGAGAAGAGCCGATAAGAGGTATCAAAACGAATGCACCATCTTTGCGAACGTGCATCAGCCCAAACCGCTTTGAGGATAGTGTCATGCATGGACTCAGTGACTGAAGTGTGTCAAACTGAGAGAGAATCCTTGCCCTTGTCAGCTTTTAAAGGATAAGAACGATGCCCTGGATACAATGTCTATTCTTACCTGTCACTGTATTCACGAATGTCCGCGTCATATATACTATGGAGTATTCTAGGGAGGTTTTCTTGAGATTCCCTGGTAATTCCGGCATATGAAATTCTTTCGTCTGGATGTTAGATTGTATGCACATGTCAGAGATCGTGTCAAGAAAAAACCAGGACAGGGCATCATAAATCCGGTCATCGAATATTCCAATAGGATAATAAAGATTCAAGGTAGCTGTTAGGAATAACCCTGAGAAAGGAAGCAAAGATGGGTGACGATGATTAGAATGGGGTGTTGTTTGGAGATAATGCATCCTTTGGTGATGAGGATGATGAGGATGATGTTCACGAAATATTTGTTAGTCAGCAAAACGATGCGCTCCCCAGACCGAACCTCGGACGATTCCGCCAGCATCATCATCAATATCACGCATTCCACCATGTCGTCGAATACATATCAGACTGACCTGGTTGCTGAATCAACTAACCTTTTTTCTTTTTGGCCAGGCGGCGGGAGGAATTCCCTGCTGTCGTTGGTTGGTCACATTGCCCGGGCTGGTTCGCTTGGCAGCCCGTCCAAAGAAATGGCTGGTCACCCAAATTTGAAATTCATCATCATAATTATTACCGCTTCATCGTCACAGCCGACTCGCCCTTCCTTCCCTTCCACCTTCTTCTCTCCTCACCACGCTCTCTTCCTTTAAGTCCACCTGCTCGCTGCGACCGTCGTTCTACACCCCCGCCTTTTTCAAGATAGTTATTCCACGACTCAGGGAACTTTCTCGCCGTCAAGCCGCCCGGGCCCCTTTCGCCTTTTCGCCGGAATATAGTCCTCCAAATCGCCACCCGGTTCTCCTCCGAGACTCTATCACCATGAAGGTCACCAACTTGCTATCCGTGCTGGCTACTGCCTCCTCTACCTCTGCGTTGTCCATCAACTTAGTGTCCGGTCGCAACGATCAGTCTCCCATGATCTCGCCAGCCACTGTTCCCACAATTCCCGGCGGCTCACCTATCACATATTGTGTTGAAGCCAACTACAATCCAGAGAACGATCTTGTGGATATCGAGCGTATTTCCATCGACCCAAATCCACCCGTTGCGTTAGTTCACCTTCTATCAATTTTTCTCCACTGCTTTGTTTATTCATTTTCTAATATGCTCGTTCTAACTAACCTTAATTGTAGTGGCCAGAGTTTACACCTCGAAGTTTCCGGTGACGTCAAGCAGCGCATCGAACAAGGCGCTTACCTCGCCGTAGAAGTCAAGCTTGGTGTTATCAGGCTTATCAAAAAGGATTTTGACTTTTGCGACCTTCTATCTCAAGCAAATGTCACCGTTAGCTGTCCTATCGAACCAGGTTACCTAAAGGTCATCAAAGATCAAGATCTCCCAGCTCAGATCCCACCCGTAAGAATTCATTCTAGTTTTCCTTAATTAATAGTTCCATATAAACTAAGATGACACTGTGGATTAGGGTAAATTTGTTGTCTCGGCGCATCTTTACACCCAGGATAAGGAACTGGTCACTTGCCTACACACGGAAGTCACCTTTGCTCGAAAATAAATGTATAGTACATCACCACGGACGAATATATGAAATGGGAGTTCGGTCATTAGCATTTGTTAACGACCCCTTTCCGTCCTTCCAACCGGTCTAAGGGTTCCATGATAAAAACATACAGTTGAAATGGGCGAGAGAGCGCTTTCATACCCAAATCCCTCAGGCTATGTTTCAAATTGCTCCTAACCTTTTTTCATTTTTATTTCTTCATATCATCAAATGCCTCCAAACTAGTTTTTTTTTTCGGGAATTTGCAATGTACAACAGAAGTGCGGTAGCTAGTTTGTTTCGCCTTTTTAGCATGTAGAACCTTTTTTGCGTTTTGGCTTTTTTGGCATTCTCTTTTTGATGGGGAACATGATAATAATACCAGGTTATATATGAGATTATTTGATTGATATCCGCTCTTCACAAGGGGGCACCTATTTCCGGTACATCTAAGTGAAAGGTTGCAAGGTGACATCTCCAAATGTAGAGATTGGAGTCTAGCCACTGATCTATTTTTACTCGGACACCAAAGAAAAACCCTTGTGAAATGAGTGATAGGGAAATGTATTGAATTTATGACGATAGTAGGAAGAAAATCCATATACAAACTCATTTATATTAGATCCGCCCTGCAACTCCACCTTGATGTATAAAATGCAAGCAAAATAACAACAAAGACCGTTCAGCTAAGATTAAAGGCATCAGAATTACTCGCCGAAGAGTCTCCTGACCCTCTTCAGCACGCTGTCCTTCTCAGGGTCGTACGGGTGATCCTTCGATGGGATTTCAAGCACTGCCGGAAACGCAGCAGTATATGTGTCGATTTTATATCTTATCTTCTCCGCAACCTAGAAACCACTATCAGCAACCTTTCCCTAAATAAAACAACTCCCGAAATGTAGCCGTTATTCAACAGTTTATCACTAGCGGAGAAGGGTTGTGGTAAGCTTTCGGTCGGTTGGGTGTGACGTACATGCTGGTTGATGAGTAGAATGCCGATGTCCTTACGACTGGTCAGCTCGTCGAAGGACCTCTCGATCTTTTCGGTCTCGGTCTTGGGGTCGACGATGAGAAAGTTGCGAGTAGCATTGGCTCCGGTGGTTACATGCTGTCAGGTAATCGTGATGAGTTTTAGAATTCAAATAAATGAGATTGTATCTGGATAACGGTAAAAATAAACTCACGCCGATGCCTGCAAGCAGGAGCCCGGTGACGGTATCCTAAGAAAGCGAGCAACGTCATTAGTATGGCAGAATATACAAGGAGGGAGAGACGCTGGAGAAAACTTACCTCATCTCCGATAACTGCTAGGAAGTTCCGTTCCTTGTACGACGAAAGGGAGGCCATCTTTGAGGTTTACTTGATGGGTGACCTCGGATGCGAAGCTTTTCGGATGTTGTCAGTCTTGAGGCTCGTATCACCGGTAGTGTGGCGTTAATTGGAAGAGCAGGCGGGCAGGAGAACACCAACGTGGGAACCAAATTGGGAATACAATATTAGTGCAATGCGGTGTGCTATAATTCTGACGAAACGCTTAATTTGAGCATCCGATATCCGCTTGGCGGCGATAGTATTCCCTACTAACTAAGTCCGCCCCGGCCGAGCGGCTATAATTCAAGATAAAACAAACTGGTATATGCTTGCTTCACAATGAAAAATATTCCGTTCTCTCTTTTCTCAATCATCAAAAATCTTCCCCTGCTTCCCTTTTACATAGCATCGATTTCGTCGGTGCAGTTTTGATTTGATTTCGTATTTTTAGTCAAGATACCCTTTTTTTTTTTTTCGCACGCGAGCAGGTTGCCGCAGAAGTTCAAAATCGACATTTTGGTTTCTATCACACTTTAACGCAATATTTTAGCTTCATATTTTATAAGATCTTATATATAATTTACCAACAGATCGAGCTTTTAAAAACGTCCTCGATTCTATCATACGCTCATTTCATTTATACATAAAAATATGAGCGAAAAGATAGAAAATGAGAAACGAGAGGAAGCAGCCGAACATGAAATAGAAGAGCCAGACAATAATACTGCAGTTGGACCCCAAGAAACCCATGTAAAGGAGCAAGAGGCAGAAGCCCTTTACTCCGTATTCACTCCGAAGCAGAAAAAATGGATCGCAGGCCTTCTCACTATCTCTGCTTTCTTCTCACCTTTCAGTTCCACCGTCTACCTCCCCGCGCTGCAACCTATCCAGAGGGAACTAAAAATATCCATAACCGGGGTCAACTTGTCATTGACAACCTATCTCATCTTCCAAGCCATCGCACCCACTCTTACAGGCGGACTGTCTGATTCTCTTGGTAGACGACCCGTATTTCTCATTACATTTGTCATTTATATTGGCGCCAACATCGGGTTAGCTCTGCAGAACAGTCTGCCAGCATTGCTTGTGCTGAGAATGTTGCAATCTGGTGGCAGTTCAGGTACACCCTTCCATGCCAATATTTTCCATATAATTGATAGAGCCTTTTTATTCTTTTGTAAAAATAATAATGTACTGACATGATGGAATACCTAGGCACTGTCGCGATTGGATTCGGTACACTAGCAGACTTCACTACTTCTGGTGAAAGAGGTGCGTACATGGGTGCGGTCAACGCATTCCCACTCTCTTCGCCCGCTCTAGGTCCTGTTATCGGTGGTGCCATCGCTGAGGCAGCAGGTTGGAGATGGATCTTTTGGTTTCTTGTAATATTTGCCGGAGTCACCCTCGTCCTTTTAGTCTTGGGTCTACCGGAGACGAACCGCAAGGTTGTCGGAAACGGGAGCATCCCACCGCCTCGATTGAACTGTGCCGTCTTGAACAAACTTGTGAGTCCGTCTGCTAGTCAAAGTGCAGAAGCACCTGGAAAAATCAAGCGAAGAAAGCGGGATATGATTCCCAATCCGCTCGGTAGTATCATCATTATCCTCAACAAGGATGTTTTCTTAATCTTATTCGTGATGAGTATTTATTACGCTGCGTTTTATGCTGTCATGGCGAGCTTGCCGCAATTGTTTTCACAAATTTACGGATATAACGAGCTGCAAGTTGGTCTATGCTTTCTTGCCTTCGGTACCGGTGGAATTCTAGGTAGCATTGTCAACGGTAAAATTGTTGATAGAGACTTCCATGCAACTGCGAAAAAGTACGGCATCACAGTTGATAGGAAGAAACTTGAAGACATGACCAAATTTCCATTGGAGGAGGCGAGATTAAAGTCAATATGGTGGGCCATGTCGCTTGTTATCGCATCAGTTATATCGTATGGTTGGTGTCTACACACAAAGCCTGTAAGATTAGCCGCATCGTCCATCCCAAGTCTTGTTGACTCCATTACTAATAAGTTCCCGGTATGAATATATAGCATGTCGCCGCTCCATTGGTACTACAATTCGTCATTGGCGGCTGTATGATCAGTGTTGTTAATGTAAGTGACATGTGCTCTGCAACATCCCTCATCGCTACCTTATCATTTAGTCGGGGCTAAGTGACCTCAGGTTCTCTCGGTTTTCCTTATCGATCTTTATCCAAACGCTCCTGCGACTGCGACTGCCGCTGGCAATTTAATGCGGTGTATGTTTGGTGCTGTTAGTAGCGCCGTCATAAATTTGATGCTGACCAATATCGGTATCGGATGGACGTTTACATTCTGGGGTCTGATCTGTCTGTTGTGCTATCCACTCCTTTTCATAGAACTACGCTACGGTCAGGGTTGGCGATTGGCACGCTTTGAAGCCTCGATGAAGTAACAAGAGGAACAAAAGCAGAAAGACGCAAGCAGTAAGGCGTGAGCCCAAATAATTACTTACAAATAGATTTTATGTTCAAAGGAGAATAGGCATGTATGTTTGGTGAAGATACCCAAAGATTTATATAACCGTTTAGCCTAACTCGTACTAAGGAAGAATTCGAAGGATGTTATAGAGAAACAGGTTGGAACACCGATTCTTGTATGCTATTTGAACACGCTCTTGAACTGAAAGAATCTTAGTACACGAAATGCAAAAATTCTCAAAAACGAATTTCGATCCAGAACTCCGCTGTAGTCGTATCCTTCTTCATGTTTATGCGAATGAAAGCAATGCCGAATGCCGCCAGTTCCTCAAGGACATTTGTCTTTACGCCCAGGATGAACGAAGAGGAAACCTAACAAAAGTACTCCAAAGAAAAGAATATCAGTGATTGCAAAGAACACCGTGTTCCTCTTGAACCATTTCTTGAAATAACTGGAATAGTTGTGATGGGATCGCTTCCACTAATTGGCAACCCCGTGAGCGATGCTAAGGGCCTTATTCCTTTGAGCAACAGCTTCAGCTACCCAGTCTTTCATAAATGGTGTTTTTACACCCTCAGCAACGTGAAGGAATTCCCCCAAGTCTAGCTTGTGGGTCTTTTCATATTCCATTGTTTGGAGGATAAGCTCGTAACGATCAACTAGAGAGCCAAAAAATGAGTTTTTACGAAACAAATCAAAAGCTTTGGTTAGAGTAGAGATACCATCTTTGACAAATATTGCTTCTGGTGTTTGCCCGGTTTCATATTCCATCCAAAGCTCCATGAATTCGTTGGCAATTGACTCTGATATCGGTGCCAATAGTGTTTTCGTAAGATACTCCATTGTCTCGAGTTCGCGACGGTGTTTTTCGGCTAGTTATTGTATACAATTTTTAGCTAGTCGTTCTATGTTTCATGATCTTGAGATGTCGGCTAACGGACACTTTGGTACACCATCGAGGGGTGTAATATCACCAACGAGGCTTTCGGCCATGTCGTGAACGATAGCCATCTTGACACACTTATCCTTCTCGATGAAAGGGTCTGGACAAAGCATTGTAATCACTGACATGCGGTACATGTGGTCTGCTATGCTCTCTACATTTTCAATGATAATACAAATTAGAAAATTGGAAACTGCCAGGACTGTTCCAAAGCATAAATACCTCCATGGAGCAACCCATGTCTCTTCCAACCTTCTCTAGCATTTGTCTTCAAACGCTCGATGACATGAAGGAATGCAATTGGAGAACTCGCGGAGCTCGTTGGAGGTGTGGGCAAAGGATTTAGGGCTGTGTCGCTCCAAATCGTTAGCAATGGATTTGGAAGGGGTTTTGTCGAATGCAGGATCTCGGGGGCTGGATGCACCAGGCACCTTTGGAAACGGACCAGGCGTCCTTGCCATCAACAACTATGCAAACTAAGAGTTAGCATGCCACAACTTCAACATTGATATCCGTTTTCGAAAAACTTACCACCCGGCCCTGGCTTGAGAGTCATGGTAATTGGAGACCCAAGCTACGGTAGTTGGCTTGTCAGGGAGACGAGAGAAAGGCCGGAGATGGATTTGATGAATGGGATTCGAGGGAAATGCTGTTAGACATGTCAGACAGGGTATTTTATTCTGTACGTCATAGCTCGCTGAGATCATCCTTCCGAAGGACGGCTAAGCGAAGCGAGCCAACGCCTTTGAGACGACAACCTCCTTCACGACGCGCGCCACGATGAGAACACATTCAGATACCACTCCTGTCACCCTCCTTCTCACGAGCCTCCGCCTTCTAGATCTTCCCGTCCACTCGGATCTACCTATAAATGAAGAGACATTCTCTCTGGGAAAGAACAAGAGCAGAGCATTCGAACACATCGCACACCACATCTTTGATCGATATGACCCCGTCGAGTCTAAATCTGTACGGTCACCCATCCTAGCTGTTTTTGGCACCGAAACACTGCGGTTTTCAGCTGTGCGAACAGTCCTGAGTTGGAAGAATGTATTCTAATGGTCTTCTATCGCCGTTACTGTCTTTAGAGATTCGCAGGATCATGGCCAATCTACGAGCCAGCCCAATCCAAGAATTTCCGCGCCGCAGTCATCAATTGGCTAAACGACCTGAAGAAAACCGGGGCTCTACACAATACAGTCATTATTCGGAAGAGCATATTTGATGACTGTCATGGAGAGCGATATGAAGAGCTACTGCTCTCATTGTCGACTATGGCACTGAAGAAAGTCGTGGAGAGGGATCATAAAGCCCTCAAAAGCTCCAGAGGTACTATTGATCGCATGCAAAGCAGTGAGTATAACTCGTGTAACAGTTGGAATACTAATGCACAAGATGGACGCAGCATTTGAAGAAGCCCTAACGGCACAGCCGGACCTAGAAACTACAACCGTCCTTAATCTTGCATATCAAACTTCTCTCAAGAACATCCTCCAACGCCGGTTTGTCGATAAGAAAAAGTGGTTCTTAGCTTCGCGGAGACTCGAGGAGCGAGATCAATCTGTCTCTGACAGAGAGCAAGCTACCGAACTCACACGTGAATCGAGAGTGAAGCTTGATACCAAGGAGAAAGACATTACCTCTGTATGGGAGAAGAACTGGGTTGGAGACCAGAGTGTTTACCGACTTTTATTACCGGATCGCGACAGCTCTTCCGAACAAGAGCTATGGTCCGACGCTGCGTTTCAGCAGTTGCTCAAGACTGGCTCGTTTGGAAAACCTAGTTCGACAAGTGATACTAGTACCGTATTTGGAGATTTGGAAACTGCATTGAAGGTTCACGAAAACCGATTGTTGCGGTGGGCTGAATATAGTGATCAGTTTCTACGGGAAAGGTCAGGGTCTAAAAAGATGTCATCCGTGAAGAAAGTCAGTTTTGCAGCCGATGTTGGTGGTGGATTCGGCATTGATTTCAATAAACATCAGGTATTATGACCTCCCATATAGCATTCTGGGAGAGTCCCTAATTCCTTCATAGAATCTTCATGCGAGCGCCTTCTCACTCCAGGAAGGGGCCCAACTTCCCATCCCATCCACGGAAGATGAATATGGAAAGTTATTCAACAGTATGAGGAAAGAGCTACAAACTATTCGAGTTTCTAAGCGCAAGTTGGGCACGCTGTCCTATACGACCACGTACGGTGACAATGAGAGCGAGGAAGAGGAGCCAACTCCACCGCAGCAAGAACCCAAACAAGAGCGTCCCGTCAAGGATATGACTGAGGAGGAGGCCGTTAGCTTATTGACCGCCCATCTTCCCGTTGATGCCAATTTCCCGAATATTTCACACAAAACTGTACCACCAAGTCCACCTACCACAAAACCCACGGTCGCGGAAAAGCCACCACCGAAAATAATAACAACAGCCGCACCTGAGCCAGAAGTAAAACCATCACCGAAACCCCGGTTAAGAAGCCCTCCTCCTCCTCCCAAGCCGATAGAGCCAAGCGACGATCCGGAGGATAGCCCGGAGGATGCGACTGTGTCGGATCCGCAATCCCCGGAGAGTCCTCATAGTATAGAATCTCCAGGCGACACAGATTTCCCAAAAAGAGGGCGCCAACGGAAGCCGTATGAAGAGGAGGACTCAGTGGACGAGTATATGGTTGAAAAGGTATCTAAAACTATCATTCATAGCCTAGATTTCAGCATAAACCAGACTAACTATTAACAAAGATGCTCGCACATATCTCAACTTCGGCGGACACACCTGCACCCGTGCGACCACAGCGTACACTTCCCAATCCGAATTGGTCGCGGGAGGAATTAGAAGAGGATCCGTTCAAACCTCGACCGAAAGTTGCTGTAAGCCCCCAGCTGACGCCTTTCCAATCCCAACGTGACAACCATCCGAGAACTCCAGTTGCAGATTTTCATTCCGTACATTATAGTGAGGATGATGATGACGAGGACGATGAAGAGGGTAACATCTCACCATCCAAAGGGCGAGGTTCGAGATACAAATGAGTTGGGATAGTGCAATCATCTATTACCTGTGTATCTTTTGGCTGAGATGATATTGTTACTAGACTAGAATAATGCTGTATTAGATGTATTTTACATCCTATAAACTACATTGACAATAGATGAAAGAAAGATGAAAAAAGCTGAGTCTAACATGCAAAGCAGCCCCCAAAGTAAAATGCAATACCCGAAACCAGAGAATGCGTCATTACAATAAAAATGCAGAACAAAAGAAAATAATAGTAACCAGAGATCCATAAAACATGCTAACTAAAACAAAGAAAGGAACACGCCAAGTGAATATCCGATACCTGTTTACATATATATCCTCGCCGAGTGGTCACCAACCAAATGATACCTTTTAGACAAAATACCAACCAAAACCGCCGATAATGGTCATCCCCACGGCAGCATACCACCAAAAATCGAGGTTCCCGGTCGCTTCCGGTAACGAAGCTTGGATTCCCATGAGAGATCTTTTAACCTTGGATGCTGTGGTCGGTGTCGCTGTTCCGGTTGCTGTTGCGGTCGTTATGGGATTCAAAGTTGTGGTTGGGAGCATCTGAGGGGGGTTGTATGTCAAGTAGAGTGGGTTCATGGGAGATCCGTCGAATCTGAACAAGTTAAGGCGGTATTGGCCACGATAAGCGTCTAGTACAATCTCCCAAGACTATTTTCGACGCAAATATTCGAATGGTCAGCTCAATCGATCCTGCGATGAAGAAAACAATATTGACATACTCTGTATAACTCTGTTTGGTTGTATCTTGTATATACCGAAGTTTGCGATGTACATGGATCGGACCACAATTTCCGACCATCGGAGGCATATGGGAACAATACCAAGGAACCATTACTGTACAGAGTGTATTTCCCATGTTGCCAGATTATCAGCGCGGCGGGACATTCGGGGTTTGTAGCTGTGAGATAGTTTAATGTTAGAATTTCGATTTAAATGGAATAGAGTGTCCGATTTTAAAAGGTATACGGACGATTGCCAACTACGGTGTATATGGATTCTTCGAAATATCCATCATTGGTAAACGAGAAGGCCGTGCCAGGTAGTCTTGGTTCAAGAAATCTTTCGCCGACGGGATCGTAGAAAGCCTAAAAAAATGGGTATAAGCAAATTCCTGAGAAAACAAATCGCATGCTGAAAAACCATGACGGGAAAAAAGTACCGGGCCAGTCACGACGGTGTCCGACTTTGAGGTCCAGGTTCCTTGTAGGGCAGTGACGTTTCCCGCGATGGTGGAGGAAGCGAATAGCAGTAGCGCCGCGGTCAGCTCGGTCCGCATGGTAGTCGGTTCGAAAGAGATCGGACAAGAATTATCTCGGCGTGTATGTATACCGGTGCTTGTAGCTCTGCAGGTTGATATGATTGCCTCTTCTTAAGAATTGTGAGGGTTGTTGATGTTGTGGTAATGGAGAAATGTGAGGTTCGTTGAAAAGTAAAAAGTAACGGAATCAACGACGAGGTTGCCAAGCAGGTATTGGCCCAGCAGCGATGTCCAGTCTCTCTCTCCCCTGACTTTTTCGGACTAAATTTAAAGACAGAAGGCTGTTATATCGCAGTGGAACCTCTGCGCACGCCTTCTTTTTTAAAGTTCCCGGCTTGGCAGGCAGCGATATTAATATATATAAGTACTTTATCGTATTATATTGTATTGCATGGAGGCAGCCATAGCACAGATACTTAAGTACTTAAGTAAATAGATAGATTTACTCTCGTTTTAATATAGCTTGATCCAATGACAATAGGACAATGGCACTGTCGCCCCTCTCCTCCATCAGCAGAAGAATGTCCACCAACGAAACGCTCCGTAACGCCAAACGAAACCTGCGGGTTTCCATATCCCAAAAGCTCGAGGCCCTAGATGCGACGACCATTCGGGAACAATGTTAGTCATCCCGCACTAGTAGCATGTAGTCTGTGCGCGAATTTTGAGCTGAGCTGCTTGTTGATGGTTAACGTTTTGATACCAGCATGCATTGTATTCGAGCTCTTGACTGGATTGCCCGAGTATCAGCAGGCACAGAATGTCAGCGTGTACCTCTCCATGTCTGCCGGGGAAATCGACACAAACGCAATCGTTCGTGATGCATTCGACAAAGGTATCTATATATACTGATCTGAAAGTCCTCTCTCAAGCAAACGCCCACGGCTGATAAAGCTCTACTTAACCCAAGGCAAACACGTCTTCATCCCGTTCACACACAGATCGGTACAAAATTTCTCTCAAGATGAGGAACCTTCAATCATGGATATGGTGTCGTTGGATTCACTAGATGACTACAATAGCTTAAAACGCAATAGCTGGGGGATCCCAACTCCCACCAAAAAATCTTTAGAGACTCGCCGGAATTGCATCGATGACCTCAAAGTTGGCGGTAACGGCTTAGACTTGATCATCTTGCCAGGGGTCGCGTTTGATAGCGATTGCAGGCGGCTGGGCCACGGGAAAGGATATTATGATTACTTTTTGAAAAGATACAGCGAGCAGAGTGGTGGGAAGATGCCTTTCACAGGTACGCAAAGCTTAGCCTAGCCTTCCTTCGATGTGTTCCGTTCAAACTCTAACCTCACCTTCAGTTGGTGTTGCGCTTAAAGAGCAATTCCTGAATGATGGCACAGAGGTTCCTACTGGTGACAAAGATTGGGCCTTGGATATGATTATGGTCGGAAGTGGTTCTTTGTTCCGTCGACAGCAATCCGAGGGTCCCGCCGACGGCCAATTGAGATGATTCATCTTGCTAATAAATGGTTCTATCTTGTATTCCATTTCTTAGCGATCAGCGCCGCAGAGAAACTATTATTCTTAGATGGCTGTTGTGCCTGGTATGCTGTGCATCATAAACATTCCCAAGAGTATCTGTACACCTATATCCCATTCGGATTGCAATTTGCCAGTCGCGTGGTTTTTCAATTGCCGCACCGATCCTCCCCTAACTCCTCCTTCTTTGATTCAAGTTTGCAGGGTGACCTTAATTGAGCGAGGCGCAGGCGATACAAGTGACATTGTCGCCCTTGAGTAAAATACGACCTAATAGATCTTAGTTCGAACGAAGGTAAATTATGGAAGTTGGGAAAAGGAGCGTACCAAGTTCCCGACGCGTTTCATCCTCCGTCTTTGTCGCTAATCTGATTTCAATTGCATCGTCGACGACCAAGTTCATAAACTCATCGAAACCCTACGGATGAAAGGTATCAGTTGGTTTTGCGCAGCGCAATTGAGGCTTATGGAGATGACGAACCCGAATTTTTCCTTCTATACGCGTCTGAAGCTGTTCGTACAACCCTACAAGATAATAAGCGTCCCATGTTAGCTATGAACATCCGCGTCGTGGTAGATATACACACGATTTCGAGCACTAGAGAGAGAGAGAGTCACGTACATATCTGGACCGTCGCGTGTGTCTGGAGAAGTTTGAATATGAAATTAATGGGAGGTAGAAGAACCTTTCGGCCTCCACCACCGCCACCTCCTCTGCCGGACATTTTCTTGTATATCTAGTCAACGGTGACTCGGATGGGGATGCGAGTGAGTGGGTGAGTCGCAGGGATGTCGAAGGCCTTCCCGTACGTGATCTTGATGGTGATCGAGAGGATGATGCTACGACAGCCGTGGAATTGGGATATGGATATCAATTATGACGGCCTAGAAGATCGGACGGGGTTATAGATATTATCCTTGGTCCAACAGCGGCGCTCTACCAACGACGGAGAAGATACGGGAAGCAGGGCGAGTGAGAGGTCTGCGATGCGAGAGATTGAGTCGACACCTGCGACCAAGCATTTCGATATTTTAAGGGAAGGATTAAACGCACAGCCAAGCCACACTGCAACACCGCACCGCACCACACCACACTGCACCACACCGGGTACCCTGCTGGTTTGCCCCCACCACCTACGCCACAGCTAACCTCTGACTTCATCCCACTCGAACCAGCCAGACCGACAGACATATCTCTCAGATACAACCCCTCAAGCTTCACCACCATCATCACCATCATCAACCACTGTCACCCCACCGGTATAATTACTTAAGTACTTACACTTCATCCTCGGTCTCGTTCCCCATCTTCCCTCTCCTGTCCATCTTGCGACAGAAATAGGCCCGTTCAAGAGGGGTACGAAAAACGCACCACTCAAGCTCTTAACAGCCGAGATCTTTCCAGATAACAATAAACGGCGGGGACGCATAGTATCATATATCGGGGCACCATCGGGAAACCCCCCCTCTGGCAAACAAAGCGGAAGAGGCAATAACGGCCTTCTCCCTCTGATTTGATACCCCAGCCCAGTCCCTTTCCTTGATTTCTCCCGTCCGTCTTCCTCTCCGCTCTAGTTGCGAGCATTTCGAATCCAAAAACGAGCATCATGGCTACTACCTCAATTCCGGATCTAGCTCCAATCCTTCAGGCCCTTGCAACCATGCAGGGCCATGCCGATCGAGCACAGAAGTTCCAAGCCAACGAATATCTCGAGGCATTTCAGAAATCGGTGGGTCCTTTCGCACAACCTCTCCTCTGCTCTCCAGTCCAGTTCCGTCCAGTCCAGTCCAGTCCAGTCCAGTCAAGCCATCCTGATCAGTCCACTCTCGAAACCTTTTTGCCTTGGCGCTTCTGCATCTATCTATCAGTAAAGGATCTGATGATCCAAATCATATATGAAAAGTATATGAAAGAAAGAAGAATAATTTCAGTCGCTGAAATTCCGCAACCAGCAGTTCGGACAGTGTTATGTTTCCTGGCTCAAGATCTTCTCGCTTTCCTGCTTCTTTTTTTCTCTTTCTTTTAAACCCACAACCTCCTCACCTTCCTCCACCCGTAGTAACAAGCTCTTCCCCATTTTCTTGCACCTGCGAATATACATACACATTCAGCTCGCCGGTGGATCATCGTTCCGCAAATCATGCACATCTGTCAGGCGTTATATGTGTTATAAAACTAAAGTTCTGGACGGACGGCGGATACTCAACTTACCAAAAACAATGAGATCGGAAACTGATTAAACGATTCCGCTACTTTTCTTGGTGGTCGTTTCTCTACACAACAGTCAGGAGCATGGAGCCTTACCTTCACTATGCTTAAATCGGCAGAGCTGCCGCTAGATGTCAAATTATTCGCCGCAACTACTCTCAAGGGAAAGGTAAGAGATTGAACGACGCATTATATATATAAAGGGAATGTTTTGTTAATGTTAGTCTTGCAAATCAATATAGATAATTTATGACTTGCACCAGCTCCCACGAACAGCGCTTGGAGAACTCAGGGACACAATACTTTCATTACTCCTGGAGTTCAGATCTGAAAAAAAGAACAGGATCATCAGAACTCAACTGAATGTTTGTCTCGCAATACTTGCGATACAGATGACCGAGTGGAAGAATGTTCTAGAACTCGTTATCGAGCAACTTGGAACTGACGCTGATGGGAGCGTCTGTTTACTGGAGTTCCTCAAGGTTCTGCCTGAAGAAGTCACGGAAGGTCGGAGAATTCGGATGACAGTGAGTTTAGAACTGAACCATGATGTAGGAAGCCCGAATGATGTTAACCCGGTGCTCAATATCTAGGATGATGAATTAGACGCTCGAGCCAAAGAGCTCCTGGAGGACAATACTGATAAAGTCATGTCCATTCTGATTCAATACTCTCAATCCGTTCCCACGGCTTGCCAGGAACCACTTCTCACATCATGTCTCACTTCATGGTTGCGTGAAATTCCCGTTTTGACTATCGTAACCTCGCCTTTGCTCGATAGTACAATCAGCTCTCTTTCATCAGACGCGGCCTTCGACTCCGCAATCGACTGTCTATGTGCAATGTTTGCAGAAACGCGCGACGACGAGAATTTAGACACGATTAATATTTTATTCCCTCGCATTCTGAAATTGCAATCCGCAATAGCACCGGCAGCTGAAAACGACATTGAACAGCTCCGAGGTTTCACAAAATTATTTGCAGAAGCAGGAGAGGCGTGGGTCATCCTTATCGCGAGAATGCCCACTGAATTCCGGCCACTTGTCGAATCAATCCTCGAATGCTCAGCTAGGGACAAAGAGCAAGAGGTCATCGGTTTAACTTTTAACTTTTGGTTCGATTTGAAAAACTATCTTGTGCTGGAGAACTATATAGAAGCAAGAGTCCAATTAGCGGACTTGTTTGCAAGTTTGGTGGATGTGATGATTGGGCATTTGAAATACCCGACACCCGACTCGGGCAACGAAGCCGATCTCTTCGACGGAGATCGTGAACAGGAGGAACGATTCAGAGAGTTCAGACACAAGATGGGCGATGTCCTAAAAGACTGTTGCGAGGTTTTGGGTGCGCGGGACTGCTTGGCAAAGGCATATGCGCTCGTGGGACAATATATGACGTCCTATGTTGCCGGGACGCCGTCAGCTCAGAACCCCGTTCCGAACTGGCAAGCTTTAGAAGCGCCGTTATTCAGTATGCGAGCTATGGGAAGGATGGTTCCGAATGATGAAGCAGAGGTCCTACCTCAAATAATGAGCCTTCTCATCCAGCTTCCCGAGCATCCCAAAGTCAGATTCGCTGCCACTCTTGTCCTCGGACGATATACCGAATGGACGGCAAAACACCCGGAATATTTAGAGCCCCAGTTGCAATACATTACCAACGGATTCGCGCATAGTGACAAAGATGTCATGCGCGCTGCAGCTATGGCACTTCGGTACTTTTGCCAAGATTGCCACCAGCTTCTTGTCGGGCAAATTGATCAGTTGCATACTTTTTACGAGCAAGTTAGCGCCAGTCTACCAAGCCAGAGTCTGGAGGAAGTAACAGATGGTGTTGCTCACGTCGTTGCCGCCCAACCAATTGAGAAAATATACGATGCCTTAAGGCTTTTCTGTGGGCCCATCACAACAAGATTGATGGAAAAAGCCAACAATGCCAGGGACAAGGATTCTGTTCGAGAATTATCAGGTGGGTATAGGCTTCCGTATCACTCCCATTTCAGAATATTCCACTAACAAAACTTCAAGAAACTGTGTCCTTACTCACCACGTTTGCGGCTATCGTGCGTCCCAATGTTGAAGCCGATAAAGAGAACCCGATCGTTCGTTTCTGGGCTGAAGTATTTCCTGTAGTGACGACGATCCTGGAGAATTTCATTGCACACCCTGCAATCTGTGAACGAGTATCCAAATTCTACCGTACACTCCTCATCTCTTATCGAATTTCAATGCTGCCGTTACTACCATCACTAGCAGAGAAGCTTGTTGCTTGTTTCCAGAAATCCAAGCAGGGATGCTTTTTGTGGGTCACCGGCTCCGTTATCAGAGAATTCAGCGATGAAGAGTTTGTCGATCAAAATACGCGGGCAGCAGTATATCAGTTCTTGCGACAGCAGTGCTTGACCATGTTCAAGATACTTACCGAAGAACAGCCGAAAGAAATTCCAGACTGTAAGCCAGAAAGAGAACTCGAAAAATGAAGCGAAACTGATTTTTAACAACTACAGTAATCGAGGACTTTTTCAGGCTCATGCAGGACGCGATCATGTTCCATCCTCTGCAGATAATATCACTTGAACCCATGCATGAAAGCGGCCCCAGCATCTTGGAGGCAAGCATGAAGGCGGCCCTAGCATGTCTAGTTCTGGAGCAAAACGAACCTCTCATCGCTGTTTTACATTTCCTCCGCGATCTTCTCGTCTATGGCACTGCCACTCCGCCTACCTCTCGTTACGACTCACCCGAAAACCCTCCACACATTAGACAAGCTGTCCTGAATATCACCAGATCTCAGGGAGAGATACTTACTATCCGTATACTGAGCGGATTGATGTATTCATTTCCACGGGATTGCGTTCCCGATAGCTCCGGGGTCTTGATGACGCTGATCGACTTACTCCCTGAGGAGACGATTGGGTGGGTTGCAAAGACCGTTGCCCAGTTACCACCTGGATCGGTGTCTGATCAGGAAAGGCAGAAGTTCCTAAACAACTTCCAGCAGTAAGATCTCCCTTATTCTCTTAGATTTACCACAGGTGCTAAACAGGTAAATATAGATCTATTGTCTCCCGAGACTCGAAGAAAGTAAGATATCAATTACAAGATTTTACGACCTGGTACAGAAGGAAAAACGTAACTCCGAGAGCGGCGTCAACATCTGGTATAAGTACACCTAAATTCAGTTTCTAAGTCGTCGGCGTCATCATAATCAATTTCTTTCGCATTCATACGCCGACTTTCTTTCCCCCTTTGAATTCTAGCATACGTGTGAACCATTTACCCTTCATTCGTTTCCAAATTTTCTTAAGAAGAATAAAGCATGTGTTTTGAAGTGGGTAGTAATATGTATCCATGTTCTATGAGAGGCCTTCGATTTTCATTCCGCTGCAAGCTCAAGATCCACGTAGAAATTAGAAATTGCACCAGGAGTGATCTGGTGAATCAAAAAACAAGCCTTGGTGATGTCCAAGAAAAGTTTCCTTTTTACTTTATCGCCTTTCCTATGCTCGCAGATTCGAAAACCATGATTGGTTGGGCTAGTTACAGAGCTAGAACCACTTTGAATAGGACATATTGCAATTGCACTGAAATCTAGCTTACAATTATTTTAATTCTACGACAGCACATCGATATCATGTGAGATTCGTTTTGTTGATTGGCTAGTATCCCTCTTCGTTTGTTAAATTTTTGTGGTTCAGCAAACGTGATTCCAGAGCTTCTCGTGCTCAGTTGCGACACACAAGATGTCACAAAACTCCCACCATTCCGGAGATCGAAATTGATGGTTTAAACGATTAAAGGCGACATGGATCCACCTAGTTCAGTGGATCCCACTCGACGTATCACTTCTCCAGATGCCTGATCTAACACATCAGGGCGTGCTAACAAGACCTCGCAGACCGGTTACCCACAAGATCTGCTGCTGTGGCTCTGGCAACGCAGCTTGATAGCGATCATGGAGGCTTCACCACTGGGAGCGAAGCTCTCGACAGATCCTGGGATGGGAATGGCCTCGAAAAAGGCAAGCTAGTTGAATTATGCGGCCCCCCTGGCGCAGGAAAGACGGCTATTGCGTATGTTTTCTATCAGAAGAATGATATTACTCACGAAAGAGCTTTTCTAAAAACTCTTGAACCCGACAAAAAAGACTTCAATTAGTAGCCGATGCCGTCACCAAAGGTGATCGAGTTTGCTGGATTGGTAAATTCATTCCCTTATCCAAAGTATACGCGACGCATATATTATAGGCTGAGGAGCTAAACGCTTGGTTTCTAGACACTTTAACGCAGTGTCCAACATCGCGATTGGAAGCTCTATTGACAGAGAAAAATTCACAGTATAAATCTTCTTCGATAATTCGTTATCAGGTCTCATCGTTGGCACACCTTTTTGCGATTATAACACAAATGACGGTTGAGTCGTCACAAGATATCTCGTTGGTGGTCATCGATAATATATCGTTGCTTTTCGCAAAGGAATTCCCGCCAGCCTCAGACAATCCTCAAGCATTGTTTAGTAAAGCCACGAAAAATAAAGATGTACACGAGAAACAAATTGATAAACGTGGCAGGCTCGTGGCGGATATCGCCAACCGCCTGCAGCGTTTCTCAGCCTCAAGGATGGTCGCCGTGCGTTCTCTTCTTTCCCCCACGTCCGAGATATTATTTATATCTCTTGCATAGTGATTGCTGATGGGTGCCGATTTTACCGTATTACCTAGACAGTCGTTCTAAACCAACTAGCTACAAGGTCCGTCATAGGGGGCGGACCCTTGGAGTTGGCACCCTCCGTCAGTAAGCACCGATATAACATTGCCCGTAAATTTTCATCCAACGTATGCTAAATGACATGGAGATTCATCGAATCATACTTGGTCTCACGCCTTTCACCACCGGGTGCTGATGCTCCGAAAGCATGTACCGAGAACAAATCCTCTGATGGCTAAAAGACATCTGCGGTTCGTCTTCGTACTCAAATCAGGCGGTATAGACATCCAGAATACGAACCTAAGCCGCCCAGACCAATTCTTTGTGATTAGAATCACCAAGGTTGGCCACCCTCTTCCTTTTTTTTTTTTTTTTTTCGTTTAAACTGGGGCCAGGATATATCTTCGCTAGAATTTCGGATAGAACATGCAAGAATGGTTTGGGACTTGAGGCTAACGATTATTAGCATGGCGTTGAAGACGAGAAACAGCGGAATTTCAAAGCGATTACTGGTGCGATTTCAATGGTCGAGTCTTTCGCCGCTTCGGGACATAACTCGGAAGAGAGATACGACGAAGGCTTCTCGGATAACGAAGAGGAGGAACTCGAGCTAAATAGCCCACGCATTAGACATCTGAAACGAAAACGCAGCACAGACACCAGGGGCAGTAAATCTAACGATGAGGGATGGGGAAATTTCGCCGTTGCAGATGCTAGTGATGAAGACAGTTCATCAGAGCCGGTTGATCTAATTAAATTTCCTGACGCTTCAATTGGAGCTCGGGCAATGTCGTTCCCAGTGCTCAGTCAAGCACGAGAGGCGCACACATTGGGGTCTCAGCCAGAAAAGGTTGAGGCGGATGCCGTGGAACCGGGAATTCCCCAGAAGTTCGGAAGAACGATCGTGCCTGACTCGGACGGGGAAAGTGAGGATGACGTCTTCTAACTGATGAAGTCTTCTCTTTCTTTCTTTCCCTTTTCACAAGCATCAATTCATTTCCCGGAGACTGCCCATGTCAGCATAAGAGAAAGTACCCTGTTAGCCGAACGGAATTTTTTTTTTTTTTTTTTTTTCTGGCATGATAGTCACAAAGTGGTGGCACCGAGGTTCCGAGAAATGTTCGTCGTTTGTTAGAAATGAAGCTAGCACGCAACCCGAATTCCGAGATTCCCCTTCGATAACATTTTCGGCTTGAAGGGAACTCTCTCAGTTAATTTTATTCGACTTTCCTTTCCAGGTTTCGGCGGCACTTTTCCCTTCCCCTTCATTCAAAGAATTCGGCGGCGGGTAGTCTTCGTCTCGGGGTATAACGGTATGATCCGGCTGGATTCCTACACAGATGCCGAAGCAGCTGAGTAAGTAGCTACCAAAATCTAAACTACAAAGTCAAAAGAAAAAGAACTTTAAAAAAAAAAGGATGGCGACTAGCTTATCGCATCGCACGAGCTGGAGCATCAAAGCGGTGAATGTCGCCGGCATCAGTTGGCGGCGGATGTCACCATTTTGCAGCCTATTGCGAGAGGATCACACCATCATGAAATTAATTGCTGAGAGATAAGAAACAAGACACAGCTTTTAGCCTGAAAAAATTTATGATGTTACTATATCGATACCTTTTCTTCAATTCTTTCTTTTACAGTTTCGCAGTGTTTTTTTTTTTTTTTTTTTTTTTTTAGCCGCCGCAGCTGAACTTGTTGGAGCTTGCTTGCTTGCTTGGAGCTGGAACATCCCAGCAAATTTGTCGAGCTCCTGTTGCAGTATTTGGGGGTGGTACGTACATGAACAAGCATCTGATATCGGTACGTACCAGATCACTTACCTACAAGAAAGAGAAAAGAGACGCATCCATAACGATGGAGAAGTAACTTGCGAAGATGAGAGATGTTTTATGCCCAAAAGATTATTATTATTATTATTATCTGAGTTGTTCATGCGGGAACACCCTCTCGAAGCGTAAGCCAATTACGAGATAACTATGCTGCTACAAACCGCGAGGGTTTCAAGGCCGAATGAAAGCCTGCTGGCTGATAAGCCCCTCCTCCAGAGAATCCAGCTAGAAGCCCCCTGGAAATTATTAGAATGCGAAGTACCAAAGGTACTCAATTCCGACATCTCCCTCTTTGATTTTATTTATTTATTTTTTTTTCTTTTTTTAATATAGACGATCCCGACTCGCAAAGCATCCATGCATGCGGGGGCCCCGGATTCTCGCTTCAGGGCGACCTTCTTCACTTTGCGGGAGGAGCTGGCTCAGAGGAACTTCAATAGTGGTTTCATCGAATTTTATCCCGAGTCGGCTCTCTGCTAGTGGCCTTAGCTCGTCTTCTTAATGTTCCTGTTCCCTTTCGAATTAATTTGGCAGAACTTATACCATGTTCTAAAGAGTGTTTTGCAAATTGCGATCAACCGTTATAGAGCGGCGAGACATTAAGACTGTAAGATTGAGAATTTTGGCCCACTGCATGGAACCAGAATATGATTTCGTTTGTCGATACATGTACTAATATGAGTACCATGGTGTACTTGAAGGGGCACTCACCCCAGATAATACGTGCCTCTTCTTTTTTCTCTTTCTTGATGCTTATCTCTTCAGAAAGGTTGTAGGTTGTAAAAAAAAGTCCCCTAATAATTAATTAAAACCCGCCTACATCGTTCATTGACAAGAAGTTCTACTTACTTAATTAGCGCGAATCAATAAGCAAACCATTACTTGAAACCTCCAGAGCATGGTGTCCGTTTTCCGAGTTTCTCGGGGTCAGACTTTGTAAAGCGGGGTGTTTTCCTCCATCGTGAAATTTCCCACAATACGCACGCGCTCAGAGGAGTGTGGGGATAAGCTATTTCCCTTGTCGGCCAACCCTGGTTTGAACTAGAATAGAAATAAAAATTAATATCTTGAAGTTGCGCTGCAAGTCTTTATTGATGATTATTACAAGAGCGAGCGAGAAAAAAAAACCACGCTTGCGGCGTAGTCCGGTCGTTGGTGTCTGTTTTGGCCAGACATGTGCTTTTTGTTACGTACTGAATTGGCAGCTACTCGCCAGCTGGTACGAGAGCTCTGGCGCTCTTCTTATCAAGGACGAAAATTTCGAAATTTGAAATGGATTGGTAGGCAAAAGTAATCCGGGGTATCGATGCTGGGCTAAATACTAAACCTCCTAGTTACAAAATGTATTTGGGTACATGCATGATGCAGATAAGAAGACTAAAATAAAATAAAGTATTTTGGGGGGTTTTGGTTTCGGTCCACCTGGAGAGAAACGAGAAAAGAAGCTGGTGAGTGGGAAGAATTAAGTGCACGTGCAGTGTTTTTCAAGTTACAGAAGAATAGATGTCGTAAACTTAGAGTAGAATTAAATTGAGAAAAATATACTATTGCAAAGTCAGAAAACGACCCATCTCAAGGGATAAGAACAAGCCAAGTGGTATTATGGCGGTGATTCATTCGAAACCAATAACAAAAAGCGCCGGTACATGTATATTATAGTTCTATTTGTGCAAAATTTGGAAACAAAAGTGGATACACATGTGTTAAAAATAATATGTATGTTGATAAAAAAGATGGCTCCCTCCTTCTATATAAATAAATTGTATAACCCAATGAACCCGTACCCCAAATAAATGTAATCCGACAAAAAAAAAAAAAAATTAATGCGCCATGGGGAAAATGTTGAGAAGAACGGAGACAGAAAAGTAGAGGGATGGAGAGGTGACTACCACAAGAGGGAGCGAAACGATATAAAAAGTCAGAAATACCATAAAAATTTCCAGAAGAACCTTCTGGTGTCTAAAACGAAGAAACCATGCCTTCCTGCAAAAGTACACCAATAAAGATGAGCAATAGTCTAGATGCTGAGCAGAAAGGAAGAAAACTTGCTCAAGAAGAATCGTCGCCATCAACAATTCGTTCAACTTATTTCCCAGCGAGGGCCAGGGAATACGGAAAATGAAGCAGATAGGATTTAAATAAGGTTTAAAAAAAAGACAGATCTATCATCAATTACAAGAAGGGGCCGTGAAGCAATGAAATGACTCCAAAATATGTCTGAAAGTAATAATACGAATAATGATAAAATAAAATGGGGTTAGATTAAAATAAGAAGATCATTCACAATCATGAGAAACTGAGTTTTCGGAATTGGATTATAATCGATCCGAGAGATCGCCTCCAGCAACGGATCCAGCCGCAGAGGAGCCACCGGACGAAAACCCACCGCCGTTGCCATTGAGTAAATCATGGACAGTGACTCGGGGTACCGATGGGATCGGGAGCTTTCTTTGAGCTCCTTCGCTCTTGCTTATGATGTCGGTCAAGCGAAGAGCAGATGTAGTTGGAGTGATGGACGGAGTATTTGTGGTAGAGTAAGGGTCTGCAATATCCATCGGGGCTAGGGCAGGCATAGGTCGCAATGAGAGCAGGCGGATGCTTGGGAGCTGCAGACCAGAGCCATACTCCAATTCCCTAGGGTACAGTCTTGGTGAATGAGCAGGCGTAGCGAGAGGAGTATGTTCAGGAGTCGGAGAACAGGAGTCGTGAGAAAACGTAGGAGAGGATGGTGCAGTCGAGATGGGAGAAGTGGGTCTAGAGCGTTTTGCGGCTCTGTGAGCGAGGTAGGGATTTTCATCGTCATGGGAATGCGATCTCGACATCGAAGATGAGGTATCCATTTGCTGAGATATGGGCGCAAGAGGAGCCAGCCTCGAATGATTGTAAAGGTGAGGTGCAAGGTATGAGCCAGAACCAAAACGCTCTCGTTCTAGTTCTCTGGAAGCGGCGGCAGCCAACAAGCTCATGTCCAAAGGACCCTGAGAAGCGGTATTGGAAACCCTCCCAAAGCCAGGTAGAGGATTTCCTAGAGGGGAACCATGATGCGAATAATGAGAATGTGGAGGCGAAACGTTGGGAGAAGCTACGATCGATGATGGAGCTGACTTGGAGCCGTGTCTTGGTGGTGGGGGCATCATGGCTGAGGGAGTCATGGCGTTCGGCGAGGTCCTGGACTCAAGCTGCTGTTGAGCGAGGGAAGGATGGTGTTGGGTGTTATTCTTATTGCTCCTTCGCGAATTTGGATTATTATGGATTCTGGAATGTCGAGTCAATTCGTCGGACCGACTGAATCGTTTTGAGCAGCTAGGAAAGGTACAAGCATGAGGCTTCTCGCCAGTATGTGTTCTGATATGGCGGGTCTGGTGCTCGAGACGATGAAAACATCTGGTGCAGATGGGACACTTATAAGGCCGAGGCATTTCCTCGGTCTGAGGTTTTGCTGAGTCGTGGTCTTCCATTATCTGAGCGAGATTGGAGACTCTGGTACTAGGTTGTGCAGAAACCCCGGTCTCAATGATCGGGTTGAACAACGACGCTCCAGCAGCGGCCATAGTATTGAAATTTTGTTGAGAAGCTAAAGCCGTCGGTTTAGCAGCAAGGAAAATGCTAGATGTATGTGGCGATCTTAGTATGAGAGTTGTGTTCTGGTGCGGTGCTGTTTAGTCGTCTAAGCACATTGCATCCTTTTTCTGTGTATTCTCTGTATATGTGTGTATATAGTTAAAACTTTTATACTACGTTGCTTCCTTTAGACCTTCGATTTCGACTTCAACTCTGAATTTGTTTCCCGCAAGAAAGTTTCGAGTAGGCTGATCAAAAGATGGGAAAAAGAAAAGTGGGAAGGAGGGAGAGAGGCTAGAGAGAAAAGCTGGGGAAGAAGCTTTCTTTATATGGTTATAACGGTAATGCGACGGAGGAGGAATAGTATGATGGGAGAAGTGGCAGGGTGTGGGAGAAAACAGCAGGGACGACTAACACGGAGTGAGCGGTGAGAGAGAGGGAGCGAGAAAATGAAAGAGAGGATGGGGGCAGTCTGTCTGTCTGGAGGTAGGTATGTCTGTATAATTGGTGCGGATGTAAAAAAGGATGGCATGGGAAAAGAAAAGGGAAAGGGAAAAAAAAAAAGAAAAAAAGAAAAAAAAGGGAGAGAGGGAAGGAAAGAAAAGAAAAGAAAAGAAAAGAAGAAAACAAAAAAAAAAAAGGTGGGGGTACAGTCCGTTCCTCTGCCCCGGACAATAATCAATCAACGGAGCAGATGGGCCCTACGAAAAGCACATGTTGCACCCGCTTCTTTTACTTTCTTTTTCCCCCTTTGCTTTTCTTTTCCTTCTTGTGCCTTCCTTTGAGGTGGTGGGTGCGGTGGTGTCGGGGTGAAGAAGGTTTGAGAGTTTCTTTTTTATTTTAAGGTTGGGGCACCGTCATGTCGATGAAAGGAAGGGGGTCCACCCCAAGAGAAGAACACCCGTTCATATCCATACCTGCAGACATGATTAGCACCTCTGGCTCTAATTTCTGCCTCCGAGAGGAGAGAGAGGAATGAGGACGTACATAGTAGTTGGCACAAGTGAGAGTGGGGAGGAGCCCTGGTTGGTGAGATCGCAAAAGAGATATGAAACGACGACAAAGCAAAACGATCATATCGCCTTCGTTTGCGGAGTTCCCCAAGAACAGAAGTTGGGGGTGCTCGCAACTGCAACTGCCACATGCATGCCTAGATAGATGGGCGTACTCTCCAACGGGCAAAGGGTACATAAATTATCGTTGAAGGCCTCCAATCTTGATGAGATCTCCCAGTCTCCACCAAGAAAAAGGTGTGGGGAAAAACTGCCAGTGTCGTTCTCTATCTCCCGTCGACGACTTCGTTCGAGGCTCAAGATAAAATAGGAAAAAGAGGTTCCTTACTTCGGATATAAAATATCAGAAACCCCACATTTGGCTTTCCTCACATGCTCACCTTGAGCTAGCCCGAATCCTTAGGTCTTGTTGAAAGCAAAGCGACCATTCAGGATGGCAGGACTCCATCATCGGCTAACCAAATTTGAAGGTGACTTTCTTCTTCTCCCGCTTGACTCCCCGCTAACGTGAAGAAAGGGGCGACGAGGTAGGTGACAAGATGACGAGATAGACAAAATCCTGAGGTACATGTACTACTGAGCGGGACTGAAAAATCACATCATTTTCTAGTGATATTATCTTGCCGGGTTTCCTTCTTTCTTCTTACTTCACATTCACCCCACACTTTCCTTACATCTCTCAACCTGCTCGATCGAGAAGAGGCAGAGCTTGAGGTTGAGAGCGCAGCGGAATGCAATGCAAACGAATCAGAGGGAGCACCACGACGCGTGCGAATGTCGAAAAAATAGGTGTGGTAGAAGCGGGACCAGGGTCACTTTTTGGCTCCGAGATTTGTCCTTACATCAGCATTTTCGCTTTATCTTTGTCCAAGCCATTCATCAACCCTTCGGTTGTCTGTTTTTGAAGAAACCCCCACACCTCTCCGTCACCCCCGCCTTCTCTACTGAAGTAGAAAGCATCGAGGACACCACCAGCTTATTTCCCCATAAAACTTGGCATGTATCCATCAATCTGGTTGGTCTGGGGGTTCTTTAATTTACCGCTTACGACTAGAAACCAGATTAAGCTTACCCACGATTTAACATATTTCCTTTTTCTTTTCTTTTCTCTTCCTTTCCATCTCAAACCTGTGGGTGTTCATGAATCTTTTGTCTGTTTTTTTTTTTTTTTTTTTTTTTTTTTTAAACTGGGGGGTACACGCCAGGTCTGGATCCGTGATAAGGTTCTGTTTGTTTGCTAATCCCCACCGTTTTGCATGCTTGCCCAACGTACACGTTCGTAGACGTGGTCTCGGTTGTCTCTCTATATTAACACTGAGATAAAGAGTCTTGCGCCGAATTATTTGCTCTTGCGATGGTGGACGCTAAGATAAGGAGCCTTCGTGTTAGCGTCAGAGCCTTCGAGAACTTGTGCAGGAGAGAAAGATATGATACCTCACCGGTTATCCAAAAGATGCGGGCACGTGTTCGGGTTGTATCTGTAGGCCTCCATCAGCAGATAGATAGCAATGGATGGTCTCAAATTGCTAGGCTTGCTCTTTAGGCTGGGTATCTCGGACGAGTTTTGCGGTAACTTTGCAAATAGAGATTGAGATTGCGGAGTCCGAACCCACGGCAACATGTGTAACCCGAATGAATCTCCAGACCATGCCCAACGAACCAGCTGAGCCAACGAGGTGGGCAAAAGGGCCCCCCACGCCCGGATCATGATGAAAGAAGCTCTGGAGCGAGCGCACAGCTTCGGTTTGAGGCTCACGGATGGGGCAATTTTACGGGCTGATTGCATGCACGGACGCATCGCATGTCAGGTCAGCAAGCAAATTTGGGTCCAGCCGAGAATGCCCCACTGCAGCCCAAGTAGTTCCCCTTTGTGGCCTAGCTGATTTGCGAATTCGTGAGACAGCGAACGGATTTCGGGCCGGGAAACAGGTTGGTTGAAGGTTGGCTGGACGGTGGGAATGTGGGAATGTGTTGCGGGGTGTGGTTTAGCCGCTGCCTTTTAGCCGGAGCAAGCAGCGACTTTTGAGATATCAAAAAGTCGCCTCGGAAAAACTCACCTCCACGAAACGAACCGACCCCACGGCTAATGTAGGTTCAAGTTTGGGCCAGGAGTTTTTCCGGAAGGCCACAAGCACATGTCAAAAGATCTGACTGGTTGATTGATTGATTGATGGATGGGCTGGAAGAATACGAGATGGAGAAAACTGGCCATTTGATTTTGGTCAGTAATCATCAGAGTCCACTTGGTTTGTTAGTGTTATCTCAGAGGCACACAACTCGTCGTCGTCCGTCCGCACTGGGCTCGCCATCGTCTCGAGGACAAGTCTGTCTCATATCACGGCGGTTACAAGCTAGAAGTGATCGGGCCACTCGGTTCTCTTGGAACTATCCAAAAGGGGGCGCATCGAGGTCAAGAACGTCTATTTCTCTCCCCGCGTGAGATGCTTGAGAACTTGCTAGACTTTCGCTACTTGCACACAAAAGCATCGAGAGTGTGCTAAAATTAAGTGGTTCGTCTCCTGGTGATCAATCGATGCAAGATAACCGTACATTAACCCCTCGGGGAATTTACCGCACAAACATCTTCCACCCCTCCATCCATTCATCCATCCATCGTTACCATTTTTGAACCCATGGCCGATATCTGACCCATTTCAGTCCAATCGGTAGGTTCAATTGATTGATGTGGGACGCCCGCCGCGCCGCTCTGATGACCGATTTCAGCACATGAAACTCCACCGAAAAATCCCATCACAAACTCGCATCATCGCATCCCTGTCCGCATGTGAAGGAGCTCGGAGAGCCCTGCATGCGATATTGCAAACCAGACGAGGATGCACGGTGGTCCTTGCTCATCTGTGGATCCCGAAAGGTTTTCTAGAAGCTGTGGCGTTTTTTCTTTTCAGGGCTTCCATTTTTTGGGTTTTCGATTTTGGCTTGCGAAAGCTTGTCGACAGCAGAGCTGCAGATGGAATACCCTGTCGGCTAAGTTCTGAATTGTAAGAAGTCCTCCAAGGTTCCTAGCTCGATCTTGATACGCACATTTTGAGGTTTTTTTTATCTATACTTTTTTATACCGCAATCTCCTCCTGAAACAGCTGCCAGAGCTCATTCAGCAGGTGCACTAAAAAAAATATATTTCCCGGTTGCGATTCAATGCGAGCAATTACAGCTCGCTTTCATAAAACGTGAATGAATTCTTGATGCTGGCACTTCATTGAGTGTTTTCCATCGTCCGTTCTTCCAAATAAACCCCGGAATTTTACTATATGTACATGGGTGCTCCCTGCGGATAATACAGTCTATTCCCAATAGCTAGGTTAACGCAGTAGAATGTTTTCACTATTCTTGTAATCGTTTTCACTTATCATCTTCGATTCAATATTTTGCATCATGAAATATCGGCACTTAGAATTCAACACTCCTCCGATACCAAAAGCAGGAACGATCCGGCAGCTGATTGAAAGATCCAAAAAGTGTTAC
The DNA here is from genome assembly GCA_036971345.1 of Dactylellina drechsleri. NCBI lineage: Eukaryota > Fungi > Ascomycota > Orbiliomycetes > Orbiliales > Orbiliaceae > Dactylellina > Dactylellina drechsleri. Next base: position 462,860 of record JAJTUB010000032.1, read on the forward strand.
TGATATTCCGACAAAAGCGTCACATGTCATGGGACTTACATCCTTGCAAGTGAACTCTTCAAGTAGTTCACACTGACCGCTTGGAATCGATCTCTAACCCCAAATTTACCACTTCGGTTATATAGATCCAGTCCAAGTAAATGTAAAGGAGTTGAGAAAAACTGACAACCTGTTTTCAAATATATCAGGGGAGTAAGTTGTGGTTCACATATCTACAATATTACTCTTGCCTCGTCGCATATTAAATTTCTCCTTTCTCCCCCAAAGGATAACTTCTTTTTGATTTCTGATGAGCAAAAGAGAGAGAACGTACTAGCGGGAGCTAGGATTTGAGCAGTTGATAATGAGCTCATCCCTACAATGTTGTCTGGAAGGGTCTTGGAGAGAACTGGTGGTAGGTTAAAGGAAAATAGGATGGTTAAACAATCCCTAGCACAAAATAAGGCGTACGAGGGCAACGGGACGGCCTTCGAAACCCCGGTTCCAAACATTCGTGCGAAGTTTCGGTCTTTGACTAAGGTCAATAGGATATTGGTACTGGTTTTATTCTTTATCAGCACCACTCGAGTGTATCCGAAGGTCCATCTCATTCGAGTTTAAACAAACAAATACCTCGAAGTAGCGGCGAACTTTTCAGTTCCTGCTGTAACCTTAGTAATATTATCATTTCCTTTCTTGTAGGATAAAAAGGTGTCGGTCGTATTTGCCACCAGATACGTGCCAGCGTATACCATCTGGGATATAAACAAAGCATTTGAGCATGTCAAGGATCAGCCCTTATTCATACCGTCAGATACGGAACACTAAAGGTTTATACTCACAGCAACTAGACCAAAAGTTCGGGAAATAAAGAACCTTTGGGGTCTTTTGAGTAACTGGGTTATAGAATCTCTGCAAAAAAAGGGTGTTAGATCAATATTTAAGGATATATACCTTACTAAGTTCATGGATTCTCTAGAATCCTCGGGTACAGTAAGTAACCAAACCTTAGCTCACCTCAAAGATTCCATCAAATTTCTTTTACCACTTGCATTTTCAACGATGCTCCTTTAGAATAAACAAGAAGAATGTCAGCTTTGTTTGCCATTGAGTACTCTGGCAGTTATTATCAGGTAGCCACTGCCAAATCCTTCGTAGAAGTAAATATTCAAGCTTTTGATAATTTGAAGTGAAATGTTTTTATCAAAGGAGCCTTCTAGATGTAAAGGATATCAGATAACACTTGGATTAAACGAGCACACGTACTTATCAATCATGCAAATCGCCTTTACAACAACTCGCCACGCATGTTAGAATAATATCACTAATAACAAATGTTGTGGTGCATGTAGGTTAACGTACTGGTGCAACGGCTACCGCGGCTATCACCGCAGAGACAGCATCGGCCGAAACGCGTTCGAATAATCGCGCATTTCGGGGAGTAGCTTTTGCTCGGCTGGTGATGGCGTAAGTATCTGGTTGCTGCATTGAGGGGTTATAGAGCAAAAATCAAAAGGCTAACCGGTAGCTTCAGGCAGGGGAAACTACTTGATATGGAGGCGCTAAGAGATAGTGAAGAATGCTTTTATTTTAATGGTCGCATCGCTATTTGGTGATTGTGTGACGGAAGGAAGAAAACCGGGATGATATGTGGTATGAGAAACACGCAAGTGAGCTCGACTGCCAATTGGTTGAGGAACATATGTACATGTTGACAGTGTCGGTGGGTTTTATTTGGTAATGGGGGAATTAAAGAAAGCTTTGAGGGCAATGCATGCGATGTCGGATGGCAAACCCACGGTCATAGCCATGATAGGGAATCAGATTACCACGCTATCTCGTACGGTGCACAGCAAATAGATAACGCAGCGCATGCAGGGGTAGTGTTTAAGGGGCCCTGCGGTTGGTCCGAATCTCAACGGTTGCTTCTTCAAAAAAATATCCTGCTTCTGTAGCGCACTTACTGGCGGTAGGATTTTTTACAAGTACTCTCCCTCTATTCTTATTTATATTTACTTAAGTAAGTACTTACTTCCTTAATTACGTTAAATTAAGTCTCGTTCCATACCACCAATTCTTCTGCCAAAGATGCCACGCCGACGGGTATTTTGCTCTCACGTACCTCTACTGTTTCCGTTGCTCTTGATTTCGTCGTTCTCAGCCTCATGTTGTGCACACATGCGCACAATGGGCTATTGGTGCTTTAGATAAGTAGACATACTTAAAACGTCATGCATGAAAAATGGCAATATCCACAAATAGAAGCAATCTGAAGCCTTCGTAACGCCGAGACTCTGTAGGGCACGAGAACCAAAACAACCAAGGACAAGAGAGGGGGGAAAAGGGGATATACTGGTAGGTGATATAACCGATAAGAGACCATCGGAGGGGTAAATATGGATATCGCTATTCAAAAGTTGCCGCATAAGATCGAAGCAGTGCCGAAAACAGAGTAAAGACAAAGACAAAGAAAAGGACACCCCATAAATTGAAATAAAATACAGGGCCAAATGAATGCAAAAATGACTTTTAGATGATGTCTAGGGGAGTGTCATCCGACTCTGATCGAGCGCCGCATATTCAAGCACAAATTCCTTCTAAGGATTCACAACCAAAGGAAACAAATTAGTATCTTGCATTCCCCCCTCCTTCCGCCATGATATTGGGCTGGTTTACGTACCTGCTGACGTTCCCATAGAGTAGGCTCGAAAAATATGTAGACACCCTTCTCAAATCGACCTTGTACTATTTGCGAAGGCTCATTCCCCGGGACTTTTGTCAACCAAACTTGAAGCTCCTTGTGGTACCGCCAATTTCTTTGGGTCCTATGGTATACGATCAGTCTCGAAAGCCACGTTATTCACGAGCCGTGTAGCTCCGCAGAAGACTCTTACAGCTCTTGCGCGACAATCTCCTGCATGACGTCTTTCGGCATGGTATAGAATATGTAAAAGAGTGTTTCATCGGAAAAATTTCGAACTTTTGACTGTAACGGTTGGGTGTTCATGACTGAGTAGCATTGCGGTAGCTTAAAATCCGGCTCAGCCGCGCGAACTTGCTGATCAGACCAGGGGGACGCAAACGTTGAGCTGAGAGGTTGTCTACATGATAGCAGTCGAGCCGAAGTTAGCACACAGAGGTTGAGTAGGTTATAGATATATGGAAGACTGTAATCAAGGAGGCCCAGAAGGTATTCGGGAGCCTTGCTTCACATGATTAGTTGTGCTAAGAAAGATCGAGCCGTACTCGGGTTGGTTTAATTCTAGGCCCAACTGGGTCAGGTCGGTTCCTAGTGCGAGTAGTGCCATATCAAGGTCTTCGTTGCGTATTAGCGGCAGAAGACCGTTCAAACCAAATCTGTCGATATCACTGCGGCCTGAGGATTCACTCGGTTCGGTGTCCGGCGGCGTTGACGAATATCTTAAGGGTTGTTGGTCAGATTGGTGATCGGGCTGGGAGCTCAGACCTCCAATTGAAGCAGAAGCCTGCTGTAGCAGGTGCTGTTGCTGCCGATTGCTTGTGTTTTGAGGCATGGACGCCGATATGCTGGCCGTTGCCGCTGGTGTACTGCTACGTGGAGGGCCGATTGATCCCGAGCCAGTTTTTGCCTTTAAAGAGAAGATAAATTCCAAAAAAAGTTGACAGTTTATAGTCAGCGCTACTAGTACAGCAAAACAAAGTTATGAAGATGAAGAGGACAAGTGAAGACAAACCTTTCGATTGCTCTCCGGTGATAGTTCTGCAGGGGTTGATGGAGTGGTTTGTTGGAGGGAAGGGTGTGGATGTTGCTGCTGCTGTTGGAGGGAGAGTGGAAGGTGGTGAGTTTGGTGATGGTCCATCATACTAATCGGCGATAGTCTCTGGCTTGCTGTTTTCGGGGCGCGCGGGGCGTACGTGCGCTAAAACATCAGTTTTTTCTCTTCCCTTCAATTTTGCTAGAAACGGTGCGCACGCGAGGAAAACGGATGGATTAGAAAAAAAAAAAAAAAGTGGCTTGCTTCGCAATAAGCTCATCATCTTGGAAAAAGGTAAAATAAGATAAGATAAAATAAAAAAGTCAAATGAAAACGAGCTTGTGCAATCGCGAGATCGGTTTGTGCAATTGGACGTATACTTAGATATCAGTCACCCACCGTTCAAAGTCTGGCCTCTCCCGCCGCCGCTTGTGCCCTGCTGCCGCCCGATGCTCGTCTGCAAACCGGAGGACCCCAGCCCGCCATTTAGAAAAGATTGTCGCTGAGAATCGGACGGCGATAGAATGTCAAGGTGTGAACCATTCTGGCCCAACAAAAAGTTGCCCTTTCGCTCGTTCAGCCCATCACCACCCAGTGAGCCCGAACTCGGAAGGGCCGGGAAATCTTCATTACTCCCCAGCCGAGGGTTCCTGCTTGGGCCATTTCCTTGATTCTGGCCACCGACCCTCTGCATTCCAAACTCGTCCATGACATGGGCGCTCTGGTATAATTCATCCTGCGTCTGCCGCCCTTGGTTTTGACTTGGTGATTGGGTGCTTGCTCGTCCCCATCCTTGATTGGAACTCTGGTGAGCACCGCCAGTGCCTAGTACAGGAAATTCTCTACGTCCGATTTTTCGGATATAGGTAGATGCATTAGCTAAAATTAACAATAGTAGCAGCAGTAGCAGCAGCAGATAATCAACAATCAATAATACGTTTGGAGAATCAATCCGTGAGCGCATGTTTAGAAAAGTAGAATATGTCTGGCGACCCTTGTCGTATTTGAAGTTTCGTTGTAGGGAACATTGGTACATACGATATATCGAATGGAGTGGCAGGTTGTGAGGAATTGGCTAAGGGTTGGCCGAAACCACCGAGTGATGAATTTGGCTGTTGCTGTTGCTGAGGCGGGGGAAATGCCCATCCTGCCGACGCTTCGCACCCGGATAGAATTCAAGGTCAGCCTTCCCCCCTCTCTTTACCGCTGAGTTTGCATATTGTGAGTGTGGTGATGGACAGTTCCGAACCTAGTTTGCTGTTCGGCGGCATTCTCGACATGAGATTGTTGGATGATCCGGAGGAGTTTCTGATCGTGGAAGATGGTTGCGGGGGGAAACCTGCATGCCGGGTTTGGGAGCCTGACAAGTTGAATCCATCAGTTGAGCCGATGGGGCATGAAGGGACAACGCGCGGTTCAGCGGATTCTATAGAATACAGTCCGAGAGGATGTATTTCCTGTGGCACACATACCAGGTCGATTCATGGTGTTTAGACGCTGAGCTGAACGGGGATGGAGTTTGAGGAGGCGGCGGAGGGAGTTCTGGTCCGTTTGTGCATCATGGGCAACCCGTAGAATTAGCAACCCGCCAAATGTTGGAGTGATCGAGATGAGAGTCAGAATTGCAGTAGCTACCGGTGTCTTTTGTTTGATGATTTATGTGTTCGCTACGAATTATTTCGGATGGAGGGTGGTTCGTTGTCACGTATGGGGAGGAAGTTCAAGAAGACGGGAAGAGGTGGTGTTAGAGGTCTAAGCGACGCCGCAGGCTTTACCCAGTAAGTACTAGATGTAATACATGTACCTGCTAGGCACCAAACGTAAAGGTAAGCAATCACTCACGTACTCAAGTACTCTATGTGTGCATGGTACATGTGCATGGCAATGAATATTCCCAAGAAAGGTGCTTTTACAAGGGCCTCATGTGACTCCAAAGCAGCACCTAACCTGCTTCGTTTCGAAATTTTGGTTCCATGGAACACTACTTTCGTCTCACCAGCTCGTACTTGGCATGTATTAGAACAGCCAAAATGTACATATCTTTAGATGGTGCCGCTGGTCGAATCACAAAGCCGTATAATTCGATGAGTGATCGTGGTAGCGACTAATAGTAATGCAATTCACGAGGCTCATAATTAACCGGCGTCTCTGTTTCCTAGGTGGATATCTCTGACCAAGTAAGTACTTAAGTATTTAGGTATACGCAGTAACGTAGCTAATTTTTTAATTGAATCTCAAAGACAAGAAGCTAGCTAGGAGTCTGTTAGCTGCTTTTAAATTTGTTTGTATCTACTCACGTATACAGGCTTTTCGTCCCCGGCCTCGTCTAAACGCACCTCAGTAGCCGTTCAAGTATTTATTTACTTACTGATTGTATAGGTGGCCTCCTAGTGTTAATGGGCCATATGTTCGGTACTTGGATAATATAATTAGATGGGAGTATGGAGTATTTAGGAACGTAATATCTGCTTATTCAATGGACAACCTTCCCTCTTCTTCTTATTTATACACACGGACAACTAAATCAGCGCTTCGAACAAAACAGGAATATACTACTGGCTCATTGCCGTCTGGCTACCAGCTCACCCAATTCTTCCCGACAATGCGCCAAATCTTTACTTCACCACTCCTGAGATCTCCAATTCTGAAGCTTTCCACTTTGACCTTCTTACTTTCTCGTCCTTGTTCAAAGATTCGGATCTTCTTCTTCGTTCCATCCCAGTCGTAAACTACCCCGACGTGGTCAGTTTTTGATAAATCCAAGTTGTACTTTTGATGCAAGCCTCCTTTATGACCTTGAAACTTGGCGTTTCGGAAAGTGATGATATCTCCGGGACGAATCTCGTCTAGTTGTTGGATTGTGGCATTCCCAAGATTTTGATACACAGAGATACCATACGATTTCGTGCCCACTGGGGGAAGAGCGTCAGACAGCCCCTTGATCAGCTCAGCTGGCAGCGCTGCGGGATTCCCGTCACCGACCACTTTATTCTCAAAAGATTTAGCACCTTCGAATACAGCCTTGCCGAAGTTACTCCATGCCGCCTCGAGCTTGTCCTGTCGAAAAGGTTGTGGAGGAGGCTCGTGTCTTTGTTCCAAGTTTGCGTTCGCTGGATTGTCTCTATCAAATCGCGCTGTAACAATGGTCTGCGAATAGTCGGGGAAAAGTACATAGACATCCCGCGTAATGTGTGTCCTTCCCCCTCGTTTGCTAGTGGTGGTATCTTCAATCTCATAATATAGATCCTTTCCTCGATTTTGGAATACAGGTGGGGGGGTATTTTGTTGCGTCCACCAGTTTGTCGACGCGCCTAGATCTTCGTCGCGAGCTAGGAACAAATGTTCGTTAATGCTCCGACTTAAATCTACGGATCGCCTAGAACCAACGGAAGGCCTTGGGCGACCGTCTTCGGATAGTCTCGAATGGCCCGTACGAGATGGTCCTGCTTGAACGTCACTTGTATCATCAATATCCTCGCCTTCTTCCTCCTCTTCTTCTTCCTCTTCCTCCTCTGGAAATGTTGGGGGTGTTTTTAAATAGGATACTGGTCTGATAAGAGGGCGGTGGAGGTGGCGGTGGAAGACCAGGCGCTTGGCGAGGTGGGGGAGGTGCGACTTGTGGGGGTGATGGAAGAGGGGTCTCATCAATGTACTCGGCAATTTCCTCACTACGTTTGGCGCTTCTATGTGAACCTAAAGCATCCTTGAATGGTTCTTTGTTATCATCGAGCTCAGTGTCAATGTCTCCTTCATACTCGGTAACTTCTTCATCATCGTCTTCGTCGTCATCTTGGGGGTTAAGCATTCTCTGGGGCTGCCCCATGTCGTCAGTTGAACGTCTTATGGGGGGCGGTGCGACGGGTGGTGGCGGCGGCGGTCCACGAGAAGCAGGTGTTGGTGGCAACTGAGATGGCTTGCTGGAGGTCGCTCCAAGTCCGGGTATCGGGGGCATTTGTCCTCCCCTGCTGATATAACTCGCCCTCTTGACATTCATTGGCGTTGAAGGACTATCTGGTAAGAGGGGTGGAGAACCGATTACGGATGTGCGTTTCGCAGAGTTTATATCTAATGGATCGGGACGCTGGGGAGGAAGTGGTGGTAATGGTACTCCAGATATCGGTCGCTGTGGGATATTAGGAGGGTCTTGAAGGACGGGGCCTGCCAGAGTAGCTCTAGGATCATCGCCAGACATTTCATCATCACTATCCGACCCTTCCGTAGTATTCATGCCACCAACAGATGATTTGCCCGCGCTTCCTGGTGGTATTGATGGTGGTGGTGGTGGTGGTGGTGGTGGACGAGAATCTCGAGCTATTCAACCAAATCATTTATCCCGTTAGAACAGAAACCCTAGAATGAAAATTTACAAACGGAATAAAAAAACCATACTTGTAACATTCGATAGTATGACTGGCTCGTCGGCTGGGGATCGTTAGTATTATTACTAAGCTTTCGCGTAGTCCTACAAGCAATCAGCCAACTCACCTTCACTTTCGAGGGATGGTCTAGATGCTTTTCGAGGGCGGGGTTCAGACAGAACACTCTCATCCTCGGTGGGAGCATCTTTCACAGGCGAATCCGTGTCTGATTCGTGTTTCGGCCCCGGAAAATGAATTGAAGGATTGTAATCAGCGTCAGAGTCAGGGGAGGGTTGTGTCTGGACAGGAGGCGGGGGCGGTTTAGCCATTGGGGGAATTGGAATCATCATTCGATACTGCTCTGGGGGATGCGCTGGAGTACCCGATTGCTCGTTCTCGACGCTCGGTGGTTCGGGTTTTGGTGGTTTTGGTGCTCTATAAGGAGCTGGAGCTGGTCCTCCCATCACCATGCCATACATGCCCATCCCACCTGACATTTTCATCATACGTTCCCGTAAAGCAAGCCTACGAGCGATCTCTGGGTCTACTTCCTCGTCCTCCTCCCCTGCATCACCATCCTCACCCTCTGCCTCTTGCTCCTCCTCCTTCTTCAGCTCCTCGTTATTCTCTTTATGCGACAACGTAGCATCGTCGTTCACGGTCTCTTGTTGATCGACTTTAACTTTATTGTCCTTTTCTTGATCCATGTCTTCCTGTGCGACTACCAAAGGCTTCGGGATCGACTCAGTTTCTTTAGCAGCACTCGAGTCATCTTTAGCACTTTCTTTCATAGCTGTGTTTGTTTCCATGCTGGGTCTCGGAACTAGTAATTACAACATAGATAAAAATTAGGCCTTGTAATATAAACATTGGCACAACAGAATGGGGACGGCGTTATACCAGCAGCTTCAATTTCGGTAGGATTTTCAACGGCAGGCTCGGCTTCTTGTAGATCAGGCTTCGGGATCATATCATCTTTCTTTTTCAGAGGAGGCTTTGGTGGTTTCTTAGGTTTTCCCCCTGCCATGGGGTTGAGTTGCACACTCTGCAGCATAGCGATTCTATCCTTCAAACTGGAAACCTTTGGCTGATCATCCGAGGTACTCTCTTCTTGCTTGTTCACGGGAGGTTCCCGTGGGGTTGGCCGAGATTCTGGTTCTCGACGGGGTTCGGCATGTTGCTGTACAGGCGGAACGTAGGTTTTTGAAGGAGGCGGCGGTACAAATGGTTTTTTGACAAAGCTAGAGGATCTAGGCTGACCGTGGGAAGTGGGGGCGATTGGGGCTGCGGTCGATCTATTGAAGGCTGCGATTCGATCCCGGAAGGATCCCACCGGCTTGTCATCCGCTTCAGAAGTAGCTGCGGTAGGTGAAACGACAGGTTTTGGAGCAGCGGAAGCTGTAGAGGTCGAGTTTCCTGATTTGGTTCGAACAGGAGCGGATGATTTTCGAACGATGGTATTATCCCTTGGAGGTTCCGGCTCGATTGGAGCGGGGGGTGCGGGTTTTACAGATTCGTTGCGCACCTTGGTGGACTCCGCGACGGGGCTTGTTGGCGGGATGGGCTTTTTTGGCTCGTCATGTTGCGGACGGATGGGAACCGGAGGAAGCTTTGGGGCCTCAGGTTCTGGGACTCGTTCGACATAATTCTTGGGGAACAAGCCTTGTTTCAAGACGCCTTGGTTGTCGCGATATTCCCCGTGAAGCCAATCGGCACCTTCTTCCTCGGTAACCTTTATTTTCTGGCCAGTGGCAAAATTGAGGTCATCCTCATGAGGAGAAGCGTACTCGAAGAGGGCACAAACGGTGTAAGGTGGCGGTGAGGCCGACATGGTGGAATATGTCTGCGTGCGAGGAGGAAGAAGAGATGGGGAGAGGGGGGAGGAAAAGAGAGGGGCGACAGGAATTTGCGGGGTGAATACTTTCTGCCGTGCTTACCTAGCCGGAGTCATAAAAATGGAATTAAAATATACACAAAGTAACTGAACAAAAGCGGTGCAATTAATAGTATCGAAGAGAGTTTATACTATAACTTTAGTGTCTGGCTGTAGTGTAAGAGAAAAAGGAGAAGAGGATGAGGGTGATGGTGTTGGTGGTGGTGTGGTAGTGGTGATGATGCGGATGAGGATGAGGGATGATGGTGTTAGCGCACGGTGATGCTGATGTTTGATGTTGATGATTGATGACGACGACGGCGACAGAAGGCGAGGACGTAAGTATAAGCACTTGAGTACCTTGAGTATTTAACTCGAGCACTTCGGTATAATATACTTATAAAAGTAACCACTCGAGTACTTTAGCCCTCAATCAGTCATCGATGGCGATTGTAATGATGATGCTTCAATTATACCAGGAAGCTAAGCTAAATCCAGAGCCAAGTTAAGGTGCAAATGCAAAAATCAGCCGGCCATAGCTCTGGTATGCATCCATCTACGCAGCCTTTATCAGGTTTACTTGTGAGTAAGAACTCAAGTAGACACCTCGCTCGCCCAGTTTACCTAAGCCTTATACCTAATTTCACGTAGCTTTAATTCTTATACTCAAACAATCCGATCGATAGGCTTGTCCGGTATCATCCATCATGTGACGATTAGCGAGGTGATCACAGCCACACCCAACAACAACAACAGCAACAACAACAACAACACGACAACGACGACGACGACAACGATAGTAAAGGAAGGAACGGAACGGGCACGGGGATTTTATATTTAACGCCAAACAATCGAACGAACCGACCAACCGAGCGAGCGAACCGAAACGATCGCGAATATCTCCCGCAACTCACCATTGCTAGTCATACCCTTAGCATCCACCGTCTAATATATACCAATCGCTTCAACAATCGCAGACGACCAGTATGCCTCCAAAAAAAGCCACCAAACATACCCTCGCCTCTCACATTGTCTCGTCCTCCGAGGAAGAGATTGGTACGGGTTCGTGAATTAGAATACCCCCAACCTCTTTGGCGTTTAGCCTCTACTTCATCAACGCCCGTCTTTCATTATGCTGTCACCTTCTCCTTTGTTTTTCATATCTTTCCCCGATATACGCTGATATCCATTGTCTGTATTCACCAGCTGGAAACCGCACAGCTTCAATCGAAGCCTCAGCTATCAAGAAAACCAGAGGCCGTCCTCGCAAGCAGCCCTCAGCAGCCAGCTCTCAGGCGATCGTTGATCAAGACGATATCCCACCCTTGGTAACTGAAACGGTCTCCAAAAAACAAGCTAACCCAGGCGTGGCTGGTTCCAAACTACAACGAGAACATCCCGTCTCTTCGGTTGGTACAGGGAAACCCAAAGCCGGCCAGCAAAAGCAACCAAAGAATAAAAATAAACTGCCCGACCTAAGCGAGGATAGTGAGGAAATCGCAGCACCGATAGGTGGCTCGAAACTGACAAGGAAACCCATCGCTACCACTACACGACCTAGCAAACCTTCCGGCAGAGGGAGGAAAACCACTGGACAGAGTCTCGAGATTCCGGAGACGCAGGTCGTCGAAGAGCCTGGTTCTGTATCTGAAGACAGTGATTCTATCATGTTCTCAAACGAAGAGAGCAAACTTACGACCTCTGCAAATGATAAAACAGCGAAAGCGAGACAGCGAAAACAATCAAAAAACGTCGATGCAGATGCCATGGTTGAGGAATTGGCACAGCTGAAAATAAGATATGAAAAACTTCGGTATCTTAAGATGGAAGAGGCGGATTTGATCCAAAACGAACAAATACAAGCTTTGCAGGATCAAGACAAAGGTAGTTATAAATCCACTAAAACAATACACCCTTGTCTTTGTCATCGCTGAGTGCATGGAGTGTTAGCCTCGCAACAGATAATCGAAAATTTAAAATCAGAGCTCAAATCGCGCGGAATAAATTTCCAGCAGCTACAAGAAAGAGACAGGCGTATCCGGGAACTCGAAGAGCAACAATCATTGATGGAACATAAAATAGAGCGGCTTTTACAAGACCATGCCATTCTGAGTGCCAAGTTGGAGACAGCTAGGAATAGCACAAAAACGCCCTCAAATAATCCAAAGGCGGCCGGCGCGGCCGTCGGACATGCAAAAGAATTCTCACATCACAAAGACAATCTTTACTCAGACCTTTGCGGTCTGCTCGTTCTAAACGTGAAGACCGATGAAGATGGCGGTATTGAATATGACTGTCTTTCGACAGGTAAAAACGGAGGTGTGTTTGGTAACTTCCCCAAATTGACGTGAAGAACTCGCTAAAGCGCTCACCGAACCCATAGCTCTCCATTTCAAACTGCAGCTCGATGGTGAGGATGAAGAATACGAGGATGAAGACGATGACGGACCGTATTTTACCTACAATCCAATGCTCGAAAGAGGCCGGGATGAGCGACTCATTGCCGTGCTTCCGCCAATTTTCCGAGATGAAATGAACTTTAAGAGGACCCGCGGAGTAGATTTTTACTTGCAGCTGATGCAGTCATTGCAGTCCTGATGTGATCTCAATGAGAGGGAAATAGAGACAGAGAGACAGAGAAAAAACGAGCGCATCGTCTCCGTCGTCTTCTTCGGTCGCTGCTTTGTTGTTGTTTTTGTTGTATTCTCCTTACCAAATTCTTGGCATGAACAGAGGCGCAGAGCTGCGAGTCAACGACAGCTAAGCAGTTCAGCGCAGACCGACTCAGCCTTGTTGCATCTCAATCCTTCCTATTTTCTGCACAGATGCTTTTGCTCCTCCTGTCCCGATAACAACCTCCCAGTTCTACTCTTTTCTATTATTTCCCTTCTTACTCTTGGTGTTTTTCCCTTCGTCTCCCAGCTGTCTGGGTGCTTAAACATGCAAACCTTGCGGAACCATTGCCTGTCGACATAGACGCCCACAACCTCGACGTTATGCCGGCTCGAAGCTAGTAACAGCCCATCTGGCACAAATAAGTACCTTTTAACAGATCAACCCAACCTCTCCTCGTCAAATGCAAGTGGCAGACGTCGCATAGAGACCACTATTCCAAGACATAGGTCCATCGTTATGACCACCATAAAACAGAATCCCCATCCCTCCACCCCGCGCGTGACCAAAAACCGGTGTCTCGAGGTCCTCCACGAAGTTTTTCCGGAAGCCGACGTTGCTGACCTTCGCTATCGAATCAACGCAAAGTTCCAAGAACATGTTGAACTATCCGAGCAGCTAAAGATGCTTCTCGAACAGTCTCAGATGGGACGTAAACTGAAGCCGCGGACTGGGAACGACATCAAAATGCAGCCTTGGGAGAGATTTCGTAGCAAAGAATATGTCAAAGCCGTCGAATTCAACTTGTATGTGTTTTTCGATCTCACCAATATCACGTACCATTTCTTATTTTACCTCCCAAGACTAATACCACCTCCAAACCAACAGACGGAAGGAATTCAAGAGCCTATCAAGATCAACTATCCTTGCCGTCATGGCCGAGAATAATAACCACTACACCAAATCGAGGGCGATACTAGTGGATATAAACAGAAAGTCGTGGCGGCATAAAATCACATCATGGATCTTCCTGCGCCCTAAGTCGGACGAACCGAAAGCCGTCCCTAGACTTGGACCAACCGGTTGCCAAGAACTTGATGAAGAATTGTGGGAACTAGGACGGCCTGGGCGAGTCGAACAAGCCATATCCGATCTTGCCATTGCACAGGTTCTCAACGAAAAACAGTACGAGGAAATCAATGGTCTCCTCGAATGTGAATGTTGTTTTGGCGACTACACCTTCGAAATGATAGCAGCATGTTGCCAAGGCCATTTGTTCTGTCATAACTGCGTTGCAAATGCTGCAAAGGAGGGGCTTTACGGTCAGACAACAAGTCTGGTCAAAGAAAAGGGATCCATCAGATGTCTTTCGTCGATAGCTGATCCACCATGCGATGGATATTTGCCCCTAAATCTAATGTCCCAAGTATTGCCGGAAGAAATGCTACGAGCAATAGAAGATAAATTTATTGAAGACGATATAGCACACTGCGGGATGCCGATTGCGAAGTGTCCATTTTGCACGTATGCCGAGGTTGATGAGATTCCTCCTTGGAGCCTTCGCAGGGGAGCGGCTTACGCATCAGCCGCACTGACACTATTTCTAACTTCTGCTAGTGTCTGGATTGTCATTATACTCCTATTAGGCCTCATTTTCGCAGTCAGCTGCATATATCTATTTCAGGCCTTCTCTGCAAATGAACCTGTCTACATCGAAACAGTCATATCTGTGTTGGTCAACAAGGCTGTTAAGAACCAGTATGAGACAAGACGAGGTCAAATGTTCCAATGTCGGAAATCTTCTTCCATTTGCGGAAGGAAGAGCTGTCGGAACTGTGGGAAGGAGTGGAAGGCTTTCCATAAGTGTTTCGAAAATGAAGAGGAGGCCTTGAGGTTGTGTGTGGAGAATGCCATGGCTGCTGCGATCAAACGAACGGTATTTCGAATGACTTGATCTTTCCTCCTTAAATTTATAGAGTACTGATACCTAGGTTCAACAGTGTCCTTCTTGTGGTACCTCATTCGTCAAATCGGATGGTTGTAATAAACTTACATGCGTTTGCGGCTACGTGATGTGTTACGTCTGCCGAGCGGATCTCAAGGGCGTTGGATACAAACATTTTTGTCAGCATTTTCGTCAGGTACCGGGTACATCTTGCGTCGAGTGCGACAAATGCGATCTATACGTTCAAGAGGACGAATATTTAGTTTTAAAGGTGGCGGGCGAAAGAGCACAAGCTGAATGGCTCTCGAAGAACTCTGGTACTGCCGGTTGGAGACCGCCTAATCACCAGGTTATTGCAGGGTACACTTTGAAATCAAATGCGAGGGGATCTATAGCAGACCCGCACATCTCGCCTGACCAGCTCGAATCAATTAAACTACTCGTCGAAGACTCAGTGATTCAATTGTTGGAATTATATATCGAATTTGATTCACTATAATTTTGTTGTAATCTAGGGATCTGGCTTTTTTCTCCTGCACGTGCTTTAACTAAAACTGTTCGGAATTACTTGATCTCATGTCAAGCCTGCCTTCTAATTACTCAAACATGTCTTAGTTATCACAAATGTTTGCAGCCCTTTTATTTGCTGCGCTGTATATAAACACTAGCACATCGAATTGGTCTTGGAATTCCGTGTCACTATGATGAATCGATCATAAGTCAACATGAGCAAACTGTGAGCAAAAGCAAAACTTTAGATTAAATATAGCTCTAACAAGTAGTACATCCCAAATAAAAAGACGCTAATTTACAATTTGCTTTGAGAAGAGTTCACCAACTCAACCGCGGCGTTAGAGATGGCCAGCTTGCCCGTTTCAACCACAACCACCTGGTAAATAATCTTATTTCCCTCTCTCCACATTTCTGTCCTTAAAGTTTGCCCTGGGATGACCGCACCCGCAAATCTAACCTTGATGTTCTTGAACTGTCCATATTTGTTGTAAATGTGCTTTCCAGAAACGCCAAAGAAACAAAGGCCGTGGAGAATTGGTGTTTTAAAACCGCCAACCTTGGAGAACTCGGGGTCGATATGGAGTGGGTTTCGATCACCAGACAGTCTATACAAAGCCGCCTGCTCTTCTGTGGTTTTTTCTTCCACAACAAAGTCGGGTTTTCGTGCAGGTGGCTTGTTTGCGGCAGTCGCGGCTCCACGATCCGAGCCTTTCGAACTACCTCCGAAACCACCAGATCCTCTTATGAAAATGGAAGACTCGTTGTAAAACAAATCTTCGCCAGTAGTAGAGTCCTTGGTGGTCACACCTGCTACGACAACGGCGGCAGCTCCCTTATCAATGACTTCCACTAATTTAGGGTAACTGACAAGTTTGGCCGATGTTGGAATTGGGTATTTCTTGATTT
Source organism: Dactylellina drechsleri (assembly GCA_036971345.1). Taxonomy (NCBI): domain Eukaryota; kingdom Fungi; phylum Ascomycota; class Orbiliomycetes; order Orbiliales; family Orbiliaceae; genus Dactylellina; species Dactylellina drechsleri. The sequence goes on from JAJTUB010000032.1 coordinate 478,781, forward strand.
CAAGATACTGCTCACCATGAAGGAGCATCATTGGAGAGAAATTCGGGACAATATCGTCAAGGCTGTATGGAGATTCCGCATTGAAGGGCGGGATAACACCAAACGTGGGAAGAACTTCAAATTTGTCCGACCCTTCATAAACGAGGTTGAGATCAGTCCTCTTTGCGCCGAGGCCAAGGTTATAAAGGATAACGTCTTTATCATCGAATATAAACTCCGATCCTGTAGCCTTGGCAGCTTTGGCAGCTTCGATATTTTTCAAGTAATCTGGATCATCAGAACCACCTTCGGATTTCGCTCCCGATTTGTTGGACAGGTTCTTCATTATTGACGAAAGACCGTCCTGCGATGACTCAGGATGATCTGCACGGCCGTCGTCGAAATTAACAATCTTCTGCCACTGGGCGGAGACAGCTTCTGGGGTTAAGGTTTGATCAATAGGGAATCCGTGACCACCAGTTCGCTGCCACCTGGTCTTCCCAACCCAGCCCGATCCAACTTCGTAAAGACCACCGGTTGGCTCAGGGCATTGGTCCGAGGAGAGAAGAGCCACGAGAGGAGCAATGTAATCAGGCTTAAGAGCCTGTACAATTTCCTCTGGCATAACTGTACGGGTCATGTTTGTACCAGCATTAGGAGCGATGGTGTTTACAAAGATGTTGTACTTTTGTCCTTCTCTTGCCAAGGCACGAGAAAAGCCTAGGATACCTAATTTTGCGGCGGCATAATTCGCTTGACCGAAATTACCATATATGCCGCTGGTGGATGTTGTATTGACGATTCTGCCATATTTTTGGCCTAGCATGATAGGCCAAGCGGCTTTTGTAACCTTGTAAGTTCCACGGAGATGTACGTCCATAACAATCTTCCATTGTTCATCGGTCATTCCTTGGAACGATTTGTCGCGAAGAATACCGGCGTTATTGATAACGATGTGAACGGTGCCAAAGGCGTCGACACAAGCCTTGACAACAGCATCACCATCTTCTACTGAGCTCTTGTTCCCGATAGCAGTACCTCCCGCCGCGCGGATTTCATTCACAGTGTTATCCGGGTTAATCAGGTCGTTAACAACAACTTTCGCGCCAAGCTTGGCGAAGAGCAATGCGTAGGCTCGACCAAGGCTAGTAGTAGGATATTTGTATCAGCATAGGTTGTTCTATAGTAAGGTGCGTTTGACATGTCATATGTACTCACCCACCACCCGCTCCGGTTACCAATACCACCTTGTCTTTGAAGCTGACAGCAGGGCCCTGCTCGTTGGGTCCAATTGATTTGGACTGTTCAAGCAGATCCATGAAATCCGCCGGTCCATCTGGATACGATGGCGAAGAGAAGTCTTTGATTTGGTCCCATTTTTTCAAGATGGCACCGGGTGTTAACGTGTTATCGGTCTTATAAACGGCGCCTTTCGATCTTTCCCATCGCAATTTGGCGACATGCCCCGCACCAGCTTCGAAGATACCTCCGTTCTCATGCTTATTAGATTCATGGACCAGATATGCAACCACTGGAACAATCCAATCAGGTTTTAGATTTGCAAGGACTTCCTCGGGCATCACGGTTTGTGTCATGCGAGATGCAGCAATAGGAGCGATTGCATTGCAAAAGATGTTGTATTTTCCACCTTCTTTAGCAAGTGTTTCGCTGAAACCAACAAGAGCAAGTTTCGCAGCTAGGATTTCGAAGTTAGTAACATCGTGCAGTTGGTTTTTGGAACGGGCTGAGAATTACCAGAATAGTTGCATTGGCCAAAGCTTCCAAATAAACCGGCGGCAGAGGCAGTATTTATTATTCTTCCGTACTTTTGCTTTCTAAAATATGGCCACGCAGCTTTAGCGCACTGTTTAGTTTCCACAAATGTTAGCAGGCGTCGGTGGTATATTCTTTTAGTTCCATGTCGCGAAATACCTTATAAGAGCCATCGACATGAACCTTTATTATCAGATCCCAATCTGTGTCCTTCATGTTCTTGAAAGAAATATCGCGAAGAATTCCAGCATTGTTGATCAGGACATGGACGGTACCGAAGGCTTTAACTGCCGTTTCAATGATTTTATCTCCATGTTCCACAGAATCGTAGTTAGCTACAGCTTTACCACCGGCAGCCTTGATTTCTTCAACGACAACATCGGCGGCCTATGAGGATTTTTGTTAGAGCACCGGGTGAGAAATAAAAGAGAAGGGTGAGAATTGTGGATGAAAAAAGAAATATCTATATATATGTTTGGAATAATAATAAAAAGAAGAAACTCCCCAGAATTAAATACAAGAAACGTACCTTTGTTGATGCACCTTCGCCCTTGAAAGAGCCTCCCAGGTCATTCACAACAACGCTAGCACCACGAGAGGCGAAAAAGAGGGCGTATGCCTTTCCGAGACCTCCACCAGCCCCGGTGACAACGACAACTTTGTTATCAAACCGTAGTTCTTTCCCAGTCATAATGGGTGATCAGATTTTGTCTAGGACTTATGGCGGCGATGATATTGGAGGAGGTGATTGACTCGTATGAAGTAACGGAAAAAGATACCGCCAAAGTTGCTCGGGATTCGAGTTGATCTTTCCTGCGGGCGTGTTGAACGAGCACTAAAGAATGTATTAAAGAACGAAATAAGATGAGAGAGTATGTATCGAAAGAAAGAAGATTGAGACGGATGGATGGCTAGGAGAGGAAATGCCCTCTATTCCTCGGGCTTCTCGTGGTTGCATTTAAATCAGCATGTGCCTTCCATCTTCGCATGCTTCGTGCAGCCACTTGCAGCAGGTAGCCGGGACTTTTTGTGCCTCGGCTGGCCGCTCTCTCAATTCTGACCTCTTCCCCACAAACCGTGGCATCGGACATGGCACCCTTGCGCAAATCGCAGGCCACGGCCAACAAGCTTTTCGTCATATTTCATGTGTGCGCGCCGGGCGAATGGTCCGCGTTCGCATTCGCATCACATGCAAAAGGCCTCTGCGCGTGCCCACCCCGGCGCTTCCCCGCGCATTATCACGATATGCATATTGTCCTTCAAAGCGTACAGTATAGAATCCAAAAAGAGTTGGTACTAACTAAAGTGATATTATCAATCATTAAATGGTGTTAATTTCGAACGCTCTTTGAATAAACATCTTTGGTCACGCTATGCATTATAATATATAATTATGAGCTGATAAAACGAAATAGCCTCTAGAATTTGAAGGGAGAAAAAAAAAAAAAAGGCGGGGGATTTAAAGGCAAACAAGATACGATGCCTTTACACATGCTAGCCGTACATAAGTATCTATATAAGATGCAGAAACCATCATCGTAGAGATTAGCCCCCAACTATAAAAGTATGCCTGTAATTATTAAACCCTCCTATAACTCTATGCTCTCTTAAGCTCTTTCCTTCCTCCTTTTCACCACCCATTCGTCAACGACGAGGTGGTTTTCGGTTATTGTTCTTCTGGCGCCCTCTTACCTCACGTTTCGGCGCTTTCTCCTTTGGATCTGAGGTTGAAGGCGAAGACTCTTGTTTCACGGCCGGAGCTTCTTCGGGGCTCTCACCTCCTCGAGCTTTAGCCTTTCCCTTATCCGAAGCTCCTGCCTCAGGTTTGTTATCTTCTAGCGCAGGCGGGTTTTCGGCGTCTGCATTCGCGACTATCTCTCCACCAAGCTGCCGTAAGCTCCAAGCGAAGACTGCCACCTCCCGAATCGCCTCCATAAAGCTGATCTCTCGAGTCTTGTTTGACGCATTTTCGACTGGAACCAGCGGCACCGGTGACCAAGGAGATGCAAAAATGCCGTTGGGAACATTGTGCAGTGGTTTTGGAATAAGCGGTCTTGCCTGTCGAAGGATAACCACCAGTCCGTCAGATGTGCACGAAACTACTGCTTCCACTTCTCTGATTGCAGGAGTAATTCGAGCAGGCGGTTGTTCACTGCCAACCGCCGACGCTCGTGTGGAAGTGCCCGGAATTAGTGGTCGAGCGGTACTACTCGGATCAGACCCTGATGGCCCGATTTCATGTGTGGATGAAGCTTCGGTTCTGCCGACTGCACCACGACGCTTAATTGGCCTGCTGGATGAGGCAAGACTTGCATCCGAGTCATCCACCTCAAGTTTCCTCTTCGCCTGAGAACTGATCCTTTGCGATCGCCTCAAAGGGCGGCGAGGTAGAGCTGTCGGTGATATATCCGGCCTCTCGGCTGCAGGAGCTGCTACAACCGCGGCGGCGCCGTTTGTGGGGTCTCTCCATTGAAATCGCAAGTATGCTATCGAATCGTTTTCCTTGGCTCGCTCAAGGGCGTCAACAGCATCTTGAAGACAATTCTCGTCGATACACTCAAAAAAGCTCCTGCCCGTCAAAACTTCAGGGGATATACCAAATATAGAAGATGTAGCGTGGGAAGCGTATAAGACTGTTAAGGTTCTGGTAAATCGGTTCAGGATCAACGCGACTCTCGGTTCGTGAGTCTCAATGTTTTCGGGATTGCCCATGCGAAACTTTGTAGATAGGTGGGTGAGCATATGATAGCGTGGATCATTCGGTGAAGACGAGAAAACTCTTCGAATAACAGGAGCTGTCAGAGCTCGGCCTAGAGTGAGAGAGAGGGTTAATAACGATTGATAACAATGAAGCTTTGGGCAGAAAAAAGGACACGAGACGGACCTTGACTTTTACTGGTCTGAACGTGAAGAGTAGTCGCCGCAACGAAGACATCGTAGACGACGCTAAAGATGGTCTCGCAATGGATGAAGCGGCCGTCCTTGTGCTTGACTCGACAGTAAACAAGAACGGCAGCTTTGTCAAGATGTATGCCACGAGTGTGCACTTTTCTCGCAAAAGGGAGCTCGTCCGGGTGAAAAAAATCGAAGCATGAGAGCCCAACAACTTCCTCAGGCGGGTACCCAAGTACATCTGCAACAGAAGCTGACGCATACACGATTCGAGCCTCTGATCGAAGAATGTTAGTTACTTACATACACACATTGTGGAGAATAGTTTGTATTCTCAAAGAGTTGTAGGTAGCTGAGGTTTAGACGACGGCATACCGGAGCTTAAATCATGCATAGTGATGAATGTCTTTTCCATGGCAGGGTTCAGACCGGCACTCGGGCCGGCACCGGCATCGGAACTGGTACCAGCAATGGCACCAGTGCTCATTTTATTTGCAGTTGAAGCCGTTCGCAAGATGTAATATCGCGGGGAATGTATGTATATATTGTTAGGATCGTGAGTTCGAATTAATGAGCGTTTGGACTCTTATTTTATTTTGTTTTATTATATTTTCTTAAAATATCTTTTTCCCTATCGTGAATAAGAAGTAATTTTATTATATCTATACTTTGATATCGAGCTCGGAGAGAACGCACACACGGGACCAATCAATAATAATTGCTCCTTGTGTGGTTAACCATACCACCCGAGTTTTATGCAGTATATGTATTAGCAAGGGAGGGAGGGAAGATGAAGGATAGGGGAGAAGAAGAGAGGTAACAGAATCAAGAGACGATCCGAGCCGGCGAGAAGGAGAAGTGAAAAAGGGAAGAGATGTGACGATGGTTGGTTGCATGCGGTTGTATTTAAATTTTGGGCCGGTCATGTTCAGCCCAGCCCAGCTCAGGTCTCCGCTTTTTGGGTTTCGCTGTTCTTTACTCTCTTCATTCTCTTGCATCCGTCTTTACATGACTTCTCTCCCCTCCTCTCGAACAATCGTCGTGACCTGGTTTGTTTAGATTAAACAAAAAAAAAAAAAAAAAAGACCGTGCCGTGCCTGAAGGATATCTCGGGGCGGCGAGGGTTCTAGGCCCCGCCGCTCGAGCGTCATTTGGTTGGGCAGGTGGGTGTCCTGATGTCACCGCGCAGCGGCTTTAGCCCGGTTGGGAAGCCAAGCCTCCCCGCCCCGTCGTCATTGGCGCACCAGCCGAAGACCCGTCTCACTTTCATTTGGCACAAGTGGACTGTCGCTAAGTCTCATTTAACTTCTTTTGTTTGTTACCAAAGGGAAGAAGCATGTTCCGGAGTCGCATTGCACCCTAATCGCTGGGAATGTGGATAAGCCACGGGAGAAATCGAAGGTGAACAATAAGAACGAGGAGAAATAAATTTTAATATTGCGCAACATCTAGCTCTCTATTGGAGGTGCAATACCTTGAACCCCAGCCCGGAAATAAAGGGAAAAAAAAAAAGATGCCAAAATGCTCCGTGACGTTGAAAAGAGAGGAAAGATATTAGGAAAATAAACCCGCATGAAATATCCCGATAGAAATACATTGAAGAAAAAGCCACCCTACCTAAAAGAGGGGTAGTGGAAAATTGACATAGCACATGCCGAGGAAGGTGTAGAATAAAGACACTCGTATATATATATATATATGCAAAAAAGTACTCGAATGCTTGAATGGTCAAAGGTAAACCCAGTAAACGCAGAGGAAAGGCCAAGTGAAAACAAACCATAATTTTCCAATATGAGCATTTAAAACGCAGCAATATCATTCCAAACCGATTCTTCATCTCGTTTCATCTTCTGATCACATCCTTCTCGCTCGAGCTTCATGGCAATCGTCATCTTCATTTCCGGACAATATTCGTAAATGTGCTTTCGCTTTTCTGCCGTTCCCCATACATCTCCTGGAAGTCGAGCTCCGGACCAGCCAGTATGATATCTATACCAAATCCCCAAACCAATTAGCACATGTTTGAGTAGCGATTATCTTGAATTTGGTTTTGTTTTAGACTTACCCCATAGGGCGTTCGTGCCAAACGGCCTCGACCGAGAATTGTGCCTCGATCGAACCATTAGCCATATTTACACCAGGCATCGCTGCTAGTCGGTTACAAAGCCAAAGGTCTTCCAGCTCCGGATGGCCATCAGGGCGCGACTGTGTTTTTAGCAGGTCGATGATAGGCTTAACCCTTCTAAGAGACAAGCCGCCATTGCCACCGTATTTGGCATCCTTGGTCCTATTTCATAGGAAAATGGATGGGTCAGCCACATATTTGCTGAGGGCTATATAAAGGAGAGGTGATTCAATCTTACCAGGGGGCGCCGACCCAGTCAAAATGCAGCCAGTCGTTCAAATTCATGCCGCTGTTCGCACACATGACACTATCGGTCTGGAAGACGAGAAGATACTCGGCAGGGGCTAGGAGGGTTTCGTAGAACCAAAGGTTTGTAAAGGTTCTGCTCAATTCCTGCTGGCCGTGAAGGGTGAGGTTGCTGGGAACCAGTTCCATAGTTAACTTTCCAAGCCGCTCCCACATCTGGATCGGTAAGGAATGGTTGAGATGATCGATGGAACTTTGAGAGCCATAGAACCTAAAAACCCAATCTGGGGGCACGACGTTCATCATGTGCAGCATAAGGGGGGCGAGCTGACCGAGGGGGCGATCTTCGATGAGAAGGGCAACTTTGGATTTGTTAAAGGTGAGGACTTCGGATTGCTGTTGGACGAATCCGTTGCCGAGAGTGAGATCGGGGATGGGAGAGGGAGAAGGGACGTTGGCATCCAGTACGATGGAAGTAAATATCGGCGGTGATGAGGGTGACGAGGCGTCTTCGACGGGATTTTCGATAATTTGAGAGTCGAGAGCGGCGGAACCAGCGTTGAGAGGGTTGAAGAGGAAAATGACCCATGAGAAGATAAGTAAAGGGGGGAGGAGAAACAGAAGTCTTCTGTTCCAGGGTTTGAGGCCGGATATATTTTCTCGGAGGCTGTCGTATCGGACCGAGATGTCCTTGGGCCAGTTGTTGGAGTTCATGATGATGAACGGAGGAGGAGGATGGCGACGGTGGCGATGACCATACAAGAAAGGGAGAGGGTTAGTGCGAGCAGATGTGCTGTTGGTTGTTACGTAGGCTTATTGAGGATTTTTCTTTGGCGTAAATAGGACGATATTTATAATAATTGCTTCTTTAATATTATGGTTATATATTGGAGCAATTGTCGAGGATCCAAAGAGAAGAAGAAGACGGGGGTGGTGATGATGATGGTGATGAAGTTGAGGTTGAGAGAGGGTGAGTGATGTGAGATTGACGAATGGGGGTGGAAAGGGGAGGCTGCTGGACGATACGAAAGGACTGAGAAGAACGAGAACGAAAACGAACAAGGGGTGGTGGTGTTGTTGGCAGTATTCGCAGCAGCAGCAGCAGGAGCAGTAATTAGCAGCAGCTTGGACGGAGCAAGAGCGCCCAAGCGTGCACCTACCCGTAATCAAATTGTTATTAATGGAAATTAAATCTGGATGCGAAGGGGAAAGGGAAGAAAAAAAAAAAGGAGGCTGCCAATTAACTTGCTGGTCTTGGGGGACGCTGTTACCAAACTTGTACTTCGGCTTCTGCACCGTACATGTAACCACGGTGGGTGCGGCGATGACTGCGCCCGCCCCACCGGGCCCCATTGCATTCCCTATTGTAGTCCCCACCAGGGCTAGCCGGGGCTGTTCCTAAATTTAAATTAAAAAGCCCAGCTCAAACAAACCCCACAACTCGACAACGCAACACATCATCGGCAAACACACATACAAACAAACAATTACCGGAACTGATACCATCGCATCAGCCACATCCAACTTGAGACGTCTTCCGTGTGGCGCACCTCAACCTCATTTTTTTTTTATCTATATACGAAAGATACGATACAATCTAGCTTTCGATTCAATTAACTCTTAAAGGTAATGATAACTGGTAAAGCATCCCCGCAAATATCGCGCGATACCATCCAATCGATCAATCAATAATTATAGCTACAGTGTCATGGCGGTTCCACGATAACTTCAAAACCCATCCCAACCAACTACTACACCGTCGTGTGAGATATTCGACTGCGCAATAACAAGCCATCAGATAGACTGACTTTTCACTCTCAAAAGATACCCGTCTCGGTGAGGGGCTAAACAAAAAACCAAACATGACTTCCAAAAGCCTCGGTCCAACAGCCAACTTGATCCGTCAATCCCGCCTCATGGCTATGCCTCCTCCCTTGAGCCATACCCTCTCCGACTCCCAATTCTACCGTCTCCCACATCCTACCCACCAAGCCATCACCACACCCGAATCATCTCGCCGCAGAGGCGACTGGGGCCTAAAACGCCCCATCCCCCGCAAAGTCGAGAGCACATACATCAGATATAACAACATTGACTCCATGGAACACATGACAAAGATTGAGTCTTCTCACGATACCGTCCTAACCCTCAAAAAGTGGCAGGAGATGGACATCCCCGTAGGGATATCTGACGCCAAAGCCAACCGTTTCACCTCTGCCTTCTACTTTGATATCACTGCGTCTTCCTCCTCTCAGAACGGAAATTCCCCTCAGATTTTCTCCGCAAACGTCTCCGAACCCGTTTGGGGCTACCGGGAGAAGTCTGTTCAAGCTATGACCCCGGGAGAGCTAAAGACATTCGTCTCCGAAAAACTTGTTCCCAGACGGCGCGAGTTTGAAGACTTTGCGGAAAAGTGGTTTGACCGGCTTCCAAAACCACCGCCGGCGCCGCAACCTTCATCGGTCGCAACTGACACTGATATGGCAGCCGCGCCGTCCATTCCTACTGTAGCCGATCAACAAGACCAATCACTCTCTCTCAATGCCCAGTCCGAGGAACTCGAAACCTCTAACTCCTCCCCTCGACGGACACCCCTTCCAAACTTCTCCGTCACTCCCCTCAGCGAACGCCTCAAGTCTCTTCGATCCGATCCAATACAAAGTTATAATGTAATCCACAATTTTCTCCAGATTCCCTTGAAGCAAATACCCATGAGGGTTCACCCTTCGGGCGGTCTGTACTACACTCTCGACTCTTCCTATCTAGAAAACCACCCGGAGCGTGGCCCCAACCAAGACAGAGAGGTCCCGGCAAGACTACTTTACAAAATGGACGGCAAGGATCTGCACTCCAGTAGAAAGCGGATGTACTACGTGATAGGAGGTATCGTTCAATTCGCTCAACATGAAATGACAACTGCTGTAGCGAAAGATAACATCTACTCGGTTTCCCGTGTGATCAACGTCGTGCCAATGTCTGCCGCTCTCGATCAGAGGGGTAAGATATTGATCGAACTCGATAGGATCGCTCCAACCCAATTTTTGCGGGAGTTGGTAGTAGATACGATGGAGAGGCATAGTGTGCGAAAGCGTACCCTAGAAGAAAACAAGAAAGCACACGAAGGTTCAAGGACTCTTGCCTCTAGATCCATCTCACCGAGTGCTCCCTCACTCACGGACTCGCGGGGTAAATCTCCAAACGCGCAAGATCTGGACCGCCGGTTGGTCAATTTGATCAGCTTTTTGAGCGGCGACCAAGGGAAAGGCCCGAGTTGATAATCTCTGAGCACACACCTGGAAATCCGCCTGTATATAATTGAGGATCGTACAACATCCTGTATACGTGTATCATTTTTGTTTTCTCTTTTTGAGGAAAAAATTACTTCCATATACATATATCCTTGTGTAATTGAGTAGCTACCGCCTAGCGTAGGTTAAGTTATATATAATATCGAATCATCTGTAAATATGCGCATTTATTGTTTATTAATCCTCTTACTGATGCATCAAAGGTGCATGGAGAAAGTATCTACAGCTATGTGGACTCAACAACCCCAGCACTTAAGTTCAGGTAGCGCATAGGGTGTGTAAACAGGTGTTACGTTGAGGCCCGAGTAAACTCATTTGCCCGGTCCAGTCAGTCGATTCCTCTTTTGAGCATACTCTGCCCTCTTTTATCATCAAAATTTATTATTACCTCGGTGGTAAGGTAAGCTATGAGATGGGTATCTAGGAATTTATATATGCGACGCTCAAGGGAAGTAAAAAGTAAGCCCCCAATAGGTACTTATATTGCGTACTTGCTAAATTCGAGAACCTAAATATTTTTACATTTTTATATATTCTTTTAAATTAATTACTCGAGCAAGTCCTTAAGCACTTACTTACCAAGTATTCCATGACAATATTACATCCGTATCAATAAAAAGGCATCAATGTGTTGTTTTCGGTCACATCTTCCTCCTCCTCCTCCTCCTCCTCCTCCTCTGTCGTCGTGATATTCTCGTCCTTTTCATCATCATCGTCTCCCCTTCACCATCATATACTCGCCCTTCTCCGCCATCGCGGACGCAGACGAAGCAAAAGCAGAAGTGCTCGATCGGCTACAGCTACCAAGTTCGCTCCTTCTTATACTCATCATCGCCATCAAACAACCATCATCTATCAGTGGCCATCACCTCACTGCTTATAACTACTACCGCCTCATTCAAACAATCATCGACCACCACCAATCGTAACCTCCGTCCACCTCTTCGCCTCTTTTGTCCCCTGGCTATCCTTTCGCTTTGCTTGCCTGACTTCACTGTTACATTCGCCGCTAGTTGTACCTCTTCAAAATAACCTAGGAGATAGAATCTCTCCCCGTCTTTGTCAACCATACCTCCCCACTCTTCCTTTTCGTCCCTTTCTCCGGTCCCCCCCAAAAACACTATTTTTGCGCGAGTAGAACGAAATTCAAGCTCCTTGCGTCTGCGATAAATCAACCGCATTTTTTCCGTCGACCCATATATAGAACCTCCTTCGCACTTTCGAAAATAAATATACCCAACGAAGTACTTTCGGATATATATTCGCTTGTGTCTTCATATATTCATAAATACGTGCCAAGAGAGTTCTTTCCTTTGAGCGAGAGGAAGGGTCTCCCAGATTTCCGGCTAGATCTACTCTTCTTGAGAAACCAAGCGGCCTTCAAGTCGGGGTCGCTCGCCCTGCTGCGCCCTTCCTAGAACTTCAACCTTTGCTTGCAATTGGTGCAAACCACCCACCCGGCCAATCGCAAACCAGCCTCTCTAGCCATGTCGTGGAAACTCACCAAAAGTATGTTATGCTTTTCTCCGCTCTGTCAAGCCCCTCCAAAATGCAATCAGGGGTTCAGCTCACATCCGAACCCCCGGACAGCTTCCTCTCGTAGCTCCCTTCCCCTAGTTTTTACCGCTTCTCCCCTTCTCGCTTCCATTTATTGTATTTACTCGTTTGCTTCCATTTCCATTTCAATAAAGACTCCTTTCTCTCTCCCACCAACTAACTTGTCCGCCAGAATTAAAGGAGACCCATCTCTCCACCCCGTCCAGTTCTACCGCCTCCCGATCGTCGTCTACCTCGACAATCACACCAACATCTCTCAAAACAACACCGACACCTTCGTCGATTGACTCCGCAATGACAGGAGATAATCAAGTCACATCTACGGTCAAGCCGGGCTTGCTTGTGTTCACACTCTATGAAGCTAAAGGGCTAACACTTCCCAATAACCAAACCGCGCCATCCGGCCTCGGGGCTGGCGTTGCAGGATCAATGAGTTCTATGCGGCCTACTTCCTCGCAAGCTCGGATGGCGAGCTCGGTGGCCTCTAGCTCTCGGCCAGGCACAGCTTCTTCCCGGCCCGGAACTGGTTACACCCATGTTGTGGGAATTCATCCCAGATATTTACCATATTGTGTCGTCGAATTCGACAAATGTGAGGTGTTTATTACTGCTTCTCCGAAATCTTCGGCTCCGACGGCGCCGATCTACGACCCACCGCACAATCAGTACAAATTTGATGTCTCGAGAGAGACAGACCTTACAGTGCAACTTTACCTTCGAAACCCACTAAGCACTGGTAACAATAGAGAAAACGATATACTTGTAGGCAGTTGTAAAGTTCAACCTCGATTTGAAGAAGCAGCCCAACAAACTGCCTCTTCAAAGTCGAAATCGTCGTCACAGACAGCTTCCCAATCGGGCCTTGCTGGTATCGAGTGGGTCAATCTCGGATTTGGTGGTGGTAGCGTCAGAATAGGGCTTCATTACGTTGCGAATACGGTACAAGCATATCCATTCCCCGGTATCTCAACGTCTACTAACTCGCTTTCTTTATTTGTAGAACAAACCTCTCACTATTGAAGATTTTGATTTGCTCAAGGTTGTTGGGAAGGGAAGTTTTGGCAAAGTCATGCAAGTCAGGCAAGTATCCCGGCCTAAAGCAAACAACCCACTCTTCCCCTTTACCCATTTAGATTTAGTCACTAACACTTGGCTGTCGCGGGTTATAGAAAGAAAGACACCAACCGTATCTATGCTCTCAAAACTATCCGAAAACATCATATTATAAACAGATCTGAAGTTACACACACTCTCGCCGAAAGGACGGTCCTTGCGCAAATCGACAACCCATTCATCGTTCCGCTGAAATTTTCATTCCAGTCGCCTGAGAAACTCTATTTGGTGCTAGCGTTTGTGAATGGTGGAGAACTCTTCCACCATCTTCAAAGGGAGGGGCGGTTTGACATCAACCGTTCCAGATTCTACACTGCAGAACTGTTATGTGCTCTAGAATGTTTACATGGATTCAACGTCATCTATCGGGATCTGAAACCCGAAAATATCTTGCTTGACTACACAGGGCATATTGCATTGTGCGATTTTGGACTCTGCAAATTGAACATGAAGGAGGATGATAAAACAAACAGTATGGATCCACTCTCTGAAACCATGAACTTCTTGATATCTAATATAATACAGCGTTTTGCGGCACTCCTGAATACATCGCTCCTGAATTACTGATATCTCAGGGTTACACAAAAACTGTGGACTGGTGGACGCTCGGCGTCTTGCTTTATGAAATGTTGACAGGGCTGCCGCCATTTTATGACGAAAACACGAACGAAATGTATCGCAAAATCCTGCAAGACCCTTTGCTGTTCCCTGGACCTGAAATTGTACCACCCGATGCAAGAGACCTCTTGGAGAAACTTTTAAACAGAGACCCTACAAAGCGACTGGGTGCTGGAGGAGCAGCAGATATCAAAGGCCATAAGTTCTTTGAAACAGTTGATTGGAAACGATTGGTTCAGAAGAAAATTCAACCGACATTTAAACCAGTTGTGGTACGTATCCAACCTTTTGTTCAATCGGTGCACCAATTTCTAATAAATCGGCCGACCAATCTATAGGAGAATGCTCTCGACACCGTCAATTTCTCTGAGGAGTTCACAGGGGAACTTGCTGCTGACAGTGTTATGGATCCGTCGGGGCATTTATCAGAGAGTGTTCAAGAATTATTTCACGGATGGAGCTATCAGCCACCAACAGGAATGAAAGGCCCAAATCCCGGCAATATGAGTATTCAAGATCAGTATCTCGGCAATGGAAGCGTTCAGGGTTGAAGACGTACCTTTTGATGGGTTAGCTTTTGGTTATTTTATAGAGTACCATATTGGGCCGTTTTCTAAATTCTTTTTCGTCAGATCTTTCTTTCTATGGCATATTCCACTTTTTTCTTTTTCTTCATTTGCCGGGTTTATATTTCGTAGCAAATTTTAACTTGCTGGAAGAGCAGTGGCAATGCATTTATGAGGAAATTGGCTGAATATGATTATTTGATATGCAGGTGGGGTTTTACCACCTCTTGGAATATTTTCGATTGCTTGTTCCAACTTCCAAACTTAACGAGAAACGTCAAGCTCAAATTACCAATAGTTGAGACCGCTCCGGATCCTGAAATGTTAGTCCAGAAGCTAGACTCGTGGAATACGGTTGTATTGGTGAGAATATATCTCAGCTGTAGTTTATGGCTGACTATTACAGTCAGGTTTCGATTTTAGCGAACTTCGAAACATGTAAGTCTCCATGCGATCTCGTTTTATTTCCTCTGTGAAAAGTTATGGTTAGTGTAGGTGGTTTGAAGGAGTTATAGCGTTTTGAGTTATATTGATCTTTTGGGATCGAAAATTTGGTTTTCCCGCAGATTGGCCGCATGGCGCAATGGTAGCGCGTTGCTCTCCTAAAGCAGAGGTTGTGGATTCGAGTTCCACTGTGGTCGTTTCTTTTTTTATTTAAACCCAATTTTTTTTTTTTTCCCTCGGGACTTCAAAGCATAGTTGAAGATAGTTTCAAGTTATAAGTATTTAAGTTTAAGTAAGAAGTAAATATTTAAATAAGTACTTACTTACTTGCTTGATGCCTTCAAATCAAACTCTCGGGTTAAATTCTCAAGTAAAAAAGGGAAGCACTTTCACTAATCCCAAAGGTAGCAAGGAACAAAAAAACAAAAAAACCGGACCGCTGATACAGAAGGTAACCTTCAGTAGACAGAAAACTTAAGTACTTAAGTAGTTACTTACTTTAGCAGTTACGTTAGTTATGTAGTGCAAAATGCTAGTTAGCAAAAGTTCCTAGTACTCTAGTAGAGTCCTCGTGGGTTATCATTATATTATTCAGAGTACACGATCAGAATATAGATCCGAATCGTGTACGTCAAAACTATTGACTAAAGTTACATACCAATCAAACGCCGTGTGCACCCATACAGCACAAAAGAAAGGAAGTGCAAAAACTTAAAAAAAAAAAAAAATTAGGGGAAAAAAGAAGGACGCCAGATTCATCGGATTTAATAAAAGCTAGACACAGCCTAGGTATCGAAAATAAGCAAGTAACCAAGGAGAAGACACAAACCAGAGAGGTAAAACCTCGTACTGAAATAAAATACAATGTGCTGTGAAACATTACATGAAATAAGGGACGCAGAAGAGAAGTACCAAAAAAAAGGAAAGAAAGGACAAGAAAGAAAGGAAGGAAGAAAGGGAGAGGGGGAGTGAAGAGAGAAAAAACATGCTCCTATGCTTGAAGATCAGCAAAAGAGAACAAGTTTCGCATCAGTTGTGTGCTCTGTTGATTATAGGAAAAGTTCATTTCTTCATTTCTATCTTCAGCAAGTGCCCGAATAGCTGTCAATATATTTACCGCTGAACCATGTCTTTTCATCCGACGGTCCACATTCGTAGATAGCCATTCCAAACGGATTGATGGCTCGTTCCAAAGCTTTGAGAGAAGTGTTCTGAACGGTATTGGGTATATGAATCTAGTAAAATATATCGTAAGCAAAGGCAATCCAACGTTGTCGACATGCTAAACTCACCCAAGTTGTTCCATCGCATGGAAGCGAGAAAGGAAAAATGGTTTCAGGTCATCCTCCGGATTGAATGCCGCTGCCATAGCAAGGGAAAGTTGAAAGGGCAACAAAGACGCGCGGGCATTGTGATTCGTCGTCGTTTTCTCCACGAGCTCGCATATCAGAGTACAACGAGTTGACATGTATTCCTTATCAAACCCGTACAGCACACTGCGTTGGTGGTGAATCAACATGCCCAATGCGTGGATTTCAGCACACACATAACCCATATCTATCTCCGTAGTAGAGTTGCCCTCAAAGTCAAGCGCCGAAGATAAATCGGAAAACTGTTCCCAGAACGTATTGATATCCTTCAGGGCACAAACCATGACACGGTCGTAAGACTCGTAGTCGCAGAATCCGTTAAATCGTGCGTATAATACGTTGACAACTTGCATCGTGATCTGTCGGCAGCGAGATTCTGCATTTAGAGTCAACCAGTAAATGCTATCCGGCTGTTGAGCAAGCTGAGCCTGGCAAGATGTATACGCCGCATCATACCATTCCGAATCCAATATCGTTTGTAAGCCCGCCATCATTGAAACGCTAACATCGATTCTGGTAAACCACGAGAAAATGGGATAGCCTTCGGTGGTATCCAAAATAGACTGAGGAGAAAATAAGGATTCCAGAATCATGAATGCGCCTTTTCGGTGTTCGATGAGATTTGACCAATCCCCGAGGTACTCTTCAAGAGTAGCAAGCTGAAGGACAGTCAAAAGAGTGAAAACGTCAGGTGGGAGATTCTCTTGAAACGATTCTCGCAATGCTACAATTGCTCGGTTGTGATATTCGAAGAAAGTTTCGGCGTAGGACGAAGAAGTCTTATCATTATTTCGTTCCGCGGTCCTCTGGTTGATAAAAAAGTGATATGCCGCGAATGCGATAACGGAATATAAGAGGGCATCATTTTGCATTGCATATGATAGTAAGGTGTTGGAGAAGAAATTTGATGCGTCACTCTTTAGTAAATAATGGCGAAACGTGATATTTTGTTGGTGGTATTGAAGCCAAAAATCGACATCCGTATCGTCGATGGAGGAAAGAGTGGCCAAATCGGTCAGCGAGCCCTCAAGGGGTACACTACCAAGTATTGAGTCGGAGCGACTATCATGAACATAAAGTGGGTATTGTGATTCGGTGTATGTTTCGCCGTTGTATGGCATTACAATAGGACTCAGGCTTCGCTGAGACCGTGCCGATCCTGGGGTGGATAAGGCTGGATTCGAAGAGTCAAGGGGGTATGCGCTTAGATATCGGAAATCAATAGAATGGGCGTCGGAGAAGCAGGTATCCGATTCAACATCGTCTGGAGAGGGACTTTTTTCATGGACGTTTATAGAACTAGAGCTAAGGTTTGATTGTTTTCTCTTCGATCTTGAAACCTTTGGGTTAGATGTCGTATCTGGGAATGTACACTGTCGTCCGCCCTTGGCGCAACCTGGTTGAATGATTAGCATTTCGAGTAGTTCCGCTTCCAATACTTGAGAACAAGACCTACGGTCACAGATAGGACGTGCTTCATCACACTGCGAGATGAGAAAGGGAGGTCAATCGAGTGAACTTCATAAGGATATTTTTTAAAGCCATGAGTACTGGGAGTATCTACCTTAACTCGGCGAGCGCGACAAGTAAAACAACCTGACCTTGTTCTCCGATGCTTAGGTGGCTCTCCAGATCCACCGAGGTCTAGTTTGATCTCGGCCTTTTGCCATCTATGTGCGGAACTTTGATCCATTGAGAAAGATTTATGATCGTAAATAATTGTGGAGTATTTTGGAAACGAGTGAATATAGTCTTCGGCAGGCAAGGCGTAGCAAGTAACTGTCTCCGTCATCCCTCTTTTCTTTCTTTCTTTGGTTTCTTTCTTTCTTTCCAAACCCGACTCCCTGGTCTTCTGAGTGGTCTTGGGGCGATGCTTCCGTTCAATCTGCCCTCATTCGCAGATTGCGTGCTGATCAATTCAAAGAAGAAGAAAAAGCCTTTGCTATCCTCAGAGAACGATGTCTTTGGCTAGCAGTATAGCGGCGGATTGATAAGCGAATATGAATATCGGCAGTCGGATGGCTAATGGAACAGATTTTTTATGATGTAGCGAAGGTTGTGCAAATGAGTTGATGCAGGGAGACAACGAGGGTAGAAGTAGAAGGTCGTGGAGAAATGCCCTATGAATCGAAGCTAGAAACGAGAGATCCAAGTACGTGATAGACGTAAGGCGATAAACGAAAGTATAAAATAAGAATGGTATTTTACTTGTCGGTGATGTCAGCGCAATGATTGCATTATGAACTGTCTATTGAGGGGATATGGTGGTTGATATATATATTAATGCTATGTTGGAGTGGAAGCTAATCTGGGATCGGGTGTATGCACGATTGCATCCCCGGTACGGGTCCAGCGGCCGTGATAGGTGGTAGATGAGACAAACATATTTGCGGCGTCAGCGGCGCCATGACTGGTGGCAGCGGCGTTGATGCGGTATGTACCTATTTGCAAAAATGAGTGACCAGAAATTGGGCCAGTGTAACGGAAAACTGGAGGAACTAGTGGAATATCTCTCGCATCCGTCTAAACCTGCCCAAGGTACCAAACCCGCCGCTGTGGTTCCCCCTTCCGAAGACCACTGTTCACCCCTGGATAGATGATGCGAGTATCTGAGGACTGTGGAACAATTAGAGAATTGATGGGCAGTGCCTGCAGTTCAACGCTGTCCAGAGATAGAGACATCTGGTTTAAGGCTGCAGCGGATGATGGTGGTAGAATCGGCTATTTCCTAGACTAAACCGAGGAGAGACAAGCGTGGTTTATTTTTTCCCATGTTTCCATCGCTATTCGCAGAATCCTTCTCGAAGGGGAATCCGTGCAGCTCCGCCGACTGGGAATGTTGATAATTATGGAAATACGCCACAGCTCTCTTTCCTCTTACTCTGTCCATTCTCTAAGCGAACCCCAGGGTGGAGGTTTTTTTTGGTCGGGGGTTCGGTCGACGCCGTTTGTATTGCTTATTTTCTCCTTGGCTTTCCCAAGAGAATAAGAGCCAGGGTCCTTCCTTCTCTGCTCGAACCGAGAAGGAAATAATATCGTGTGTCGATATTTGTTCTGCTCTTCTTGTCTGCAGCTGACTCGACAGTTAACAGCCGCACAACTGTCATTATATCAGAGACGGACCGACGACACCCAAAAGCTTGTCTCCTCTGATCTTACCGCCTGGTCTTGAGGCTTTTTACCATCGCGGAACATACGTCACAATTGGCATATAACATCCGGATATGCATGTTGGCGAGCGGTTCACTGATCTAGCAATCAAGATGGATGAGAATGTGCGTACGTAGTATACATGTTCTCCGGACGGGTGTACATGTACACTACCTCGCGTGTTAATTTTCAATGACAAATGTCAACGTGCGTGCAGAAAGAATTTCTCGATGCAGATGCTCGAAGAGGGAATGTTGATGGTGATGTCGATGGGTGGTTTTTTGATGCTATTATTAGCGGCCATTTGTTCGTTCCCCCCAAAAAAGACTCAGCCCCCCAAATCCATCCACGGTGAGAGCCAACTCCACAACAAGAACAAGGGACGGACTGGGAGGCAGGCTCAGCCAACACCAATTAAGCTCCCTGCTGCTGCTTATATATGTTTGGAATAATTCATCGTTCCCTTTTTGGCTTCGTTAAAATATATAATTTGTGGACTTTGCAAAGCCGATGCATGCCAGTGATTGATTGGTCGTGATTCGATTATATTAATATGGCCCTGGGCTATTGTGTGCAGGGGGGAATAAATAACTTCAGCTAAACTAGAACGGGGAAAAATGAAAATAAAAAAAAATAGTTCTCTGGTCACCAAAGGACCGAAAAAGAAATCCCTTTTGATGAAAGATAAATAATTTGGAAATACGAAGGCTTGTAATAAAAGTTACTATACAAACCTTGGCATTAGTGGAGAGGTTTCGCCCGGAGCTTCCCAGAGCAGCATACTAAAACTTACCCATCAAAAACCAACCATTTTTGTTCCAAAAAGCCGATAAGTCGTTGAGAATATATCATTCAATAATCCTATAATTTTTGTTTTTTATTAAAAAATTATTTGGTTGTGGTATTGTGGGTAAATGTTTCTGGTGTGGTGCTCAGGGTCCCTGCCGGTGGTTGCCCCGTGATAGTTGACAATTTGCCAAGAATGCCAAGCTTTGTATAGTAACCTTTATTACAAGCCTTCGTACTCTCGATTTATTAGGATGTATGAGAACCAAAAAGGGAACAGTCGCATGGCTAAACTTGGGATAAAAAGAGAAGGAGGACAGGTGCCAAAGATAAATACCAGAAGAGCAAAAACAAAAGAAAGAAATAAGGACCAAACCAGGATACAAGGACGCCAACTGATAATGATGTATATGCAAATCAAATCCAATGGGTGTTCTAGAGACGATGCTTCTATTCTAGTGACGTAATATCGAATTCCAATTCCGAGGCGCGAAACACCAAAGCTGCAAGAGCAACGACCCCTCCCCAAAGTTTATATCTCTGTTTTTGTTTTTCACATAATCACGAAGCTGTCGCCGTTGTTTCCCCCTCCGTTAAACGGTCCTCTTCCGCAGGTCCTTCTTCCACGCCCTTTCCCCGGCATAGGGGGCAAGAGTTACGTCCGGTTGTAAGCCACTGTCAAGCAGCAAGTCAGTCAAACTCATAAAAGCAAAAAAGGATCACTGGAAATGTCAGACCTCATCGATGCAATCTTTGTGGAAAACATGTTGACATTTTACCAACTGCCGAGAGATTTCACCGCTTTCAAAATCACTCAGACAAACCAAACATCGCTCTCCAGGATTCAATCGAATAACTGTAGTATTTTCGTCAAAGCTACCATTCTCTGTTGCGCCTTCCAAGTGCACCGTGAAGAGACCGCCTGCAGATTCTACATCTTCTCGGGAAGCGACTGGCGGTTTGACAGGGGCGATCAGTGACGATAGCAGCATCATGTCTTCGTAAGTAGGGGTCTGAAGCAACCGTTAATCACCATTTTCTTTGCCCCAGGCTAACATGAGGCAAAACCTTCTCTAATGATGTCGGGGGGAAAGGGGAAAAAAAAAAAAGGGGGGGGGAGAGGAACTCACATCTGTGAATAAGGATGGCGTTGTGAGGATCGGATGGTTTTCAGGGTAACTTCCGCCTAAGACGTAGATAATCCAGCTTCGAGTACCTTCGGACGGCTGACGGCCTGAATCAGGGCTGGCAGACCGAGAAGGTAAATTGTCACTTGAAACTTGCGACGGGAAGGACCGACGGGAATCATTAGAGGAAGTACTGTTGGCTGTCCACTCGGATGCTTCACTAAAAGTGGTCGATGAGTCGGATGGTGCAGCGTTAAAGGATTGTGGCCGTCTAGTTGACCTGGGGTCGGATAAAGTCGAAGACTCCGCACCGGATATCGAGTGGGTTATCGAATCTGAGGCATCGCTCTCACGCTGGTCCATATCATCTAAGACCGGGAAACCATGCGGCCGAGTTGTCGCATCGGAATGATTGAGATGCATCCCTCCAGGTCTGGTACTACCATCGTTTATAATTGGCGCCGAAGGTAAAGCATCAAGGAACGGCGGTGACGGTCGACCATCACGAGGATTTACCTCCCGAGGATTAACAGATCTGATCCCAACGATGATTACAGGGATCATCCGGGTCTGCTCCCCGCCGGAACCTGAGGCAGGAGAATCGGGAGAAGCAGGATTGGTCGTATTTGTAGCTGTCGGCCCAAATCTAAACATCCGAAAGAAGTTCAGAGGGCCTATGGAACCTGTTGATATGATGTCATCGGAGGATTCGGAGTTTAGTGAGTCGGATGGCCCCCCATTCCTCAGCGCTGAGGCGAGCCGACCATTTTGAAGGGCGCGTAAAAAGGAATCGAAACTTCCGTCTACGCCATCTCCAGAAACGTCTCTGGCATCCGAGAAGGCCTGGGCATTGCTTCCAACCAAAGAGGCCGCCGTAGCAGCGGCGGCGACTGATAGCAGTCTCGAAAGCACCGCTGCTTGGTCCTCTCCCGATCGCCCGAGGCGGGGAGAAGGAGAGGCGCCACTCCCGCGTGAGGATCTATACCCAGTCCGAGACTGAGTGGAAGAAGTGAAAGGTGTAGCTGATGGTGACTCGGAAGGTGCTTGAGAGGCCTCCGCGATGGAACTGAACG
Source organism: Dactylellina drechsleri (assembly GCA_036971345.1). NCBI lineage: Eukaryota > Fungi > Ascomycota > Orbiliomycetes > Orbiliales > Orbiliaceae > Dactylellina > Dactylellina drechsleri. The sequence goes on from JAJTUB010000032.1 coordinate 500,908, forward strand.
ATTCCGTGGCGGTGTGTGTTCTTCGCGGACGAAGACTCCGTGAATTAGATATGTTGCGCCGGGGGCCGAAAAAATCGTTCCCAAAGCTTCTCTCCGATCGCAGGGCTTCGGGCTGGTGATCGCCGAGGAAGGGTTCCGTTGTCCGAAATTCTGGTTCGGTTAAGATGGGGAGCTCGGAGAGTATGTCGGAATCCGGTTCTGGGTTTATTGGTGACTGCAAAGGCACAGTCTGAGGTAGGTCTAGGGAACCCGTTTCCCGCGGTATGTGAAGAGGGAGGGATCCTAATCGAGGAGTGGTCATGGAGAACGGTCTCTCACGTCGGGAGCCTTCCAAGTTGGTGACGTTGGAAGATCTACGCCGACTTAAGATGCCAGTTCGAATTCGTGATAGTCTCACACGCGGGGCGAAAGCCGAAGGATTCTGAGCAGCGGGTTCCGCAAAGGTATCGATAGAGCTGGGAGCGCGTACGGATTCTCGACTGGAGGCATTGTCACCAGTGATGTTGGAAGATACGAATCTGGAAATGCGCCGTCGAATTCTGTTGCTTCTACGAGAGTCAATACTATCGGGATCGGGGGAAAAAGAGCGCCTCCGTGAGGGAGCAACGGCGGTATCGGCCGGAGCGGAGGAATAAGGAGGCTGTTGTTCCTCAGTATTCGACATGTCGTAACTAGGGGAGGGAAGCTGCGATGTTCGCAAAGCCCCGTTGGTTGGACATCGTGTTGACGAGGACCCCTGGCCCATCGCACCAACAAGCTGGCGCGAGGAGTCCAGAAGTATCTTCGGGTTTGCAGGAAAGCCGGCTGAGAGGCTGACCGGGGTTCGAAGGGGTGGATTCGGTGGAGAGCTAGGCCAAATATACTCGAAGAACTTTGATATATATACCTAAAGTAGTATTGAAAGCGAGGAAGGGAGGTGTTTGGAGGAGAAGTCTAATAACAGCGTCCACAGAGCAGCTAGTTTTGACTATTTTCAGTTTGGTAGGCGTAGTGACGACAGGAAGAATGAAAAAAATAAAAGAGAGGGAAAGATTTAAGAAGACAAAAAGGAATAGGTATTTCCGACTTGCAAATACTCAGGTCGAGTAGGTTACAATAAGTATTTATGTATATGAGTTGAAGGTGTTTTAGGGAGATTGGGAGAGACGGAAGGACTGAGTTGACAAGGACGATGAAGCAGGAATAGAATGGGAGAGAAGGCCGGGACACCTGACCTGACGCAACAAGGAGGTTACAGCTAATTAAGGTATATAGTTGGTTGGTACCTTGCACGGACTGAAAACAAAGCGTAGCTGACTGGTCTGGAAGAGAAACGATGAAATAAGTCGAAACCCCGTAGACGCGACGCGAGATATATATAAGCGTTAAAGTTTAGTCGGTAGAAAGGTCGAGGAGTATGATGATGGTAACGATTACGATAACATGGATAAAAATAAGAGGAGGAGGAGGGAGAGGAAGAGGAAGAATAAAAGCAGAGGGGGCGCTTAAAAGGGAGAACTGAAGCGATCGATAGCGATGGGGAGGGGGAGGAAGAAGAAGAGGGTGTGTGAAACAAAGAAGCCGTGATAATAATTATTAAATAATATATATTGGTTTTTGGTGTTGTTGGTGATGATGGTGATTGATGACGGAGATGGGGCGGCAACGGCGGTAGTGAACGATAGGAACAGCCCAAAGGGAAAGGGGGAAGGCCAAGTCCGAATGGATCTATACACTCGGGCAAGTAAGTACCTATATGACCTCGGACATGATGATAAGCGATGATATGTTGGGGGGAGTGGAGGAGGAAACGATGGTGAAGGAGGATGAGGTGGTGGTGGTAGTGTAGGCAGACGACGGTGTGGTGGTGGTGTGGGCAGACAGTGATGGTGTTGGAGGTGAGAAGAAAGAAGGGAAGGGGGGATTGGGCTGGGCGGGCAGGCGGACAAGAATGGTTTGTTTGATGAGAACAAAACGACAACGCATTATTATTATTATTGCCAAGTAATTCTCAGTATTATAATTGTTATTATAATTATTAATACTTGAGTATTATTACTTAACTATTGTGTATATAAATCGATCAATTACTTATATATCGCCTCATATATACTCAAGTACTTGTTTATAGACATACATCACATAAAATAAGAGCCGCTACGGCACAACAAACAGCCAGAAAAAGAAAACAAATAAGAAGCGCTTGCAAAAGGGCAATGGTAATGCTGATTCAATAATAGTCGTCCGTCGTAGTAGTCATGGTAGTCGTAGCAGTAGCACCACACAGCATATCATAGCAAAGGTTATAGGTTGATGATGATGAGCAGGAGCAAGAGGAGGAGGCATCTCATCCCTGGGAATAGAAAAACGCAGAGGACCGGAAGGAAACGTGATAGCATATTTATCTTCTTCTTTTCCTTCTCCTCCTCCTCCTCCTCCTCCTTTTTTTTTTTTTTTTTTGACTCGTCTTTCGATTCGGCGTCTGGACAGCGTCTTAAAGTCAAGGAGTATAATCAACGTATGATAAACCTATGTATGAATATCATCCGCGTTGGATAAGGACTCGAGTGCTCAGGTATACACATATGTATCTGCAGAAAATCCCAATCATAGAGAGAGACGGTCTAAACTGAGCCTATCAAGTGATCTATGTCGTCTAATCAACACCACGAATAAGCCGTAAGTCTATGGTCTTGTCGAAAATTCGGTTTCTTTTTTTGTTTTTTCTTCCTCTTGAAAGGAAAGTTGTCCCAACTTTCGGGAGGAAGAATGGGAGGGGAAAGAAACGTACACGGGCTGCAGCTGATAGAAGCGGGCTTGACCATCACCCGCTCTTCCTCCTATCCACCACTTCTCTCCTGTCAACCCATTCATCAAACCTTCCGTCGAACTCGACGAACTTCTCCGCCGCCGGCTAGGTGAATGCTGTTGGGTGTTTGAAATTGATTGGGGCGGGCTCTGTTGAGGACCCGGTGGTGAGCATGGGATATTCGATCTCGTCGGTGATATTACAGCACTACCGCCTACTCCGGAAGAGGAGGATGTTGGTGAAGCGGCAGGAGGGGAGGAAGATGAGGAAGCCGAAGGGGCGGAGGAAGAAGCCGCCGATTGTACGGACGTCGCAGGTTTCTGCAAGGCCGAATGAGCCCGGAATGCCACGAAGAGACTGGCGAGGAATGGGCGGTTTGATGGCATGACATGTGGATATGCCCTCTTTCTCTCGCTGTCAGAATCGAGATGTTTGCTTTGCTTCGGCGGTTTTCTATGGTGCTGTCATACCCGTCCGGCGGGTGCAGCAGGCTTGAGGAGATGGAGGCGCGACGGAGTGTAGTGTGGAAGAAAAGTATTCGAGGTCTTGAGATATCCGAGCTGCGTAGTTTATCGATCTTTGGCGGCAAATTGTTGACGCATAATGTATGTTCTCAAATTTAATCTCTTGGATATTTCATTGTAGGTCATTTTATTTGAAGAATTGTCAGGCTCTTGTCGTCATTGCCGAGGGCAGCATAGGGAAGAATTTGATCGGGGCCAATCAGGACAGGCTGATTTCCCCCGAGCCGAAACCACAACTTCCACCCTCCTCCTACCATCAGAGCAACATCATCACTCCTCCTCCTCCTCCCGTACTCAGCTACTCCCCGCCGCCGGCTGCCTTGATAGCATCACCAAATCCTCAATCTTAACAGTAGACTAAAATTATCACCCCCACCTATCCCCCCGCACTCCAATATGTCAGCCGTAGTGAGTCTCAATCCCAATTCGCGGACAACAAACATGCCTCGCTAACCGCATCTGCGCCGCCAGTACCGGAGCCCTTACGGCCCCAAGTAAGCCCACCCGCTTGCCCACCTCACCCTGAAACCCTTCCGATCAATCATTCATTGACGCATAAATCTCATCTCTTGCCGCCCATTAGACTCAAGAATGGACCGCGCATCGGCCCCTGGACCGTCAAGTCTCTTACCCGCCTGTACGTTGGAACCTTGCACCTCCCACCTCTCCTGCCGCCATTCGCTCCGTTCTTTATGCTAAATATCCCCCTCAACCTTCTTACAGAGGCGTTACGACGGGTGCCTTTGGTGGAGTAGCTCTCTTCACCGCCCTTTTCTTCGCTGAAGGGGTACCTCGTGTGAGAAAAGATATCCTGCAAAAAATCCCAGTGTTCGGGTCTTATTGGATTCGTGAGATCCCTCCATCGGACAATGTATGGCAACCTCTTCCGTGTTTACGACCCTGTCGTCTATTTCGAATATAAAGCTGACACTATCCACAGCCTTTCTAGTCTTTACTCTTCAATCTCGGAACTGGCCATCGCAAAATTTTTTTCGTTTTCTTCATTTTTCTTCATTTTTTGTGTCGTGTCATTGGTCGGGCATTGTTTCCTGTGTGTACATATATACATAGACATTTATATATCCCTAGTTTCTCCCAGAAGCTTCTGAGACGAAAAGAGAACAAGTAAAAATAAATTAAAATTAAAATTATTTTTTTATATAAAAAGAAAGAAAGAAAGAAAGAAAGAAAGAAAGGAAGGAAAGAAAGGAAACCTATATCTCCGCCGTAAACCGTTCTCTGAAAGATCCCTCATCAAGTTATAGTCATATACTTCTAGGTTTTGCCAATCCAACCTGAAGCGACGAAAAAGTCATGAATCTTGGATACCTTTGCTACGTCGATTTTGCATATCTCTTTCGCTTGTTTCTTTTTCAGCACGCCTCCTTGTCGCATAGCCTCTTTGAACAGAAGATCTTTCATCACCAGATACGGTTTGGGATAAATCCCCAGCAAACTACACAATCGCTTTTCTTCCTCCGTTAAAAGGTGAAGATCTGGTGCGTTCTCATTGTTGAGAGCAAGTGGAGTGAAAGCCGCCGGTTGGCTTAGAACTGCACTCGCAGCATTCGCTTTTCGGCTAGGTGCTGCAGAGTTACTTTTGGTCTCCGCAATCTCATCACTACCCTGTGAGTGAGAGCCGCTCGCGATTGGTGCCGATGTTGGGTTCGAGATTGAGATATTTAGATTTTTCAAGGCGCCAGGATGAAGGAGATGCGGTGACGATAGAATCGGTCCTTCAAGGGACCCGGTGCTTTTAGCATTGACACGATGGCCAGAACGGTCGTTCTGAGTGCCAGGTTGCTTTAGGATGTTTGTCTATATTCAAGGGATATGTTAAACAGATTACTAACTTGAATATGGAAACAAGCAATCAATATCATGTCATCTACTAATATTATTTTTCTCTCTCCTCTTCTTGGTCTTCCCTTTCTGTTTAGTCTTTCGTTTCCGAGAAAAACTAACGGTAATAATATTGGAGAAAATCAAAGAAAAGACACACTCAGAAGAGATGCCAACAGTCTTGAGTGGCGACTAAAATAAAGAATGGGAATGAGGGGAAGGAGGTGAAGGATTGAGGGAATGCAAATATAGCTGTTTGGTTCATACCCGGTGCGCTTTCTCGAGTTCGTACTTTGCCCCTTTATCTAGGTTTCTTATACCGTATCTCCTCCACTCTTGCAGCGTCAGGATAGCTTGTCTTAAACTCAATTCCTTCTGTAGGTCATCCGCGAACGATGTATAGTCTTGGTGGTTCATTATCCTCGCAAATGGCTTGGCTTTGTTGAGGAGCTCTTTTTCTTCCTTACTGCGCCGCTTTTCGATTGCTTGGTTCTTCTTATATTCAAGGAGGGCATGCTCAAATATAACTTTTTTTCTTTCGACTCTTTGTGTCAGTCGATGGTTGTAGATGTCCATCACAGTGAGTTTTAGATCGATCTCTGGCTCCACCTGTCCCGTTACTGAATTGATGCCGTCCCCAGGGTCAAAATACATATCTTTCACTGTTGTCTCTGCTTCATTTTCATATTCAACTTCGAACTCCATTCTTCCAGGCATGTACCCTTGGACTTCATGACAAGCAGGCACACTTGCTGTAGGTTTCTTTTTCGGTGCCAATGGTAATGCATTGGCGGCAGCTGCTTTCCTTGTCTCGATCCGCCTTTTCTTGCGAGATTGAAATTCTTCCCGAGGGATGCTATCTAACCCTCCTGAAGTTGCAGGATCGGCAAGCTCGGGGAGTGGGAATTTGACAGACTCTATGTAAGTCTTGTAATAATGATCTCGTACCTCATCTTTCTCTCGACCACCTCCGATATGATCAGCTATATCGGACCACGAACCAAGACCGTAGGTCTCCGCTCCTTCTAACAGCAGTAATTCTTCATCGGCGCCCCAATCTTCATCGAAGATAGGGATTGAATGTTGCTCGATAACGCAATAAGAATGTGTAGCGGGACGGTGGTTTCCACAAGTTTTTCCTTCTGAAAAACAAGAAACGCAAAGGTCGAATTCGGGACAGGATGGATCAGCACAGCGGATTCGAACCTACGCCCTGAGGGTCAGCGGCCGCGGGAAAACACGTCAATTTTCTCTCTTCATCCGGTTTCTCGGATTATCTAGGGGGTTCGTTAGGGGTAGACAAACAGTTGATGAGATGTCAGCGGAGCAAACATCGCAATGAAACCGAACACCGGATTCAGCGGCGCGTGCGGTCGCGTTAGATTTCTTTTTGATAACAGTCATATTGTAGTATTTTTTAGTGATCGATATGGAAGGTGATGGCGAAGGTTTTGTGATTATGAGGATGATGCATGATGTCGAGGTGGGTTGCTGTTGCTTCGGGTGTGTGGGAAAATAAGCGAGAAAAGGCTGAGCTTACCCCGACTTGCGGCTCCAACAGCTTGCTGTCCTTTCTTTTAGTTCTCAGGCTAACGACTTGAGCTCTAATTATATACTAATCTCGAAGCCAGAAAATGAATTAAGTATCAACTGATTTGGGTAAGCTCATTACCAGCTCTAACAACTGGATTACATAAAATACGAGGGCAGCTCATTTGTGCAGTATACTTAGGCTACCGAAGCAGCTAGATACACCATCACATCCATCAGGGTGCCACCTAAACTATAGTCGTCACCCACACAATAATTAAAATTTCAATAAAACCACCAGGCGCATATATATACACTTAAGTATTTATACTTATAGGACCCGCCACTTATCATCGAGGACTTGCCTAACTTAAATGCTCTTGCTTAGGTAAGTAACAACAACACCTCATGTAACTTTATTCCGCTTCGAATTGTCATTCTCGTGCTTCAGCTGACCCTAACACCACCTAGACCGTCCTCCAGTTGATCTCCGTTTCCCTCGTCGCACTGGGGGGGTTCTTTTACCTGTTTTATGCTTAGAGACTTGGTTTATATAGACGAATAGATTTGTATCACTCTTTTCTCAACTTCGGACCCGTCTGCTGCCGAATATGGTCTTTCCGAAAGAATTTCTGATATGGCATCCGAGGAGATGATTATATCTCGCCGTCAAAATCATAACCGAGGTAAACTACGCAGCCATAGTCGCCATACCTCTCGATACCTCAACAAGAGCTCGGAAGAATCGGAATGGGGGCCCTCTGGAACCCCAGTAATACTGGAAGAGCAAAGGAAACAGCGGCTGAGAGCCGCTCTTCTTGCAGACAATAAATCATCCGTCGCAACCACCGCTACCAAGCGCGATCTCAGGAAGAGACGCTCATCAATCTCAGTCGACGCGGAACCTTCTAAGGATGTACGAGAAAATGAGGACGTATTGGTCTATGTTCATAAAGTTCAGCCCACAGACACCCTCGCTGGTGTCCTTTTGATATACGATATCGATCCTACCGCCCTCCGTAAGGCTAACAGGTTATGGCCAAATGATAGCATACAAATGCGCTCACAATTATATCTTCCTGTCTGCGACTGTGCTGTCAAGGGCGTCCCAATTTTACCCCAAGGCGAATATACCTTGGATAATAGGATATCCGGAGATCGTAAAGGCAAAGCCGCCAGTCATTCACATATGACCGTCGAAAACACGATTTCTAGGCCAGAGCTTCTTCCTTCTGATAGGCATCACTCATTTATCCAAATAGACCCAATAGGAGTCGTCGAAATAGTTAGGCTGGCACGGCCAAAGCTTTCCCATTTCCCACCTGCCGCAGTCGAATCACCTGCTCCATCAGGTCCTCGAATTTCAGATAATAGTAATGACATCATGCTTCGAGGACACACACAGCTTGGAAGTGATGCTACTACAGATACACTTGAAAGTCTAGAAGTTATAGGTGCAGCTATTGAGGGGTTTGTTCGAAGAGTTGCCGCGAGTGCAAGAACAAATTGGGTCAACAAGACGACTACTGACCTCATTGAGCTCACATCACATATCAACAGACGCCCAAATCCTACACACAGCAAAGGCTCGGCCTTTAGTCGGGCCCATGCTAACAACAGTCACCGAAATGATGACGACGATGAGATCCTTAGCTCTTTTGCAACCACGAATAGCCTCGCTCTCCAAACGGACAATCTGGAAATGCCAAGAAACCGCCGGTCAGCGAAAGGAACGGATGCCTCTGACCGTTGACTACGAACAAAAACAAATATTACAGTGACGGCGAGCCTTTATATATCGATAACTAGCACTACTTCACATATTTCAGTGGAAACCATCGCAAATATTAAATACTACGGTTAATTAAATTAACCATTCTAATTCCCGCCCTTGCAACCTTATCATTGATTTCGTACCTTTCTCCATTTTATTTTTCTCATTCTTCCCCAGTTAAAATTATCATCGAGAATCATTATATCCCGATTTTGGAAGCCCTAGATATGGAAATACTCAAGGCTAGACCTAGCTTTATTAAGGTTTGTCAAGTTTGAGAGCCCAGACTGACCGCTTTCTGACTAATGCCGAATTCACATCTCAGCCCTTACTTCCGTTTTCGCACTCCCTGATACGCCAAAGGATTATCGATAAATGAAAATAATAAAGAAAATGAACTCAAACGATTTTTTTTTCCCCGAATAGTATATACAAGCCATAACCAATTAAATTGATTTAATCAATTTTCTCATCAGCTTCGCCAACAGTTACATCGCCGACAAGAAGCTCGCTCAGGAGCTCGAGAATAGCTACGAAGACGCAAAGGAGGCTAGCGATAACGAAATGACTTATCGTTGTACCGATATCTAGCCAGCTACCCTCGTCCTTAACCATGTAGAAGAAGTTCAATGTGAGGATGTCACTTATAGACATGACAATCATGAACAAGGCTGACGGCGGCACGCGGAGGATCCTATTTAAGATTCCAAGATTTGCTGATATAATGACGAAGGGGATTAGCAACTTAAAAATGAGGAGAGCCCCCATGGCGAAAGGATTGAAAACAGGAATAAGCCGAGTGACAGATTCAAGAGAGAAAGAGCTAAGCGAAGCTACATTTCCAGTTCCAAAGAATCCAGCTTGGATGAAGAAGAAGAAGAAGAGGGCGATGCGGTTGTCTCCAAGAACTAGTGGTCTTATGCCATTGTTGTAGTTTGTTTTCCTATCCTCCGTCTTGTTAGCGGATCGGTGAAGGGTATACTCCATTTGTACCCAAGACGCAAGCATTGCGCAGAAAGCGACGTAGAATAACCCCTCGTATGAGATGGTTAGTATTATAAAAGCAGGGGAAAACGTCAAGAAAAGGACCATAAGTCGATGTTGGTAATGGCCCAGTGGTGAGAAGCCATGCAGTAGCAGGGTGATTAATGATATTCCTTTTTTAAATTTGATCGGTTACTAGGACTGTTAATTCAATAGTTGTTAGAAATACTTACCAAGAATTGACCATCCTAAAACTCTGTTCCCAAATGGAAGACCTTGTTTAGAGCGAAGGGATTCAACACTCCCATAGGTCACAATCATGGACAACCCAATCAACCCACACTGTCACTAAATTAAATCCGACCACCTCAATTGTTAAGATTGATTGGCTTTACCTGAAAACCTAACAAGGATTGCATATGCAACCCATTAAAAGCCCGAAGGAATTTTTGCTCGTGAGGATTGAATATACGGTGACCTTGCACAATATAACCGATACCAGCCGCAAGCATCAGGAATCCTGCCGCATGACTAGATGATTTTCAGTGGTTGCTTTTTGTGAGGGGGAAAAATGACGGCTGACATTTGTACTAAGCTCTCAACTTTAATGACCGGTAGCACCGTAAAGACACTCATTGATAAACACGAAATCATCCAGAATGCAACGGTATATACGTTTCGCTTCACAAAATCACGGCCGTATAATAATGGCCAAGTGGTTGCGAGGACAAAGCATATTGTGAATACTATTCGCTGGAAATAACCATATACCTGTGCAAATAGCAATCAGTACCTGAAACTTGGAAATGCGAATCGCAAAACTTACAATTGCTTCTAAAATCGTTAGGAATCCAAAACTTTCGATTACAAGGCGAGTAATTGGTTGTTTTCCATGGTTCTGTGTAAGTATAGGGAGGCCGACGGTGAACGAATCCCGAGAAACCCATACTTGCCACCAGAAGAATATTGGAGCGAAGGCGTACATATAATAAGTCCAGGGGCTATGCTGTAAGTACATTACGGCAAAGACCCCAGTCAGCAAACTTACGAAGCCTGTAAAGGCTCGTATCGACCATTCGCTACCAGCTGGTTTCTGCAAAAAGTGCTGCTGGATTACGAAAGCCAAAGCGAATAATATCCACCCAAGATACCCTAGAGTCACTAAAGTTCTCAGGAATAACCTGTCATACCTACGCAAGAAGTTATTAAACGCGGGAAGACCATTATCAACATTGTAAGACATCCGATAACTTACGTTTGCATGTATCTCAATCCTTGAAGTGAATCGGATATCAGCGATTTGCAATGATCTATCGCTGTATTATAATCTTCAGATTCAATTAGGGCACGGATACTCGCTATCCTGGATCCATTTGAATTCGGTCCATCGTGCAACGGGGCAAATGGGGCAAAGTTGATTTGAGTGGCCATTTTGGTTGCTATTTTCTAGAGTTGTTAGCCCTACTTTTAACTCGACAGCCATAATTTTGATAATCCAGGAGACTAAGTAGAGTTGGAGTTGGTTGATAGTGATACGTACCCTCCTTAACTTTAAACATTTCCAAAATTTCAAGGGCGTTTGCAAAGATAGACTGAGCCTTTGCTCTGTCAGTGGCATCCAAATAATCAAGAGGAAGAACCCCCACAGAGTTCGCAGGGAAGTCGAGTCCAACTAAATGTGCCATCAAAGCTGCGACATCAGCCTGATCTACATCTACTCGCTTCACGTGATCTAAATTCCAATCGCTTGAGAATAAATCATGGCCCTGTGCGATTCCGGTGTGAGTAACATCCGGTTTTCGGATACCAGCTCCCCAAGCAATCAGCGGTGTTCTTGTATTGTCAGGATGTCCATCACCGTGAGAACCCCAATCAGACATTCCATGATCAGCGGTGAAAACCCAGGCCGTTTTCCCGTCATTATCGTAAAAGCTATTGACCATCTGGACGAGTCGTTCAACACCCTGATCAACAATTTCAAGATTTCTTAGATACTCTTGGGAATATGGTCGATAAGCATGACCGGATGTATCCAATCCGAGCAAATGAAGGAAAAATACAATTTTATCGGCATGAACGGCAGCCCGGAGCTTGGGATCACTCGCAGCCTGCGCAAAAAAATCGTTGACGTGTTCGAAGACCCATGTGTCCAGCATTGTTGCATCCGCGGTCCAGTCTTCGTCTTCTTCTGAGTACGTAAAGGCGTCGATTTTTCCCGGGATAGCACCCTCTTTGAACATTGGAAGAATATCTGGGGATCCCCAGCTCCAAGTGTGCCTACTCTGGTTGAAAACACTATCAAAATTGACTGGGTTTAGCTTCCAGCCGGTGGTAACTGCAGAGACATCTTCATAAAGCCCTGCGATTAATGCCACATGTCCAGGGCGAGATTCTGTAGGCATCCGTGTATGTGATACTCCAAAGCTTCCTTCGTGAAGTATTCGAGACCGAAGAAAGGGGGCGAGCGGCCTGGGTTGCGCATCATCGCCATCTTGGAGGAACGGCGGAGTATGAGATTGGAAGCATTTATCGGCACGGAGACCATCACCTAAGGTGTTCGAAAAAAAGCAATTGTGGGGATATCGGATCAGTACATAAGAGGACACCAGATAACAACGACAGCAGGAGTTTAAGGATGTTCAAAAACGATTATATGCAGAATGATAGGTTTTTTTTGAGTGGTAGGATGTCAACAAACCAACAATGAGAAATAAACGCTTTGCTGGAGCTTCAATGCCACTTGAGTGGTGGCGCATCCCATGGACAATTGGCGAAACAAAGTAAATGTCGAATATCGACCATATGTAAGCGAAATGGAATATGGCTGCAATAGCCAAGAACGTGAGGCGGGTTAGCTGCATTGCTGCAACCGATAATTATAATGGTGCTGTGATTGAAGAGGTAGTACGATGTATAACGCGGGGATGGAAGGAATTGATCGCTCTGAATGGTTCCGAACGAACCAAGGACTTTGTTGCAATCGTCAAAATGCAGCCCCGGGGCCCTTGAACCCCTTCGGTAGTGGGGTTTTGTTCATTGTGGTTGCACTAATTAAATAAGTACCTGCTTAAGGAGTTACCACAGTGCAGGCCAGGTCACCAACCGCGTGCGCTTCTCCTTGGTGCGTACGCGACGATTGGATTAATCAACGCAGTCCAGAGTCCATGAAACACGGATATATCATTTACATAAGTATGTAAGTATATAATCACTTAAGTTCTTACTTAAGTATATAATACCCGCCCTATACGCGTATTTAGTATTCATTAACTATAATTCTAACTCAAGAGTACGATTGCAATGGCGACCCTCGATGAATTGGCGCATCTTGCTCTCCAAAACTGTCTTGAAGCACCAGGTTCTCGTCGTTATTTGATATCAGTGTCAGGGATTCCAGGTTCAGGTGGGTACTCAATCATTTATAGCGACGTCTATACTTATGTATTCACGTCTCGATACGATCCTGTCATCCAAACTAAACAGTAATATACCGGGGCCTGCGGGGCTCCATGCATCGCAACCAGGCAAAACAACATTCTCAAATGCCTTAGTTGGGAAAATAAATGGTAATTCCCATTCTACATCTGCTAGCTCCTTAAATACCTGGACTTCAATAGCTCTTATCCTCTATCTGCTGCCAAAATGCCAAAATGCCAAAATATTATCAATACCGCATATTTTAGGATAGCCTACCGCGAATCCCACGGCTCACGCTTGGGTTTCAGATTCAATTTCCCAGTTACTTCTGTTCTCTTCCTAACTTTTCGATTAAGATGCCTGACTTTAATACATTACTATTCTAGGAATAACGCAGCTGCAATATGGATTCGCTCTTGCCTGTGTGGTAGGGATGGATGGATTTCACCTTTCGAGGAAGGTTCTCGATTCGTTTCCTGTTACCGCAGAGGCTCATCGACGAAGGGGTGCTCCGTTTACATTTGATGTAAAGGGATTGCATCAGTTAGTCGAGAAGCTGAAAGAGCCAGTGTCCTCAATCTTTTACGCTCCAAGTTTCGACCATGCTGTCAAGGTATGAGAAATCCCAGACATCCCTCTCTCCCCTGGCTTTCTTTCTTTCTCTCCTTCCTCAATATAAGACTCTTAAACAGATACCTTTATTGTAGGATCCTCGATGTGATGATATCACTATTCTTCCTAGCCAAAAATTAGTCATCTTTGAGGGAAATTATCTCTGCTTCCAACCGCCGGATATCCCAGAGAACCTCCCTGAATGGAGCACATTGCCCTCGCCACTCTGGAGCATGATTGCGAATCTCTTTGATGAAAGGTGGGTACTAAGTACACCCTCTGAAGTAACTACCCCAAGGCTTGCATTGAGGCATCTCGAAGCTGGGATCGTAAAGTCTTTGAACGAAGGTCATGAGCGTGCAAATGGGAGCGATAAACAGAACGCAGAGGACATCATTCGCTGGAGGATTGATTTTGATCGGATGATCCCCACGCTTGCATTATCATATATTACTTAGGATTTAAATTAGTTCAGCTAGAGCAAGGTAAATAATACGCGGAGAATCGAAGACACCTGCCCTTAATGCATGCCTACACGGGAAGTCTAAGCATACATACTACCGGATATGTTCATGAAGTTAGTTTCAGTGTGTGCATGTCCCGAATTGACCTAACTGGGGCAGTCTCAAGATACTAAACCGGATCCTCCCGTCACTCAAAGCGTTCGCAAGATCGACCGTGCTTTTTTCAACTACTTAAGTCATTTGTCCGATGCTAGTTAATTTGTTGAACTCCCTAAGTTTTACTACTCTGAGAGCTCAAATGGTCGCTTACTTAATTAATTATATGTTTCGAAGAGATAAACCTGGCTGTAGCGAATTTGTGAGCCCGTGCTGCGCAGTAATGGTATTTCATCGTTAACATCTCCGATTGTTAATTGGTATCACTCGACCGAAAATCTAACTGTGGACGTAGAGCTACAGTCTAATTCTGCTATACTAAAATCATGCAATGCTGTTTAGCTCGGCAGACTAGAATGTTTCAATGTGTTGTGTCCGAGTCAATCCGCTCACAAAGTTAATCAATTTACGTTGACCAGGCCAATATAAGAAAGCATCTACAACCAAGCCATCTCCCTCAAGTCCGGACCATATCGATGTAACTTCATGCACTTCCGTTTCATACCACATAGAATTATATAAGCAACCAAGCTCGGATATACTCATCATAGCCCATAGCCTTTACAAAAATGCAGGAACAGGGCCAGGAAACTGTAAAAGACCTAGACCATGAGTTCATGCTCAAGTGCACATATGCACAGGTACGGAACAAACTTGTTGACATCACAACCGCACAGGACAGCAACACTCGCGTCGACCTTCAGAAACTCCATGGCATCATTTCCCGATTGAATAAATTAAGAAATGACAGGGATCACTATATCAAGGCCTCGGATATTGAGGCAATCTTTTGTTCGCTAGATACCGAGGTTGCCGTGCAGCCCCGCGACCTGTCCAGAATAAATGGAGATTTCGTGTTACCCGCTCGAGCTTCCGATAAGCCTCCAGGTGCTTCGATCAGCCGTATGAAGATATATGGATATCGTTACTTATTCTTTTGTAGAGAGTCAAGCGTTGGAGGAACTACTGCTCCTCCTGTCATTGTGCTATATGACCATTGGCAAGAATAACGAAGTACCTGCCTTGTAAGAACACCAAGCCCCTTTAAATATGATATTGCAGATGTTGGCTTTTGCCTTCCACCTTTCATTCTTATTGAGAGGCTCTGGACAAAGTATTCTAACTTAAAATCAATGTAGATATTCGGTTTTGGTGGTGATAAGGGTAGGGTGTCTATTTTCCTTCAAAATCAATTATGAATAGTAAGGGAACAAGAGGGTTAAAAAACTTATATCTGATACATAACAAAATAGATTCTCCTCAGCCATCTTATGAATGCCGGAATTTATTCACGCCACGATTTAGCAACCCTTGAAGCTAAGTTTGAAGAGATCGACCGTATCATTGAACAAGGCGAAGAGACGTATAGCCCAATGTGGATAGACTTCTTCAGGTTTCAACTTGAGAACTGCCGCCAATCTTTAGTTACCGTAACGCGTAACTTGGATGGTCTTTCCCATCATTTGGATCCGGTATACGAGAAACTTGTATCATTGATTCGTCAAATAACCGCAGTGGGTTCGAGACCAAAGGTCAATAGCCCCAATAAAAACAAGGGTGTAATCAATCTACCATTTGCTCGCTAACACTCTTCAACAGGTGGTATTTTCAGAAATAAAGGAACTCCAGGACAAAATAACAGAAGTAGAATCAACTCGTGTTAATGGGAGTTTCCTAGCGCCAGATGGAAGCGTGCCTATGGGTCAGGAGTTTGTAAACGAGCTTCTAGGAAAATGCAAATTCATAGCGGACTCAATAGTCAACAAATCGCTCCAAGTTGATCCAGTGTTTCACAAAATACATGGACAACTAGTTGGAATCAAAGGAAGACTCGAACAGCTGCAACTGACTCAGGTCTGGTCAAGAGAAACCGACCTATTTGACCTGCTACAGCATCTTCGGCTTATTGATAGCCATCGAGTGAACGATAGATTTGTAGACCCAAATAATAATAATATATCACCTGAAGACGGACAAAAGGTTGGTTTCAATATCATCCTCAACCCCCAAATGCTGTTGGCACGCTAACTTGAATAGTTCCTCCTGTACCTGCTACGTAAATCATACGCTCTAATCTACGAACTCTTATATACATCGAAACCAATCAGCGAGTCCTTACAGCCAATTTTTAACCAATTGTCAACGCTCAAAAAATGTCTTTTGGAAGTCCAGCTCTCTGGAGGGATATCTTCTCCAAGAGAACTCTTTCCATTCTCAATTAATAAGTGTTCCCTATTATGCGTTCTCGATAAGTTGTGAATTCTTCGACATTAACCTTAGTTTCTTTATACAGCTCGCTTCAATTGATAACCTAAGGGTATTTCATCCCCCTGTCCCATCCATCCTTCCTAAATCCCTTTGTTTTTGAGACGACTGTTCTAACAAATGGTATAAATCGTATATAGAAAGACGGTAAATTTTATGTCGGCAACGAAATAGTAAGTTTTTGCTGTGCATCGAAGAAAACCACTGGCTTATCAAGCGTTCTCAACGTAACAGCCCGAAGGCCAAGGTGCCGTCAACGGTCTGCTGGAGGAATGTTATGAAATTTGTCATGAATTAAGGTGTCAAACTGAGGAAGGGTCGTAAAGACAAGGTGTGCCATGCGAATATTCTAGGGAAATAAATCAAGCACAATCGATTTTTTCTCAACGACAAGCAAGCCCTTGAATTTTTAAGTGTCCGTAGAATTCAAGTGTATACGCTCCAATTGTACCCAGCATAGGCGTGAATCAAACGAGCTAGCAAAGGGAAGCACCCGAGTCCTGCAATACTTATCTGAGTAAGCTAGTACTCAAATACTCTCTGATGATCTATGGCTCGAAAATTAAACACACATTCTGGAACGCTGTTCCCATTAGTCCCATGATGTCATTTTTCGTGGCGGACGAGCTGGCCGTCCCTGCGCGCGTGTGGCGTGCACATGCATGCATGCATGTGCTCAATCCAGGCTCCACGAGCCTTGGCATCCGTTTCTTGTTGGACCTCCAACGATTTCTTTCAAAGCTTTTCTGCCAAGCCAGCCAACCTCTTCATCATTGAATTGCTTCGCATTCATTATCCCTGCCCTTGAGGCCCTTGCAATCCAATATTCTGCTACGATGCAGCTCCCCATCAATGAGGCGCTGAGCGGCATATTTGGAAGCGTATCTTTAGCAGCATGGATATTTTTAATTGTAGGCTTCTCATATTACCTATATTTTGTCAAAGTTTATTCGTTGATCACTAACAGTCTTGGTGTTACGATCATAGGTTCCTCAGCTCTGGGAAAACTTTCAGAATCAAAGCACCGAGGCTTTGAGTTTTTGGTTCTTGGTAATATGGCTCCTGGGTGACGTTTGCAACCTAATGGGTAAGGGTTTTTTTCGAGATACTTCAAATAGCAAATGAAATGCATGGGTGTCTAAGAGAGAACATAGGGGCCATATTGGCTAGTCTTCTCCCCACGGTTATTGGAATAGGCCTTTATTTTTGCCTCATCGATTCTCTCATGTTAGGGCAGGTTCTCTACTACAACTATTATCGTCCCCGAAAGCATAGGTTCAACGGCCTTATTGGAGGCCAGCATCCGAGCGCGACTGAACCCTTACTTGGTTCCAGCTCATCACCGCGTCCTCCACAGCGGAGAGATAGCCTATCACAAGTTTTTTCGGACGAAAGGTCCGATAAAGAGGTCATCAGAAATACACTTTCGGTTGTTGTCGTTGTTGTCGTTGGTTCCGCCGGTTGGTTCATTGCCTGGAAGGCCGGAGCGTGGAGCCCTCCAGACGATATGCCTGATTCCAAAGCACCTTTAGGCGCCCTCGTACTTGGATACGCAAGTAGCTTTTTTTATCTTACGTACGCGTACCCCTCTTGGTTGATTCAACCCGAAACACAATATATTAACAGCTTTACTAGGGCTCGCCTTCCCCAGATCTATACAAATGTCAAGCGTCAGTCTTGCAGCGGTCTATCTATACTATTTTTCATTTTATCGACAATTGGTAATGTAACATATGGGGCGAGTGTGAGTTGGTGTTTCATAGACCATTGTTTCGGTTTCATTAATGCTAATAGTATTTAACTTATAGATTTTAAGCCATTCGTTGGAGAGGATCTATTTACTCAATAATATACCTTGGCTCCTTGGATCGATTGGGACTTTAGTTCAAGATTTTGTCATTTTCGGTCAATTTGTTTATTACGGCCGGCTTCAAAAACACAAGTCACGACGGAGGTCCAGTAATCCACCAAGGGTTTGAAGAGATGCAAGTCTCTAGGCTAGGGCCGGGTTAGAAAATATCAGCTTGTTGCTCTCAATAATAAATATTTCATAGAATACCGGGAAGAGATGGAATCTTCCCATTTTTTTGAGCAAGTATAGCTCTTGTAAACACCTAGTCTTTGAAATTTCCGAGTAAAAGAACCTAAGCGCGAATTTTCGTCTAGACGGAAGTATCCGTGTGAACGGAAGAAGAAACAAAGAACATTACAGCATAATTACAGGGTTCAGCGGACATTCAAAAGGGTGATATAACGCCGTGGAGTACGTATAATTCGTCCACATGGATGGACCAGAAACAAATAATGCATGATATAAATGGAAAATTGCATACGGAGGAGTGGGTATGACAATCAATCGAAAAGACCGAAGCCCATATCCTCGTCCGATTCCTAGTAGTTGGCGCAGCATTAATAAAATTCATCTCAGACACCCAGTTGGAAATATTTTGAAAGATCGACCTACCTCTTTTTCTTCTTCTTTCGCTTCTTCTTTTGTTTCTTCTGCCGCGGCAGCCGCTCCGCCGGCAGCAGCAGGGGCACCGGCAGCAGCGGCAGCACCACCCCCCGAACCAACGTTTAATAATAAATCTTTAACATCTTTTCCATCTAGCGCCTGAAGCAAGGGTCAGATTCAACAAAGATCACAGCTCACATATCTCCCAGTTATAAGAGCGAACCTTGGCAAATAGAGACGTCCAGATTGGCTCGACATCAACAGAAGCCGCCTTTAGAAGCGTCTGTAATTTCTCGGCCTAGAAGTTTAAGTATCATGTTCAAGTTAGATAGGCTATTTTAGTCTAAATAAGAATGATAATAACAAAATCAACAAGAACTTAAGGAACGACGAGGGGTAAGTTTGGACACACAGTGATATCAAGCTGCTCATCCGCCAGGATGAGGGCAGCATAGGAAACGGCAAGTTCAGCGGTGGCCATTGAAGAGAAAGTTGAGGTCTATCGCAAGATTGGAGGGAGGCAGTAGCTTAATTAGTCGCCAAGTTTAGGATGTATTGTTTGTGAAATTGGTATGTGGGCATAAGAGAGGGCAAGCCTTCAGCTTACAGAATATGTTGATGTGATGTATTCTTGGTATTTTTGGTGTCGCTGAGTATGAAGATGTGGGAGAGATGACGAGAGTTGAGGGCCAAATTTCGGGATCGAATTTTTGTGTGGGATGGGGGTTTCGAGGAGTGTTTGTTTGACTCGTCGTCGCTAACCCGAACCGGTCAAACAATCAACGCACGCAAGCCAGTGGGACGAACGGTTGGCAGACAAATGGAAAGCAGTCAACAATATTTCATCATCACCAATCTAACCGACATTTTACAACATCAATAGCGGTAACAACAGATTCGTAGCACGGTAAATCTAAAAATGTCTGTCTTTTTATTTTGTGTAAAGAAGTTCTCGAGCATGGTTACTCCATCCGTCTATCGTTTCAGACTCTAATATTCCAAAGCAAAGGTTGACATTTTATTACTTTATTTTCTCGATCTCGTTAGGAACCCTAACAACGAGTGGGAAGCCCTAATTAATCGAGAAATGCCTCTTGGCACAACACAGCACGACGCAACACACAACAAGCAGCACACCACCATCAAAATCTGCAAAACACCACGCCTCAATCTCGGAGAAAAGATGAAACGCCACAAACCAGGAGAGCCACTTGAGTCTGGCGCGAGACCATTTGCTGGTAGTCTCGGAACCTATTCCTAGCTAACTAAGGCAGTGCCCAATTTTTTTTTTTGCTAAAAAATTATATGCCCATATATAGCCATTCGTGTGCTCATACCATCGTAACCTACACACGCGCGCACAAGCAACATCATTAGCAAGGCTTCTGACACAAATATCAATCTCTGCTGCGAGGATACTTGATTATACTTACCAGCTCCTCAGCGCTTGTTGGGTGAATAGCCACACAATTGTCAAAGTCCGCTTTCGTTGCTCCCATCTTCATCGCAACACCGAATCCTTGAAGCATTTCCGCACTTCCAAGACCAATAATGTGCAGCCCGACCACTCGTTCCTCAAGACCGACACAAACGAGCTTGTAAGATGTTGGACCCTTGGTTTCCAGCATTGCATAATACATTGCTACAAAAGAAGTCTTGTAAATCTTGACCGCTTCATCTCCGTATTTTGCCCTTGCCTCCGGTTCTGTCATCCCAATAGCGCCAATTTCTGGATGAGCAAATACGACTGATGGAATATTTTCGTAGTTTAGTTTTCTCGTCGAAAATTCTTGAGGTCCAAATAGTCTCTCGGCTAACTTCCTTCCAGCAGCAATCGCGACTTTTAACGTGCACTGTTGTCAGAATAAATCGCCAGTGGAATATGTGACTCCCATCCGTCAAACTTACCAGGTGTTAGCTCCACCTTCCCGCATACGTCACCGAGTGCATATATGTTATCGACTTTTGTATTCTGATACTCATCGACCTTTACCATGCCAAGACTATCGGTCTCGACACCAACCTTCTCTAAACCGAGGCCTTCAATTAGAGGCACTCTACCTATCGCCCACAGGAGCGTGTCGACCTCTAATTGTTGTTCGTTTGCATCAACATGGATACAAAGTGACCCGGAGCTTGTTCTTTCAATTTTGTTAAATTCTCGTGATCTTTTGTGGATACGGATGCCGATTTTCTCGTAGTGGTTGGTGAGGACCTCCTGAATCATAGGGTCAAATTTGCGCAAAACTGTTTCCCCACGAATAAACAAATGTGTCTCCGATCCTAGAGCGTTGAAGATTCCTGCCAGCTCCACAGCAATATACCCGGCCCCAACAAGAGCGACCCGTTTAGGGAGCGTTTCAAGTTCAAAAAAGCCATCACTTGTAATTCCAAGCTCAGCCCCTGGTACCGTCTTTGGAATAAGAGGGTATCCACCTATCATTCTATTAGCAGACTCTGAATATCAATTTGGTGATAGGCTACCATACCTGTCGCGATCAATATTTTCTTTGCTCTGATCGTTTTACTTTCCCCGGTGCCATCAATTGCGCTTAAGAAAATTTCATTCCGTGACACGAAGCTAGCATGTGCTGATATGTATTCAACATTGTCTTTATCCAGGTTTCGTTCGTAGATTCCGTTTAAGCGTTTTATATACGCATCTCTTTTATGTTTGAAAGAATTCCAATCAAAGGGTGTCTTTTGCTCAAGTTGGAACCCATAACCCGCCGCGTCATGTATGGTTTCGGCAATGGATGCTGCGTTCCAGCATATTTTTTTGGGAACACAGCTATAAGATGAAGTCAGGTCAATATAAATGCCATCAACGGGGGTCATCAATATTATCGAAAGCGCCAATTAACATACCCCACATTTACACATGTACCGCCTAGTCGACCGCTCTTCTCTACGATAGCAACTTTTTGGCCGTATCTACTGGCGGCCCTTCGTGCAGCCCCTAGACCACCACTACCACCGCCGATAACTAGAAAGTCATATTCATCGTGTTTAGATATTGGTGCCATCATGGAGAATTGCCGTCGAACCGAGGATAGTCGCGACGCTGCGATAGGCAAGCGACGTACTGAAACTGAGGGTATCAGATTTGCGGTTTATGGCTATCAGCCGAGTAACAGAAGCCTTGGGTTAAGTGTTAGGAGAACAAGGAGAATCAAAATTTGGACCGGAAAGTAAGGTTGGACGTTAGGTTCGATGGTTGTATTATTTTCATTTCCGATGTCTCCCGCCATAAGTTTAGTAAGCCCGTTAAGTTGCTTACCCCGCCTTATCTAGATCTTGCCCAGGAGATTTCAAAACATTTGTTGTATTAGAGCTCCTCAGCAGCAGGATACACCAGACATACCCAATCGCCTAAGCACCCTCTAATCAAGGTCGATAGCCGCAATGACCCGAATTAGCCAAGATCGCAGGCCCCAAACTTCTTTTGGTTTCACAATATCCGTGCTGGTAGTCTGCGTACGCCGCGCTGGTTTACTTGGATCTTCATTCGAGGGGCTTGGACTTAGAATATTGACTGGAAGATTGTTAGTGAGCTAAAAGCAAAGACTACTTACTTAAGGAGTACTTCGGAAGTATTTAAATAAGACTAACTTAGATTAATAACGAAAAGAGGACTTTATTCCCTAAGCAACAGCTACTTACTTGCTTAAGTACTTAAGTATCAGCTAGTGGATGTTTCCGCAACATGGGGATGCATCAACGCCTTGTTGATTCACGGGATGGCATCGAATAAAGGATATCAAAGGCCCAGCAAGAGTCAACATGCACACGCGCACCATCCCTGTATATTATTATCTTGAAGTATCATCCTACCTGGAGCCCTCGCAGCAACCAAGCTCCCAACTAGCTAGACATCATCACGGTTGACGATGATGCGAAACAAGGACCTCAAAACAATACTTCAAAATTGCGGTTGGCCTGTTTCAGGCATCAAGTCCACCCTAATCGAACGTATAAACTCCCAACTTCACCAATCGAGGTTAACTATGCTCCATTGTTCCAAAATTGGGGTATTGCAGCAATCGAAGAAGCAGCCAAAGGAGCACCGAATTCTCAGCCTTGACCTAGGGATTAAGAATCTTGCCTTTTGTCTTTTGAAAGTTTCTCGTGAGCATCTCACAACTGGCTGCAAGCCCAGCCCAGAGATCTTAGAATGGAAAAGATTTTCGCTCCTAGACACTTCTAATGGCACGGTTCTCGATAAACGGTCAGAGTTTCAACAAGCCATCGGCTTCACTGAAATAGATTTTACTGCTCACTCACTTGCGCCTATCGCCACATCTTTGGCTAGGCAGCTCGTGGCAATCCACAAACCAACAATGATTGCGATCGAAAAACAAAGATACCGGACAATGGGATCGGCAGCTGTGCAGGAATGGACACTAAGAGTCAATATGCTCGAGGCAATGCTTCACACAGCCTTGAGGGTGCTACTAGAAGAGGGAGTCTGGAAGCAGGGTTCTACCTGTAGCATTTGCCCACAAAGAATGACGAGATTCTGGTTTGATCGCAATAACTTGTCCCAAAAGTCTCGGAGCGGAAAGGCAACCAAACTTTTGAAAATCAATCTGGTTAGGACATGGCTACAAAACGAACAAACAGTGGCATATGATGAAAAGAACGATAGTGTTACTGAGACTGTTTCTTTGTTCACAAAGGCACGGGGACGTTCTAAGCCTGACACGAATGAAAAGATCGATGACTTGGCAGATTGTCTTTTGCAAGGCGTCGGACTTATAGAGTGGGAGAAAAATCGACAAATACTGCAAGAGGAATGGGTTGATGCCAGGAAATAATCAAAGGAGCGCATACTTTTTGCTAATCAGGTTCCGCCATGATTCCGAACGGGTTTATTATCATTTCTCAAATAAAAAAGGGAGGTCTAAATTTGATAGCATGATGCCGAAGCGCGCAGACCATTACTAGTATACTACAATTAATTCATATTATCATTGAGGTTTCTATAATTACATCTATTCCCATGGGGCCCACGTCCGGTCAACCACTCTACTATACTTAAAAATTCGTTTCTTTCCCGCGGGGCTCAGAAGTTCGAAGATGGGTTCATACTTCTAAAGAGTGGTTTCTTGCTGTGATCCCCATTGCCACTGCTAGCGAGCGTGAGGGTGTCATTATTTTGGATACTCGATCTGGACAGGGAGTTTTGGTTGGGTGTTTTATACTCCAGCGAAACCCCCTCCTCGCTTTCCCTGCGGCTAAACCATATGCGCCAAATAACACCCGCAATACCGACAAGTGAAAGAATTCCGACAATGCTGACGACAACTCCAATAATTATTTTCTTTTGCTGTGGAGTAACTCCGGGGGATGACCCAGATTCACCGCCGTTCGCCAGCGAAGGATCGTTGGACGGCACCATTGTTGTCGTTGGCACTACATCTAAGCTAGTGGATTGTCGGCCGAACGCGTCAGTTACCACATGAGTAACGGTCACTTGCGTTGTTATTGGTACTTCCGTGACGGTGCTGGTAGATTCGAGGCTGCTGGAGGACGGGAAGTCGATCAACGAAGAGGTTGTGGTAAAGTTGCCAAAAGGGGGATTTATAGACGACATGTCGGCTCCCCGAGTCGCATCGGAAGATGGACTTGTCGGAATTCCTATCGACGACGGCGAACTCGAGGCACCAGGATTGGAGGTTGTTGACGCGGATCCTGTGAACGATAGGGGTGACGAGGCTGCATCTTCAAGGTTAGGGCTTTGCCTTCGCTGCAGATCATCGTGAAGTTGCGAACCGAAGACGATATGTGAGGGTATTCCGATGAGGAGGAGGAGAAGGAAAGCCAAGGGATTCAAGATGCCGAGCGCTGCTATCTTCATACTGTTGAAATGACCTACACGAGCCTGACAGGTAGAATTACATTAACATAATATATGTCAGGAAATGTTTTCGAGATGTGCCGACCGTGGTACTCGGGATTCTGTGACAGGCTCATCTGGTGATGGTGTGGCCTCGCAAGGGGATATTATTTTTTTTCTAAAAATGAAACAATCCCAAGCGCTGCGCCTGTGGAGGCTGAGCACACTACCAAATATCCAGCTGCCATATGCAGGAACGTAGCCGAGTGTTGAAAACTAATCCAACCATAGAAAACAGACTGTATCCAGATGCTAGGATCATCGAGCTGAAATATGAACAAGAGTGACACGTATTTAGACGAGTTAAATAATAAGACCTGCCGTAATGGCTCATATAAGCTTGTGTTTAAGTTCTAGCGTGTGGTCTAACTACTTCAGCGCTCCTTTTTCTGGATTTCTACTTAAGTGAATACCCTTTCTTTCGTCATTCTCCTCTGCACCCTCTACAATCTTTGAAAGACAGAGATCGCGATAGTCAGTGATAGGATGAACGCGAATACACCATTTTCACACGACACGCTTAGACAAAAGTCTTCCGTCATGAACACCTCTAGCTTTAGACATGCTCATACTTCGCAACATGGGTAGATATTGCCCTAGCGGAGTCAGTGGTTAGCATAGCTTAGGAAATTTTATAGAGAGCATCTTATCGGCACACCTTCCGCTTGGATCTGTCTGCTCTGACCATGTTGGTGTCCACCGCATAACCGTTGATGCACACTGCTTTGGGAATTGTTCGTCGAACATTTGACGATACCAGTACCTATCTTGAAGTCAGAGTACCTTTCAGATACCGAGTAGGATATATATGAGCTTACGCTTCTTTTGTATCCGGGGTATCTTCCGCCCAAACATTTCCACGGTTTTTGAATTCTTCGTCGCTAACCACGCGTGCAGCAGTATCCTGTATAGTTACATACGTCAACTCACCCTCTCTCAAAATTGGCATGAGTCACAATACCTTCAATGCATCAATCCAGCCGTATCCAACGCCATCACTAAACTGCTCCTTTTGCCGCCACAAGATATCTTTTGGCAGATATGGCTCCTTTTCCGGTTCAGAACTTGTATCAAATGCCGCTCGAAGCACCCATTTTTCAATCCGATCCTTCCGAATCAACTTTTCTTCAGGATCAAAGGCCATGGCTACTTCTAAAAACTAATTGAATGAATGGGTTAGCGCTGTTTTGTTATTAGTTTCCTAGGAACATACCTCTTTGTCGAGGAAAGGAACGCGGGCCTCTAAGCCCCATGCAGAGGTTGATTTGTTGGCTCTAAGACAATCCGCCAAGTGCAGATTCTTAACCCGCCGGATAGTCTCTTGGTGGAACTCGGATTTATTGGGTGCGGCGTGGAAGTACAAGTAACCCCCGAATATCTCATCGCTACCTTCTCCACTCAGAACCATCTTTACGCCATGAGCTTTTATCTTACGGCTAAGGAGATACATTGGTGTTGAGGCTCTAATAGTTGTAACATCGTACGTCTCAAGATGGTAGATGACATCTCTTAACGCATCTAGTCCCTCCTGGATCGTAAAAGTATACGTATGGTGTTCAGTCCCTAGGAAGTCGGCAACTTTTTTGGCAGCCACCCCGTCAGGCGAGCCTGGGAGGCCGATAGAGAACGAATGGAGCTTGGCGAACTTGCTCACGGTTTTGAGATGACCTTCGTCATCAATCCCAACAAGTTTATCCATACCATCCTGAGAGTTGTCATGTTCACTCAAGTTCGATCCGGCCCTTGTCTCCCGAACGGCGATGGAAGCAATAAGACTCGAATCTAACCCACCAGACAGAAGAACACCGTACGGCACTTCTGCCATCAAACGTTTTCTTACCGATTTCTCCAACGCGCTTCGTATCAATTTCAAGTCGAGGGGCCTCTCCGGAACCAGGCTTGCGTTCCACCAACTTGGCTGGAAATATCGAGTGGTTTTTCCGGTAGCCGAGTCATATATGTGTCCAGGAGGAAAAGATATTATGTTGTCGCAAACAGGGTGTAGACATTTGAGCTCAGAAGCAAAGTAAACCGTTTCTGGCTGAGATGAGTTCCAACCCTGATAAAATGACGTGATACCGATGGGATCCCTAGCCGCAATTATTCTATCTTTTTTGGAATCATAGAGGACGAATGAAAACATTCCATCTAAAAATTTCGGTGCTTCGATATCTTTCTCCGCGTACTGGACTTGCGTTAATAATCTCGGCAGGGAGGACATGGGTCTTTGACCGGACTCGAAAAGCAGACTTACCAAGTATAGTATAACTTCACAGTCTGAGTGAGTCTTGAACTTGTACTTATCCCCAAAACTCTTACGAATCATTCGATGGTTATATATCTCTCCATTAACTCCAAGTATTAAAGTTTCATCTTCACTTGTCAATGGCTGCGCGCCGCTGTCTAGAATTCGGCGTCGTAAGTTTACGGAGATCCAGAGTAAGTTTAGCGAGTTCGAAATATCTTACCGATGCCGACAATACTCAGTCTTTCGTGAGTTAAGACTATCCAATTCCATATTATTATCAGATAGCCCCTCGTAATCAATTTAAAAGAGGCTTACTAGTATTGTTCGAGATTACGTTTCCGCCTAGTGCAGCAAATGAGATATGCCTATTAGCTTTCGTTGAATCCTGGGCAAAAGAATCAGGTGCGGAAACGCTTACTCCAATCAGGTCCACGATGTCGAATCCTAAAATAATCGTCGTTACCGTGTGTTAGCAAGAAGATACAAAGCAAAGTGCACATTCTTATGCTTACGCTTTTGCAAGCTGCAAAGCTTGGGGTTTGAACCCGTGAACATCTGGGTGCTGGAGTGAGGTTAGCGGTGTTCATCGCTTCGCGCCTGACAAGGTTTTGTGTGTTGGGAATCAAAACCTTGGGACGATCAGGATTAGATGACCTACGTTATGTGCACAAAATATTCCACACATCCTTCCGTGGTAACAAGTGGAAGAAACGCAGGGGAAGCGAAAATTGTGAAGAATTTATGTTGTTGACACCAATGACAGATCAAGTACCGAAGGGAAACGGCTACTTAAAAAGAGATGGGGGGGGGAAGCTGCCGACTCTTAGCTGCGGTTTGCCGGGTATATACGGGTTTGCCGGGTATATACGATTTGCGAACACGGAACTCGGGTATTGTAATCTCGAGGTCGCTAAATTGGCTGTTGTCCGATCTAGGGCCGATCAATGCACTTGAGTGGTATTAGTTGAATGATAGACTACTTCCTATTTATGTACTAATGTATATAAGAGCATCCACCGATTTGATTGTGGTACTTACTCGATGGCTTGGAGGGTCTATTGGTAAGGGAGAATCTCGAATATAGGACCGTTATAGCTTCGTTTCGATGTTTGGGTAAATGAGTATGGACTTTGGAGACACAGATGTTTCTTGGGCCGGGAAAAGAATAAATGAGTCTAGACGCTTCTGTACTCAGTACTTTGACTCTTCTTCGAACCTTTCTGGTAAATAAAATTTTCGGGTTAACGGGAGAAGAAAAAACCTTTCAAGGAAAAGAAAAAAAAACCTTTCAAGGAGAAGAAAAAAAAAAAAAAAATTAAGAAAATTGAATTTATAACAAGAGATAGTCTTGCCTGTGGTCCAAGGACTCGCGACGATATAGACTAAGAAAGTGACATTTAATGAAACAAAGCAAGAGCTCTTGAGCATTAAGACCAGAACTTTAAATAATAAAAAACTTCCGAGTCAATGTCTAGACCGCATCCCTTTGGATATAGGGCCGCATTTAAGATTTCGTCCAACACCAACTTGAGAAGTATAGTCTCCGAGCTACGGATCTCCAAATGTAGTAATTTTGTGTACATGGTAGACGAGAAGAGGGGAGGTGTAGGGAACAGTGCTGACTGCTCTTATACGGTAAGTGCTCACCTAAGACTGCCCACCTTCGAGGAAGGTTTCTTGAATTTGAATTTGGATTTAGATTTGAATTTGCGCGCACGAGCAAAACCAGAGGGAATTGAAGGTATTGCGACAAATGTGATAGACGATGTGGAGCTGTCAAGGTCTTTTATATATCACGAAGCTAGAACGGTCCGTCTCGAACGTTGGTCAACCAGTACGACCGTCGCGCATGAAGCAGGACCGCCATCGCGGTGATATCCCGATACCGATGAGCGATGCTCCCTGCAAGCTCACTCGCAAGACACGCCCGACCTCGCCGTTTACAATTATACTCAAGGCGCTTCCGTCTCAGTTTGCGGACGCAACACTTGTTAAAGTTCCGTCTGGTTGCAGGATGTTTCTTCTCGAGGAGGAGCTCGTTGGAATCGTGCTGGTTGAATAGCCAAGCATCAAAATCAAAGAGTATAGTCCAGGTTGTGTTCCACAATAACAATAAGTGCGGTACCATCGACACCTTCGCCGTCGTCTCGTGGGGGTCGACATGGCAAATGACGGCTCATGCAGGTCGCCGTTAGTGAGAGGAATCGAATCTCTGCTTGGACTTTCTCATTCGTTTGGGGGCTTTGATTGGAAACGAAACTTTGCAATTCGAGTTTCCCTTTGCGGGATGCGGGGTGCATAAAGCGAGAAGTCTGGGGATCGCGTGTTCATGTCCCTTTTGGAGCTGCAGATGATTTACTCGAAGCAATCACCAATAACCCCCCCAATCGATTTCCCACTTTCACCTCCAAGGGCCAGGAGGCAGCTTGTACAATTGTCTCGGAATAGTGTAGCAAATACTGTGGGACCCATTGGACGCGAGCGCAGATGACCTTTCCTAAATACCCTTTGTGTCTTCGCGCGTGGGGTCTCCTTTCGTGTAGTTTCGTCAAATGCATTAGTAAGCAAGAACTCAACTAAGTATCTGACTCAAGTACGAAGAAACACGCTTGGTTTTAGTGTCTTTGTGTTGTCCTTGTATCTATCGCTCGAAAATTCCTACTTTTCGCTTTGCTAACGACGCGACCCACCACGAGACGAGCCAACGACACCCCCGTGCAGCACAACTTGATGAATCCATGAGCTGTGCTTTTCGGTGGAAATCGCCGGACATTTACCATATGCAGAACCGATGTTCCAGCTACCACATGACGACTCCTTCCGTCATGGAATCCAAGATATCCCATCGATAAATTTTACATCCACCTCATTGCCTCTGGAAGCCCAAAGCTCAGGAAGCAAATCCTATCCAGGCCGTCCTGTGTCAAAAGAATCGGATAATTGCCGCGCCGCGCCGCAATTGATTTTACGACCGGATCAAAATTGCAGAGCACAAACTGGCAAGAGGATATTCCGCCCGAACCCATTGCTGCAAAAGCCCGAGGATGCCCGTGATCGCAGACGCAATTTGTTTATTAAGAAGGTCCAGAACAGTAGGGAAGAGAAAATGATGGAAGCAAGAGGGGGTGAGGATGAGGTATGGTTTCCCGCCAGTATCGGAAGGCATGTCGATCTTATTAAACCTTTACACAATGGACTCCAGATGATGCGTCTCATTTTTCTATCAGAGCAAAACCGGTGGGAAACAAACCAAGAACGAACTGCGCGAACAGTTTCTTCTTGGTCCTTTCCTGGCAACGAAATTGAAGAAAGCCATCAAATTATAGAGGCTCAGACTCATCAACTTAAAGGTACCAGTATCACCACTTTGGGGCGCCGTCGCAGTCAAGATTCCCATAGCTAATGTTTAACTCGGAATCACATGTCTTAGATTCTGATATAGCAATGGCTGACGCCATGGCGGATATTGAAGAGCGAGAACTCCAAGAAATAGTTAACCGCCTTGATTCCCAGCAAGAAGAAGCCCATCATTCATTTGTGACGCACTCTCATCAAGCCCCCGAAGTTTGCCCAAGCTGCGGAAGTGATGAAATATTCCAAGGGTCCTCCGAGTCTCTCTGTTTCAACTGTGGCAGAAACTGCGATAATTAATTCTCAATAAGATCGTCTTCTCTCATCTAATGTAATAGCCATCTATCCTCTGGTTATTTACAATTTAAAACCCTAATATTATAAATAAGCCCGTTTCTCAACCAATGTGACTCTCGTTAGAAATTATGTATTTAAGCGCCCACAACCAGATTGATATCGCATCTCCGTAAATCCTTTCCCTTTATGCTAGGCACGGTCAGTGTATCCTTCGGTGCACCCTAGCTTGCGAAAAAAAGGACTATAGCTACGATCCAAGACACGCGACAAAAACCCAGCTATTCCTGTCCTAGTTCTTCCTTCGTCCACCCAGCACCTACTTTGCGACCTTTAGCAATAGCTTGGTCTCTCTTTACTCGACTCCACAAACTGACATCTGGATCCCAGATAAATTGCCAAATAACAAGAGTCCAACTTTCATGCTGTGGCAAAGGCTCATAAAACTCTGACGCAATTTCTCGAAGTTTCCAGAGTCGAGTCCATGGGATAGCCGGAAAATCATGGTGTTCATTGTGCAATCCAACATTGTAGGTAAATAGATTTAGAATACCGTAATAACTGTAGGTCTCTACAGGCAAAACATCTGACGGAGAAGATTTCGGCGAGACGTCTAACCCTTTTTCAAAAACGTACTGATATCAAACTATTAGTACAAAAGTTTGCCTTGTATCGCGAAGTGCTCGAAGGGGCTCACGTGTTCTGCTATAAAGTGTCCTGCACACGGGTGGAGACTCCCCGCTAGGAAGCTACTCCATAGGAAATACCATAAGGCATTCCATCCCGCCAATTTTACAAGTAGGAGATCAACAACGACTTGAACAAAGATATTCAATGCGTGAATCCAACTAAACGGAAGTCGATAGATAACTATTGGTCGTAAGGCGTAAAAAAAAATTTGAAAGGTAGCAAAGAAAGCTTTTCCAAGAACAGAATTTAAAAACACAGCTTCTACTGCGGTAGGTAGGTCAACGTCCAGGCCTTCGACTCCAAGAGATTTGTGGTGCGTGAGGTGGTATGGCTATATTAAGAAAAGCTGGGGCTCAGAAAAGCAGCAGTACGCATTCAGAATGTAGTGTTCAGCTTACCCTGAAAGAAGCACTATATGGGATTCCAATGGGAAGGTTGGCAAAGATAGCTAGGAGTCTATTTGCCATGGGCTTCTTGAAAGCGAGGTTGTGGGATATTTCGTGAATTGCAAGGAAAAGGTTCTGGTTCGCAGTTCCTCCGATTATATATGCAGTCAAAAGAAACCTCCAGGAGAGGACAGGCGTCTCCTTCAGCATGTAGGCACACCAAAATTGAAGGACCACTACCAGCGCCACGACATATTTCGTCAGGGGCTCGGGGCCGCATAGTTTCGTGACCTTTAAAAAGTAAAGATGTTAGGTTTCCCTTGCGACATCGAGGAGAAGTATGACATGCCTCTGGGTGCGCCTTGACGATAAGTTGGCGTCGGGATCTATGGGGTTCTTCCTGGTAAGTCCAAAGCCAATCATCGACCAGTAAATCTGAGGTCTTTGTGACCCTAGTATTTTCCATGGCCTGGTTAGGGTCAGAGCTACGATGCGGCTTCCGCGATACTACAGCCACTTTTTGCATTGCGATGCTCGCGCTCAAGTAGAAGCCACCAGTAAAGTATAAAATATATTGATTAGGCTTATAGTAAGTTTGGGCCTAAAATTGCTGAAAATGTGGGTGACGCTTTGATACTGGATGGATCTGCCGATTCTATTATGCAAGGAGCGCACCATGAAACCAAGCAATTGGTTTAGATCCAGCGGATTGCTTCCTAAAACGATAAGCTGGGAAGTCAGTATCAATAAAACAAGTTGGTACGTTTAAGAGATCTCGAGAATACTTAAGATACGCATGTGTATGTTGAGTCGGAGGTCAAGTTAAAAGGAGAAACGCAAAGGCCAGCCAATACCTTCTTAAATATGTACCTAAGTACTTGTAGAAGTGGTGCTGAAGAAGCAAGCACTGACTTGGGTATTTACTTAATGATCCAAACCCACACAAACATTTGCAGACTAGCCTCTATTAAATCATATAGCAAGAGACGGAACCTTAAATTTCCCAGATATAGCACCTACCCAACTATTCCACGTTTTTAGAAATAGCTGGCCATAGACGGATGGACGACCCGCATTAAGCGCGATCCGATCCCTTGGGAGAACAGAGGACGGGATGAATTTACGATCATGCCAACCTGTTCTGATTCACGACGAAGCACTCGATCCTTGGCAGTGATACTCGCTTCGCGTCTCAAGCCACCAATTCACTTTCAAAGTTATACACACCAATAATTCAATGCATTTAAATATAAATCAAACATTTTTTGCATGATTGTATTCATGGTTCAATATTTAAAGCGGTTCCGAAGGCGAGCTCGCCGCGAGAATACAAATTAGAGAATTATTACTGGGCCGGTTATCTAGTAGTATTAATAGCTGGACTGTAAAAGATATAACCTCTTTAAAAGTACTTTAAAGTATCAATGAGAATTCGATCAATTCGGTACTCATACAACATTAAACTAGGAGTTCAAAAAAAAAAAAAAAACCTGCTAAGATATTCATTGTAATAAAAACCGTATGTGTACAATATCCAGTGGCATTTCTTTGTTCATCTAGCTGTTGTTTATTTCATCGTTTTACATAACAATGTCTATATTTTGGGCAGTATTTGATTCGAAACGCACACACAACATCAGTTAATAGTCGTCCCCACGACTTACAACTTCTTTGCAAATAGGTCGTAAGAGAATTGTCTGTTTTTCATATCCATTAGCACAATTTTGAAAGAAAATATAACAAAAATAAGAGAATCCGGGACATACATGCTCGTATTGCGCAGTATAAGATCCCTTGACATCACAAAGAGGCGGGTAGGCTTCTACGATACCACTAGTAACTAGGTTGTTAAGTCCTAAAAGATAACGTTCCTGGCCAAGGCGATCCAGGTATCTTCTACAGAAGGGCAGTGTACCGAAGTTCTTATTGATGACATTTAAGATAGACTTTGCTGATGGGAGCCTTGGAGTAGCGCCACGATCTGCATCGATTCTCTTTGCATAATGCGATACTTCAAGCTATGGATTAAATAGAATATTAGTTTCCGTGAATTCACCACCACACGAAATAGCCATAGAACGCAACCTACATCATCATGGACAAAGCCACGACCAGTGCTACCAAAAGTCTCAATGGCAAAAACCTCGCCCTCCTCCATTTTTGTCTGGTCACCACCTTTTACAATTGGTACACTTTTACCGCCATGTATCTGATATGGATTTATACTATGGCCGTTAAGGTTTCGGATAGCTTTGACGGGATATGTCACGCCACCTATATCAACCTCGTAACTCTCCATGACCTCCTGAATGGCAGCCCCGATGTCGCAAACCCTAACATCAATACCGGCTTCCTTGAATGTGGATACTTGTCAGTAATTTGAAAACCTAGATATATTAAAAAGGAAGCGTGAGTTAGCACCTTAACCCCGGTATTCGTTGCATCTTTTACGGCTGCAAGGAGATTGTCATAAGTAGGATCGAACGCAACAGTAAAAGCACTGTCAACAATGTGGCCGTTGATGTGTACTCCAAAATCAACTTTCATCACATCCTGTTCGCTCACGGCTAGACAAGAATACCACTTTGTCAGTATTACGGAAGAGCAATGAGACTAGCTGGTCGGTACTGAATCATACTCATTTTATTTCCTGCATTTGGGGTATAGTGAGCTGCACAGTTGTTTATTGAAAGCCCAGTAGGAAATCCAACACCAGCAATTAAACCATCGCCTTCAGCTAAGCCATCGTGTTCTGAAAGTGCTCTCACAGAGTCTTCTATTTTATTCGCTATATCGGTCAAAGCCATCCCAGGTTTTATCATCTTCTTAGCATACTGCCGAACCTGTCGGTGGATTTCTGCGCCTTTGCGAAAGTCTCGATGAGTATCATTATTCATCCTATCTAGGTATCGTTTTTCCTCGTTGGTAGTTCGAGATAAATTGTCATCTTTGTAAGCCACGCATTCCCCTTCTGGGTAACTTTGAGTAGGGAATAGAGCCGAGAGGGGTATTCGAGGGGGGTCTGATTGAGTGGATAGAGCCATTGGGCTCTTTTTCTTTGTTTTCTTCTTTTTCTTCTTCTTCTTCTTCTTTTCTGGGCCGTCCGGATTTCCTGAAAGGGAAAAGAAAAACGATCAGTAAGAAACATAATAATTCCAGAAATATATGCCTCGAAGCCCGAGTGTACCTTTCATTTCAGCCTCAACCTGGTCATTGAGGTCTTCATCTGAGTCATCCTGGGCGTCCCCATCTGCTTGGGAGGTGTCAACATCGATTTTAATTCCCGAGAGCGATTCCGTGAGTGGCAATGCCAGGTCCGTCCGTTCGATTTTCTCAGTACCCATATCGAAACAGGCGCTTCAACTCGGATCTTTCCTAGGAACTAAGAAGATGTCGTTACAAGTCTCGTCGTATTCTTCTATTTCCCCTTCTCTACTAGAGGATAAATGATGAAAACCAAAGGGCCTTAGAGTCCCGGTTGCATACTTCGAGTTCGAAATTCCCGGGTCGTGCTACTGAAATTCTAGTGTATAGCGGATGGTTCTCGAAAGAAATAGGTTTCTGAGTACGCATGTAGCAATGGATATATCGATACGAAGATAACTTTAGATCCAGTAAGCTCGTTTCATGAAGACCAAGCGGTTTTGTTGGGTTCTCGAGACTAAGCAAATTAGTTTCTTTTTTTTTTTTTGCCCAAACAAAACCCTTGGCTATATTAGGAGCTTAGTAAGTTTTCTTTACCTGTATCTGTACTCCGCTGGACACAAATGAAAAGTCGCGCCACCAAAAATTTAAAACCATACAAGTTTATACCGAGCTGAGGGCCACAATCTTATTAGTTCGAATTCCTGATATCTCCCTATTTGCTACTTGCGACATTTCCCTTTTTCTTAACATAAAACTCATTGAAATTGCCCTGTATAAATCAAAAAGTACACCAATTGGTCCCATAGAAGGTATTTTTCCCTTTGCAAATTTGGTGTATTGTCACATCTCACAGTCTATTCCAATATATTTACTAGTACCACTGACTAATTTGCCAGTCTGTAGAAGTCATGGCCCCTCCAGCGTTCCCCGACATCGCCAAACCAAGTCTAGACGTGAGTAATGACGCCAGTTTCCCGTATTAATCTACAAAACATTTCTATAAGACCTGAAATTGGCGCACTGGTATATCCCGATTGCTAATTCATGGCAATAGTTGCTGAATAAAGATTTCTACCATACTGCCGCAGGTATGCTCTTACCTCTGTCGCGACCAGTATCTAGGCCTCTCTCAATGAAGTTCAGCTTTGAACTAATTCATCCCATCTGCGTTTCCTCGATCAGCTGCTCTCGAGGTTAAGTCGAAAGCACCGAATGGCGTTGCGTTCACCGTGAAAGGAAAAAGTGACCACAAGACTGGAGCAATCAATGGCCAGGTCAGTAACACAGTTCTTTTGTTTTCTTTGCCATCCATCCATCAATTTCATTTTTCTTGTTTTTATAATTATTATCAAGGTTATCATCATTGTTATTACTTTCCAAATCAACCCAACCACCCTCTCAATGAAAAGTGCGTGGAAATCTTTACATAAGTACTTATATCCTACTAGATCGAAGCCAAGTATACGGATAAGCCTACAGGTAAAATACTCGTTCCCCAACGGTTTGCTGCTATAGTAGCAAGTGAAACGCAGTCACGGGTGTTTTGCATTTGAATACTAAATGCTCCGTTCGAGCGGAGTTCTGTAGGCCTTACATTGACCCAGGCCTGGACCACATTCAACGCCCTGGACACCAAGGTCGAGCTTGATAACACTATTGCGAATGGTTTGAAGGCCGAAGTCCTCACTCAATTCTTACCAGCATCTAAAAATACCGGTGCCAAGCTTAATCTTCATTTTCGTCAACCCAACTTTCATGGTCGAGCCCTTTTCGACCTTCTCAAGGGTCCCACTTTCAACGGTGATCTTACCGTTGGACACGAAGGGTTTTTGGTGGGAGCTGAAGTTGGATACGATGTCACTAGTGCCAAGATTACACGTTATTCTGCCGGGCTTGGATATTCCGTGCCAGAATATACCGCTGTTATCACTGCAAGCAATAATTTGAGTGTCTTTTCTGCTAGCTATTACCACAAGGTCAATACGCAGGTAGAGGCTGGCGCCAAGGCATCTTGGGACGCCAAAGGAACCTCTGCTGTTGGTTTGGAAGTTGGGAGCAAGTACAAGCTCGACTCGCTTGCATTTGTCAAGGTACGCATCTCTCTATACAGCATTGTTTAGCTCGCTGCTTACGATATATCCCTTCGTAGGCCAAGATCAATAACACTGGAACCGCGGCTTTGGCCTATAACCAAGTTCTCCGGCCTGGTGTGACTATTGGCCTTGGAGTTTCGATTGACACCCAGAGGCTCAATGAATCGGCACACAAGGTGAGCGTCTTATAACTCACATGCTTTCGCTTGCTTATAATTTGTGACTTCATTACATTACTAATGATAACGTGATTAATCCCATTTCCATTAGTTTGGCGCATCATTCACACTTGAGGGCTAGAGTCGATGAACTATTTGCACGCCTGTCATTTTCGTGGCCGTAACATCCTAGTCAAAAGACTAAATGCAAAGGCACAACTAAAAATCCGTGCCGAATCTTCGCAAGACCATTTGCTCCATCTTCTTAGCAAGAAATTTTCTCTTCTTTCGGTACTTTTCTTTCACACCATTTATACACCGCGCTCTTTCATTCCCACATTCACTCCAACTCACGTTCTCTCCCTTTCTCCCCCTTTCCTTTTTTTCCCCCCTCATTTCCTACAATATGAGAATCGACATACGCCCGGTTCCACATAGAGTTAATTTATAGCTATCTTGTTCGAAAGCAAATCAAAAAAAGAGATAGAGAGAGAGAGAGAGATCATATGCGTGAAAACTGGATTTTTTTTTTTTTTTTTCTTCGTACATTGGCGTATTATCGTGTGAGCATACACACCTATATATATTTTTGACAGAATGTCAATTTTTGATACCCACGCTAGCCAAAAGAGTAGATCCTTCATAACTAAAGAGACGATAGAGAATCTATGAGTGAATAAGGAGCTAGGAGGTTGGTTGCTTACATGTGCTCGATATCTGCAATATACGAAGCTACGTCGTTTCCCAGAAACTTAGGAAGCTCTGATAACCTGGCGTCTCCTGTTGATGCTGGAATTGGTTAATTTCTACGACTTCCCATCTGTTGCTCAGTAGATACAAACCATCCTCCCAGTGCCCCAGCTAGGAGTAGACAGCCACCAACAGCTGCTGCACGGAAACAAAAGTCAATAAAATTCGAAGATCTTTGTCGTTTTATACTGTCGCCACCCGCAAACGTGCCTCTCTTGAACCTTTGCTGGTAAGCATAGTGCTGTCGGTACTTTTCATCCCAGTTAAAATGGAGGGAGTTTGATTGAGCCGATCGTCGTGTCTTGTCCTCAGATTTAGGTTGAAAGCCATGGTCGCGATAGTATGACGGAGGTGGGCCGTGTGGGTTTACATGTCGTCTTGACAAACCTGCAGCCTCTCGTCCCCCAACAGGCCCACGTTTATTTTGTAGATTGGTAGCACTCATTTGGCGATCTTTCAACGAGCTATCATATGAGGCTTTTGTAAGGGAATTGGATAAAATTCTATACGCATTTGAGAGTTCTACGAATCTATCATTCGCGGAAGCGTCACCCTGGTTCCGGTCCGGGTGGTGTAACTTGGAGAGCTCGTAGAACTTGCTAGAAATATAAATTGTTTTAAGTCTCTAGCCATCTACATATCAAAACTAGGGGAGAATTGAACAAACGCCTTGATATCCGATTGCTGAGCATGTCGCGGTAGCCCGAGAATGTCATAAAGAGTCTTTCCGCCCTCATCGCGGCCAGCGCGACCAGATTTATATTGAAAGGAGCAGTGAATGCTTCGATAGCGAACAAAGTCGTAAGCTTGAGCTTGGTGTAGAACATTGTTTGCTGGCAATTTTGACCATCGACTCGCAATTAATTTCGCCCGTCTTGAAAGTCGCATATGAGTAGAGCATAAACTCATAACCAGCAGAAGAAGGGATATTTGATATTAATTGTCTGCCATAGAACTCGGGTGAGGTGGTGATTTTTTTAGAACAGAAGTGGTTGGTCGCTAACACACAAGCATGCCAAGAAACCAACAATTTCTTGTCTGAGAGCCATCGCCACTTCAATCAACAAACTCAACGATCAACCTAACAATCGTAACAATTAATAGGAACACCAGAAGGAGAAGCAGGAGAAGAACCCAAAAGTAAAATTATTGCACCAGTGCAACATCTATCTAGCTTCGTATAACTCGATCCCTTAGTTTCAATTTGGAAAGAAAAACTCGAATCAAACGTTCAAAATGACCCGAGGAAACCAGAGAGAGAAGGCCCGGGAGAAGAATTTGAAGGCCCAGTCTGCGCAGGTACACTCTTATAAACACGTAGCACAGCAAACGTCCCAAATTATCATCGCTAAAACCTAATCCTCTGCGAGCAGAAGAAGAAAACCAGCGTAAGCACTCGGCCAAGGGGGATATGGAAGATCTCCTCATCGATAGATCTATACCGAAGCCTTTTGGACTGACACTATGATATCAGATGACGGGGACTGAGTTCCAACGCCAAAAAGACGCGACGGCCGAGATTATGCGCCAGAAACAAGCTAAAGGTTCAACATATCTATCTTTTATCTTAAATGTGATCAGCTTTGGGTGCGCCAACTAACGGAGATACGGTGCAGCACTTGCAGGAAAAGAGACAAACGCCGGTGGAGGTGCGTCCTCCAACAAGAAATAAGCCGGAATCCCACCCTAGAAACCAGGCAATATCGCATGTCGCATCTTGTTTTTAATTTTGCGAACCATTGTTGCCATCGGAAACATCTGAAGAATAAACCCAACTGAAACACTACCGATAGAAAATTAATTTTTTGCATTTTCTTGCTCGCATGGTACACGTACAGCACCGAGTTTTCACTTTGTCCTATCCAATCCAATCCAATCCAATCCAATCCATTCCAGTTCCCGCTACCCGTATATATCCTGAGCCTATTTCATTAGGTTGTGGAAACTTTGAGTGTTGTGAAGAAGATCACAAGCTCCAGATTTCTTTCTTTCTTTCTTTCTTTCTTTTTTTTTTTTAAAAAAAAAAAGGAAAGCAAGAAAAGGAAAAAGTGCAATGTAGCTAAAACTAAACAGTACAATAGTTCTACGATTATTCACCAGGAGAAACGTGATCCGAACCAGTTGTTGGCTTTGCAGTTGTTATTGCATCAAATAGATTCGATGTAAATTTGAAAGCCTCCTGGTTGATAGATTCAATATCCATCCTCCCCAATACTTCGCTCCTAGTAGTTTCAAGTTGATTTGCTACCTCCTGTCTGTTGGCTGCTTCTTTCTTCCAAAAGTTCGAGATATAGTCTAGAGTAGAATCGTTTCTTATCGTTGTACTTTTCACAAATAAGCTGGTTCGAATGTGCCCAAGCCCAAGTTCTATGGATTTAGCCACTGCCTCAATCTTTTCTCTGTCAGACACACGGGCGAATCCGTATCTTCCCGTGGCACTCAAGTACAAAGCGACGCCGAAAAGAAAGTTCACAGCAGCGATTGATATCCCGCGATAGGTGAGCAGCTGCCAGTGGAACCAGTATATATCTTCTGGTTTTGCTGCTTGTGTATTCTGCAAAATATCAAAATTATACACCAAAAGGACTTCTCCCATTGCCACGGCCAACCCAGCAATTGTGGCGTGTATTCGTAGGGAACCCGCAACTTTTGAAGAAACTGAGGACGTAGCCACACCCAGAATCGCAATATTGGCAATATGCGGGAGCGCAATCGATGGAATTCGATAGTAGAGATAACTTGTGGGGTCCAATGGAGTGCACCATGCGCATTCGATTAACGGTCGCGGGCCGTAGGCTGCATACAATAATCTTCCCTCTCTTGTCTTGAGCGCATTAAGTAGTAAAATGTCGCGGTTGGATATATTTGGCACACCATGGCGGATTCTGAATGCTTCCAACCTCCTGAGTAAAACTTCATTGGGGGTTAACAGAAGCCGTGCGCCGGTCGCAGAGACAATGTTCTCGTCTTGAAAAGATGACAAAGATGAGGCAACCGCCAGAAGAAAGACAAGAGCGAGAGCATTTAGTGTCATCCTTGAACTTCGGTCAAGGGTTTTAGCTGGCTGACTTTGCAGTTTGATAGATCGAGCGATGCCAATAACTCTTGGGAGAATAATGGGACCGAAGAGGAAGCCCCAAGTCTTGACCCTAGTGCCAAATAGAGTGTTAACGGATATACTGGACATTGACGGGCGATCTGGTAGCACTTTAGCGCAGGCCCAACTAAAATAAGTACTTACGTTGACCATGAAATCATTTTTTGGGCGACTTCTTTGGTATTTGTATTTTTGAGTCAAGAATAGGCGCGTCTTTCTCTTTTATAATCAAAACGTGTTGGGCTCAAGTGAGCTTCTATTTGAGCTGGAGTATTTGGAGACAGCTTAATTTCTTGAGAAGCTTCAGCCCTTTTGCTGGTTGCTGGTTATTCAGCATGTGATTGCCGCTCAGGTGTAATGCTGTCATGGAGAGGTGGGGTTCTTTCTTCCTTTTTTATTTTTTTATTTTTTTGGACAATGAAATTCTCGTTCTGGACGGTACACACAACCCAAAGGCCGCCAAGTTCATCTGGTCACGAAAGTATAGAAATGAGGAGAACCAAAGCTTCTAAGGATAACACGATATGAGAAGCTAAGTTTTACTGATATCATCAGGTGAGTAAGGGCATCTGAGTTCCTAAAGATCCTGGGAAAATACAATGCATCTGGATGGGAATGTAAAATGACAATCCTATGCACGAATCTAAACAACCAGGCTAGAGAAAACCTAGCATCGTCGTCCAATTCGCTTGGTTCTCGTCCCTCTCCTACCAGAATAAAGGTCAACCTCCGATTTGGTTGACTTGATAGTTCATTTCGCTCCTACACCCCCTCCGTTTGATACAATACGACAGCGCATATCGGCGCCCACATCAATGCTATGGCCGATACCACAAGCTCAAATGGCAATGGGCCTATTAAAAGACAGGATCCAGAGCGGTGGGACAACGCCGGGGAACCAGACCACAAAAAATTAAAGGAGGATTTCTCGAACCATATCGATTCGATATCAGAGGAAACCAAGACAGCTTCAGAGAAAGAGGGCCTACCCCCGCCTTTGAATGGCCAAAGCCTGATACCCAAAGGCTATAGTATGAATCCGCCCCCTACCGGCCGAGCTGTGCGGGTCTACGCTGATGGGGTTTTTGACCTTTTTCACCTTGGGTAAATTGCCATTGCACATCAGGCTTGATATTTTCCCATAGATATATTCTTTCTTGCAATCTCGCTAACTATACGTATCTGAAGCCACATGAGGCAACTTGAACAAGCCAAGAAGGCCTTTCCAGATACATATCTCCTTGTTGGGATACCTAATGATATCGAAACCCACAAAAGAAAAGG
Organism: Dactylellina drechsleri; assembly: GCA_036971345.1. Taxonomy (NCBI): domain Eukaryota; kingdom Fungi; phylum Ascomycota; class Orbiliomycetes; order Orbiliales; family Orbiliaceae; genus Dactylellina; species Dactylellina drechsleri. The sequence continues at coordinate 543,116 of JAJTUB010000032.1, forward strand.
CCTCACTGTTCTGACAGATAAAGAAAGAGCAGAAACCCTCCGACATTGCAAGTGGGTTAATGAAGTTATCGAAGATGCGCCCTGGATAGTCACCCCGGATTTCCTCGAGGAGCATGCTATCGACTATGTTGCACATGATGATGAACCATACGCCGGAGCTGACACAGATGATATCTATAAACCATGCAAAGAGGCTGGAAAGTTCTTAGTAACCCAGCGCACTGAAGGCATCTCGACAACATATATCATCACAAAGTTTGAGTCCTATCTCTCCTTACTTTTGCTTTAATAACCTCCGCGCCAGATGGAACAATATTTTGAAAGTCATTTACTTTAATAGGATCGTACGGGATTATGATAAGTTCATCGCACGCCAGCTAAGGAGAGGTACTCCTAGGCAGGATCTCAATGTGTCTTGGTTAAAGAAAAACGAACTCGATATTAAACGGCACGCAGTCGAATTACGCGATTCCATAAAAACCAATTGGACAACCACCGGGAAAGAGCTACGTGATGAGATCGGAAGATTCTGGTCACCTCAGCCGCAAAATTTACCTTCCCTTTCGATACCCGAAACTTCAATCAGCCCCGGGCTTGCCCAGATCGATATTGGCCGATCCGCATCACCGCATACGGATTTCGCAACCGGCTATTCCCTCGGGCTTATAGGAGGTAAGGTCTATCATTTTGTGAATGAATATTTTCAGATATGCTAACCGCAGAGTTATAAAAGGTGTCCGATCCTGGGTAAGTTCATAATGGCAGTAAACGTATAAACCCGACTAACTCACTGGGCAGATGCAAGCACGAACAGGTAGTAACCGGGGATCCAAAGCACCTTCCCCTGAAAACTCAGACCATAGCGACGAAGAGGAACCGGGACAAAAACCTCTGTCTCTTTGAGCAATGTGCATATCAGTTTGAAATGACAACATATCAAATTTCTATCTTTGATTTTATTCCGCCAAGATCCTGCTTTGCTTTGAGTTTCCGTTCTCCTTTATTGCCCGTATTCATACACACGGAGAGTGCCCCAAGAAACTTCGAGTTTGCTATCAGACTGAGATTGGTTGCTGTCTCAAAAAACAGGCACCTTCAGCCTCTCCGTTAGCACTCATGGCTTCCTCGGGAGATCGTTTGGGCATGCTCTTATATTTTCATCAACTGATGTGACGAATGGGAAATAGTATAGCGAACTTGAAAAATTTTGGAAGTCTATTGTCCTATTTTTTTAGCCCTCTGGAATCCTTAATAAAATTTAAGTATTTTCCAGGATTCAGAATACTACATCCCAAACCAAATATTCTTCTGAGGCGCCTATGTGAAGGATTGATTATTCTTTTTGGCATATTTTGAATCCGTTTTGCCTGTGGGTGAGGTCTATCAAGTGTTCTCGGCTGGATTTAGAGTTCTTGCGAAATAAAGATCTAGAGTTAAATCTCGACGTTCGTGCTGTTTGTATGAATCTAATATTTTATGTTGATCCTCTTCCAGACTAGTTCAATTCTTCAGATATATTCAGTTAATTTATGGTTTTAGCCGGTTTGTAAGTGGATGCGCATAAATGACACATTTGAGAGGTCAATCTCATTGTGTTGTACGTTTGAAATCCAGCAGGGGGCCGCCAAGACGAATTTGAAATATTACATAAGCGAATTAAATTTGGGTTAACTAGCAAGCAACTAAATTTTCATTTTGATTCCTATCAGCGCATTATTGAGCAAGCTTTGGAATTCACCTCCACATATTCACCACCCGCACTCTCAGTCTACCGCGTGTTTTTCACAATGCAAACAAGCCGTCCATTAAAAAGAGCGAGGCTTAGCCTGGACGTATGTGCTCTCTATTACAATCTTTCGTTTCTAGAATATCAAGAGCTAACAATAGTAAGGAAACGGGTACCCATCAAGAAACTCGAGAACTCGTTTCGACAATCGCTGATCCCGAGACGCAACCTAGCGAAAAACCGGGAGTTGTATATCTAGGTCGTATACCTCACGGTTTTTATGAGGATGAAATGCAGTCCTACTTTTCTCAATTCGGAACAATAGACCGCCTGCGACTCTGCCGAAACAAGGCTACCGGGAAATCGAAACACTATGCTTTTATTCGGTTCAAATCATGCGATGTTGCAACTATTGTGGCAGAAACAATGAACAATTACATGCTCTATGGACACATTTTGAAATGTAAATTGCTCTCGGACACCGAATGTGATGAGAGAATGTGGATGGGGGCCAATCGGAAGTGGAAAGTCTCACCATTGGATAAAATAAGAAGAATAAAACACGAACGCAAAAAACATCCGGATGTTTGGGATAGGCTTCAGAGAAAAGAAAACACTCGAAGGTTGCGCAAAATTAAGAGGTGGACAGATAACGGTATAGAATATTCCTTGGGTGCTTTCTCGGATTAGCCGTTTCTAATAGGGCCATCAATAAACCGTTGTAAATACAGGCGCAATCACGGATGTTAGCTAGGATATATGATATTTCTCTCAAATGGTGTTAAATCTTGAAAAATCCGTGGCCCATAAATCGGGACCTGACGGTTTGAACTACGACCAAGTACCCATGAATATTAGAAATGTTTTAAAATATATGCTCGATTGAACCCTGTTGAGAGCTATTGTTACTTTGCGCCACATCCTATAACAAAGTGTGTTGTAACTTGAAGCTTACAGCCTATGGTGTACAATCTTATATATTTAAGTAATTAATACCCTTCTATAATCAAAAGGTATATAGTGGATATAAGGTATTTTGAGGTATTGTAAAAAATACTGAAGTTTTATTAACTAGAATAGCTACTTAGTTATAAATGTAAGTTCTTAAGGCTCCGACAGTGCTTATAGCTGGAACGTATGTAGGTTTGTATACTATGGATGGTTGATGATCGATTAATCATCAGGAAAAAATACAAGTTTCATCTGGCTCCATCACACTTATCCAAATAGTAAAATAAACAAGATAAAAAATACACCCCGCTATAAGATTTCCTTCCGAAAAGAAACTCTTTCATCAAATAAACCACTTTCCATCAAACAAACCACTCTCCATCACAGCACTATATATATCCCACACATCATATATCACACATTATAATAACATCAGCAAAAAATCTGATAGCCTGAGAGGATTTTTGGTGGTGTTGAGAGGTTGCAGGAGTCATGTAGAAAATAGCTTTAAATACTTAAAAGCTGATGTTTTATTAAAAATTATTTTTATTAAACATATCTAAATTAATAGCGAAAGGAATTATTAAAAGTATGAAAGAAGACACTGAGAATTTTCAAAATACCTTTAAAAGGGTTTGAAATCTATCAAATTTATATATATATATATATAATTTTAATTATTCATCAGCAAAAAATCTGAACCTCCCAGAGGTCATTGTATGGGAGCACGGGAGGCTGACAGGGATGTGGGGAGGTTATTGTATGATGACGAAAAACCAACACCAATCTTAGCACACCCCATTAAAACTTCAAAGTAATTGGCTGTAGATATCTGCCTCTTAAAATCCAATACAAACTTTTTATAATATTAAATTAATATAAACTCCTTTTTAACTTCTTATTATTCTTTACTTCTTTTCTTACATTGTACTCTTCCAGACTATCTCAATCCTTTTACAGACACACTCCATCTAACACAATAAAATCAAAAAACAAATAATATAAAAATGATAACTAATATCAAGATAATATATCTAATCTTGAGCTATAGTATCTAGAATCTATAACCCAGAATGCAGCTTCTTTTGGACCACCAGCATTGGCTACCACTTTGAAAAAACATCAGCACACTAAATCAGCTGCTAATCTTAACTGCAAAAATATTATAAAAGGAAGGTTAATAAAACCTCAATTAAAGCTTATTAACTTTCCAATATTTTTAATTAACCTTACAAAAGTTCCTTTAATCAAAAAAAAATCTAATAAAGATTTATTATTTAAATATAAAAATGTAATCTTTAAAAAATAAAAATTTAGCTTCTTTCTTTAATAATTCCACAATAAAATCTAACCAAACAACCCCCAAATAAAAATATATATTTAAAATCTGGTAAAAAATAACAAATTAAATTTAATCTTTATTAAAATTATTTGTAAATTTTTTTTTTTTTTTTTTGTAATTTAAATATTATAATTATAAGTTAACACTAGTTAGATGCGCTATTATATTAAAAACTTTTATTTATATTTAATAAGTATTACTAAGGATATTATATTAAATATATATAATTTAAACTATCTCAATATTAGTATTCAATCAGATAAAATTAAAATATTATTAGATAGCAAATTGTTAAGATATCTTATAAAAAAAGAAATTATAGTTAATTTTTTTATTAATAAATATATATAATTTATTAACAAATACTTACAAGTTCTTTTTATATATCCAGTAATTTCAAAAGTTTTAATATATTAATACTAAAATTTGTAAAAAAGAAAAAAAATAAAAGAACTAAATCTAATAAAAGAATTAAATTCTAGAATTTTAGCATAGACTACTATATATATTTAAATCACATTAAAATCATAAAAAAATGATATCTACAATCAGAAAATTAGTTCTTAGATTATTAACAATCAATATAAGACTTCTAATGTTTACCAGTTTAGATAATATTACAGTTAATCAAGAATATAACAATTTTTGATAACTTATACACCAATATAATCAGTTGGGCCTAAAAGAAACTAGTATCATACTACTAAAATTTAATACAAACCCATATCAATACTATGCTAAACAAACTGTCTAAAATCAGAATTCTTTAAAATTTTGTACCAATAAGTAATAATAAAGAATAAAAATTAAATTTACTGTTAAAAAAATAAAAAAAGATTTTAGGTATCTGATAGAAGACTTTATTTTATTTTTTTTTGTTTTATTCTAACATATATTCTTGAATATATATATAATTTTAATAAATAAATTTGTTTTAAATGGAATTGGACGCTAAAAAACGGCTAGAAGATCATAAAAAAATTATGCAAAATAATAGGAAAGTTGTACTAGATGACAAGAAATATATAACCTCCTATAGCCTCTGGTCACTAACAGGATAACACCAGGGCACAAAAGGCGTCCCAATTATCTAAATTATCAGATGGTAGGGATGGCAACACATTTTTTTGCTGATGTTGATTATTATATTCCTTTTTTTTTTAAAAAAAAAGTCTTTTTGAATAATATTTTTTATTTTAGTTTCATCAGCAAAAAATCTGGTAGCCTGAGAGGATCTTTGGTGGTGTTGAGAGGTTGCAGGGGTCGTGTAGAGGACGGCCTTAGACGCTCAAAGGCTGGCGTCTTATTAAAAGTCATTTTTACTAAACATATCTAAATTGATAGTGAAAAGAATCATCGAGAATATGAAAAAAAATACTCAAAGTTCTCAAAATATCTCTAAAAAAATTTGAAATCTATTAAATTTATATATGTATATATAACTTTAATTATTGATCATTATATTCCTTCTTTTCTTTAAAAAAATCTTTTTGAATAATAGCGTTTAAAATCGGGGCGGGAAAAATCAAGTCGGGACGGGGAATTCCCCGACTATAACCAAAAAGAAAAAAATAAAATAACTATCCCCAAATACTCAAAATCTTTAAGATATCATCACCCTAATTGGGATATTTCTCAAATCAGGATAAGATTTTTTGAATTTTTTTCAATAAGTAAAAAGTTTTTTCGGGGAAATTTTCGAGTTTTTTGATTTTGAAACGGTACTGAAAGTGCCTTAGGGATACCCCAAATCAAAGTAGGGGTTAGTTTTTTAAAAAAAAAAAAAAACCAAAAACCGACCCAAAAACCATGAAAACGATGTAAAACCGCACCGCCAAGAAACCGTTTTAAATTAAATCACGTGACCACCAAAATTTTTATTATATAAATTTAATTAAAATTTAATAAAAAAAATAAANACCAAAAACCGACCCAAAAACCATGAAAACGATGTAAAACCGCACCGCCAAGAAACCGTTTTAAATTAAATCACGTGACCACCAAAATTTTTATTATATAAATTTAATTAAAATTTAATAAAAAAAATAAAAAAAATAAAATTGAATTTTAATTAATTTTAATTTTAATTTTAATTAATTTTAATTTTTTTAATTTAATTTTTTCGATTTTTTTTATGAACACAATTTAAAATTAGGTGTGGGAGATCTTGAAACACGCTAAAACGACTAGTGCTTTTTTAGCGAGTTTTTAAATTAAATAAAATTAAATAAAATTAAGCGCTAAACCGTTTACAAACGAAAAGTACGAATTGATTGATTTTTTTTTGAAAATTCAAAAGTTTTCAAAAAGTTTTTGGATTTTGAAAAGTTTTTTTGATTTTGGATTTTTTTTGAAAACGTTTTGTCGAAAACATAGCCAAACACACCTCCATATATACGATGTATATGTATATAGTATGATGTATATGTATATATGATGTATGCGTATATAGTACGACATATATGTATACATTGTACTATATACGTGTACATCGTATATATGTATATGTTGTATATGTGTATACGTCGTATATGCGTATACATCGTATATGCGTATACATCGTATATATGGAGGTGTGTTTGGCTATGTTTTCGACAAAACGTTTTCAAAAAAAATGCAAAATCAAAAAAACTTTTCAAAATCCAAAAACTTTTTGAACATCAGCAAAAAAATGTGTTGCCGTCCTGGTCGTCCAACATAGTGTTCGAAAAAATAAGCAATATGCCCCGCCAAGAAGTACCCCCAACACAAATTTTGGTGAAAGGTACTTCTTGGCGGGGCATATTGCTTATTTTTTCGAACACTAGTCCAACAACAGGATTTCTAGAACAGCAACTTTATGTCTGTCAGCATCTGGATAATACCAAACTCTGTATGTCTGGGACAGGATAGTAAGAAAATAATCCAAAAGGATAATGTTGTTAGTTTTGTTTTAGATGTTAGAAGACTGATATTGTTTTTGATAACAGAGATAATAATCATTTTAGATATTAGAATATATATCTTGTTTATAATAATTTGAAAATTGAAATGTTAGAGATGATAAAAAAATTTAAAAATCTAAAATGATTTAGGATTCTGAGAATTTGGTATTAGTTGCAATGTGTTTATTGAAAATTTTATAGAAAATGTATTAATAGAAAAATTTGTATATATATTTATTGATTTAATTATTTAGTTATAATAAAATAAAGAAATTGTTACAGACCTACGGTTTTGACAGTATAATTACCTGTACTTTATTTTATGCTATATCAGTCTCAGCTCTGCTTACCACATTTTCCTATATAAGCCTTACTTCCATATACCTATATTTACTTGCTTTACTCAGACCCTTATTATATAAAAGTTATCTATTATATAATTTGCTTATAAGCTTATATAACAGATAGAATAAACAAACAAACAACAAGTATTACTCATCAAACTTGTATAATTATAATATAAGTAAAGCAAGCATACAATCACTATTAATTATATAAAATATTATTATATATATAAAATTATTGCTAAAACTGATAAATAGTTCTTACTCTTTATCAGTCAACTTAAATACAATACAAACTCATAGCTTACTATAACCTTATTATTATTACACATCTCATATAATCATTCTTTGCTACCTCGCAACTTACATACTCCATAAGATCTGAGAATCCAGTATCTTAAAATAAGAGATCAGTATTTGGTTAGATAGATTTGATCAAAATATAATACTTTAACTGATCCTACTCAGATCTAAAGGAGAAGCATATATATATTAACAATAGGATTTAATTCTAAAGATTTTATTATATCAGAATATAAAATAATTAATAATAAAGAAGACTATGCACTTTTTTATAACATATTCTAGTTAATTTATTACCCATTAAATTAACCAAATTAATAAATATTCTAAAAAACAATTAAGAAAAGTATCACTCTTACTTAAATTAAAACTAACTATAAATTTACTAAACAAAAAAAACAACATCTTTTGGAAAAATAACAAATTATATATTAACACTAGTACCTAAATTAATAAAAAACTAACTATATTAACAAAAAAATTTAAAAATAAATTTATAAATATTATATTTATAAATAACTCTAAATACTTAAGAAATTTAAAAATTATAATATAGATATTAAAACAAATTATAATAATTACCTATACATATACTAAAACTTACACAATAACTAAAGAATATATTCTCATAAATAAAAATAAAAATTTTAAATTATTAAAATTAAACTACCTAAAATTATTATATAAAAGTAAGATATACTTTAAATTTATTTTTAAAAATAAAAGCCAAAAATATCAACCATTACTAAAAGATTTTAACAAAAATTTTAGTAATAATAACTTAATTTCCAGTAACAACAATAAATTTACTAATCATAAAAATAATTAATAAAGTACTTTCTACAATAATATTAAATTATTAGAATTAATTAAATTTAAAGGATTTTTTATAAAATTTAATCAATTTCTTAAATAATTCAGCGATATTTTTTACTTTTAATTTAAAGATTTTTTTAATAATAAATATAAAATTTATTATATATTTTTCTTTTTTTAAAAAATTATTTTTAACACTTATAACACTTATTATAAAAAATATAATAAAAGTACTCCCTACCAACAACAACATAAAATCCTTAATATTATTTTAATTTTTATTAATTATACTATTTTTATTAAATTCCTCAAACAGACTTGTAGATATAAGAATAAATAAGAAATTTTTTTTTACAAATTTCATAAATTTTAATAAAAAAGATTAGTAAGAAGCTATTTTTAAAAACTTAATTAATATATTTTTTTTATAAATTACAATAATAAACAATTACTTTACCATACTAAAAAAAGACTCAAACTTTAATAAAAATAAAAAATTATATAATAAAAAATTATTAACAAAGAACTTATATATAAGAAAATGTAATTTTTTATTATTAAATTTAATAATACTTTTTATAAAAATAACAAAGCTAATATAATATAATTTAACATATTAAAATAATTAAATTTTGGAAATTAATAATTTTATCAAAATAATTGACCCTATAATAAAGTAAAATATTAGAATATTTATAAATCTAATTAAAATTAATTAAAATTTAATAACAAACTTTAAAACTAATAATAATAAAATGGTTAAAAATAAATTTTTAAAATTATTTATAAATTAGCCCCTATGGAACTAGGAGTTATTCAGAATTAATATAAATTATAATACAATAAATTCTCAAAATCTAATAAATTTATTTGTTTTAAATGTAATAAAAAAGAATATATAGTTAGAAACTATAAACAGAATTAATTCTAAAAAAAATAATAATTTAAATAAGTTTATATTATAAACTATAAAAAATTATATAAATAATATATACCCTATAATAAATCTAAATATGAAGATGAATATTAAAAATTTGAATTAGAATAAGAACCTGATAAAACTTTTAATATTGTCATTAATTAAACCATCCTTAAAAAAAAAAATTTTAAAATCACTTTTTAATAAATTTATAATACTTTGAGTAACATCTGAAATAATTAATAAACTTAAAATAAAATAATAAAAGAAATACTACAAACTATTATTTAATTTAAAGAATTAATTAAAGAAGATTAGTAAACAGAAGTTATATCCCTCAACTAAAACATTTTTAAAACATTAGACATAAAATAAAAATATGTTATATTATTTAGATAATCTAATTTATTTATTATTAAAAAATATTATTAGATCTGGAATAATTTTTTTTTAGAATAATATTTATAATATATTTAAGATTTAATTAATAATTTAAGGTAAGAATACTAATGTTAAGAAGAAATATGAAATTAATTTATTTTTAAAAATCTTAAACCCTATTAACCTAAAATTTATTTTAAGAAATAATTTTAAACTATTTATAATAAAAAAAATTAACAAAACCTTTCAGATAATAAATCATACAAGAAAATTTTTATAAAAAAAAATAAACTAATTAAATAATATTTAGAAAAATAATATAATTAATATTCAAAATCCAAAAATAATAATAGATTCTATGAATATAAAGATTTGAAAATATAAATATTTAAAATATGTTTTATAAAATATGAAAACTAAAAATATTATTTATACAAAACTTACAAATTTTATAAATTAAAAAACATTTATATTTTTTATATAAATAATATTTTTATGGAAAAATTTTATTTTGCAAAATAATATTAATAAAATTTTTATAAATTTTATTAATATACTACTTATTTTATTATAATTATTAAATATAGTATAGAATTTGCTAGAAATTTTAATAATTATTAGAATATTATTAAAAAAGAAGAAACTTTTATAAAGAAATTAAAATTAATAGTTATTTAATTTAATATAATAATATTATAAAATGTATAATATATGAATAAAAACCTAGATATATAATATATATTAGATATTTTACTATATATGAATATTATGTATGAAAATAAATAATTTATACTAAAAATCAATTATAGAATTAGATAATTGTTAAAAAATATATAAAAGAAAGACTTTATTGAATTTTAAATACTCTACTAAAAATATATTTATTTTCTAAAACTTTAGCTATATTTTTAGAATAATAAAAAGAATTATATTATTTTATTATTTAATCTTTATTTAGTTTACTTGAATATTAATATATTAATTATAAATTATTAATAAATAAAAAGATTATTTTAAATATTATAAATTTAGCTAATAAATTTTTAAATTAAGAAAATTTTAAATTTTAATATATTTTAAATAACCTAATTTAAGCTTTGTTAAAAAAAGATTTAATAAAATATTTAATAAAATTATTAAATAATATTTTAATATTTTTTATATAATTAATAGAAATTTTACTAAAGTTTTTACTAATAATAAAACAAAAATTACTTATATTTTAAAAAATTATATTAAAAAATATATATTATTTATACATTTTAAACCTACCTACTATAATATTATAATTTTTAAAAAAAGTTCTTTTAAAATAGTCAAATACAAAATTACTATTACCCTTATTATCAATAATCATTTTAAGAAAAGAATAGTTAATATTTTTAATTTTAAAAATAATGATTTTATTCTAGAATACAACTAGTTATAGAATTATAATTTAAAAATCAATTTTTAATTATAAACTATTAGATTTACTAGATATAATTATTAGATTATTTAAAAATATTTTAAATTTAAAATCTAAAAAAAAGAAATACACTTATAATTTATAAAATACCTTTCTAATAAAGAAATTAATCACCAATTTTAAAATAAACTTAATACTTTTAAATATATATAAATCAAAGCCAAGGATATCTATAAAATTATTAAAGAAATTATTAAAAATATTATTACTAAAATCCTTAAATAGATCCCTAAATAGATTAAGATTTTTAAAAAATTATTTGATAAAAATACTTTATTTTAATTTAATAAGTTTATTTATAAAATATTATTTAAAAAAGGTATTATATCAAAATTTATACCTGTTTATATATATATTTAAAAAAAATTTAAAATATTGCAGGAATATTTTAAAAAAAACTTATATAAAAAATATATTTAATTCTCTTAATTTTCAGTAGGATACCCTATCCTATTTATATTTAAAAAAAATAATAAATTATAAATATATATTAATTATTAAAATTTTAATAATATTATTATAAAAAATTGAATTAAATTATTTTTTATCTCAGAATTTCTAGATTAATTACAAGAAATCAAACAATTTACCAAATTAAATATTATAGTTAAATACTACAATTTATAAATTATACTAAAAAACATTTAGAAAACCATCTTTAAATATAAATATAAATTATTTAAATATATAATCATACTTATAGAATTAACTAACACCCCAGCATTTTTTCAGATTTTTATAAATTACATCTTTAAAAATTATATTGATAAAATATATATTATCTACTTTAATAATATATTGATTTATAATTATAATCTAGAAGAATATTATAAACATATTATATTTATCTTAAAAATATTCAATAAATATAATCTTAAAATTTAACTTAAAAAAATAAAATTCAAAATTATTAAATATAAATTTTTCAAAGTTATAATCACAACTAATAAAATTTAAATAAATTTTAAGAAAGTTTAAATTATCTAAGATTAGTTATTGCTTAAAATAGTTAAGAATATCTAATCTTTTTTAAAATTATATAATTATTATTAATAATTTATTAAATAATATAATCATATATTAATAACTTTAATTAAGTTTATTAAAATAAAAATTAAATTTAATATAACTTCCAGTTAAATTAATACTTTTAATATATTAAAATAATTATTTTTTTTGGTATTAATATTCATCAGCAAAAAATCTGAACCCCCCAGAGGTCATTGTGTGGAGCACAGGAGGCTGACAGGGATGTAGGGAGGTTGTTATATGACAACGGGAGGCCAATACTAATCTTGGTATACTCTATTAAAACTTCAAAGTAATTGGCTGTGGATATCTGCTTCTTGGAGTCTGATGCAGTTTTTTTATAATATTAAATTAATATGAGCCCCTTTTTAATTTTTTACTATTTTTTATTTCTTTTCTTATATTGTACTCTTTTAGAATATTTTAGTTTTTTTATAGATGCACTCCGTCCGACACAATGAAACCAAAAAATAATAAATATAAAAATGATAACCAATACTAAAACAATATATCTAATCTCAAGTTATCGCATTTAGAATCTATAATGCAAGCAGTGGCTTCTATCAGACTGCCAGTGTTAGCTAATAACTTAAGAAAATACCAGTGTACTGAATCAGTTGTTGATCTTGATTGTGAAAAAGTTATAAAAGGAAGGTTAATAAAATCTTGATTGAAGCCTATAGGTTTTCCAGCATCTTCAGCTAGTTTTATAAAGATTTCTTTATTTAGAAAAAGATTTAATAAAGATTTATTATCTAAATATAAAAATTTAATTTTTAAAAAATAAAAATTTGGCTTTTTTTTTTGGTAGTTCTATAATAAAATCTAGCCAAATATTTTTTAAATAAAAATATATACTTAGAATCTAGTAAAAAATATTAAACTAAATTTAATATTTATTAAAATAATTTATAAATTCTTTTTTTTTACAATCTAGATATTATAATTATAAGTTAATACTAATTAGATACATTGTTGTGTTGAAAATTTTCATTTATATTTAGTAAGTGCTGCTAGGGATATTATATTAAATATATATAATTTAAATTATTTTGATATTAGCATTTGATTAAATAAAATTAAAATTTTATTAGATACCAAATTATTAAGATATCTTACAAAAAAAGGAATTATGGTTAGTTTTTTTATTAACAAATGTTTATAATTTACTAACAGATATTTACAAACTTTTTTCATACATCTAACAATTTCGAAAATTTTAATTTATTAGTATTAGAATTTGCAAAAAAGAAGAAAAATCAAAGAACCAAATTTTATAAAAGAACTAAATCCTAAAATTTTAGTATGAACTACTGTATGTATTTGAATTATATTAAAATCATAGGAAGAAAGTGTCTATAATTGGAAGATTAGTTTTAAAATTATAGATAGTTATAATAAGACTTCTAACATCTGTTACAATATTTTTATAGTTAATTAAAATTTAACAATTTTTAATAACTTATATATTAATATAACTAATTAAATTTAGAAAAAACTGGTATTATACCACTAAAATCTTATATAATTTTATATTAATATATTATTAAGTAAACTACCCAGAATTTGAGCTTCTTAAAATTTTGTACTGGTAAATAATAACAAAAAAAAAAAAAAATTAAATTTGCTACTAAAAAGATGAAAGGAAACTAAAAACATCCAATAGAAGTCTTTATTTATTTTCTTTTATTCTAATATATAACTTTAAATATATAGATAGTTATAATAAATTTTTTTTTTTTTAAAATTTAATTAGATGCTGGAAGGCAACTATAGGATTATAAAGAGGTATAATTGGATATTAAAGGTCATATATAGGATCAGATATTGTTAACCTTCTGTGACTTTTCGTGGCTGGCAGAATAGTTCCAGGACATAAAAGATCGCTGAGCCATCTGAGCCATCTGATGGCTCGGATGTCAACAAATTTTTTTGCTGATGTTTTAATTATATAATTTAAAATTATTTATTAAAATCAAAATTAATACTTTAAATGCTATATTAAATATATATTTATATTAATTATATTTTAATAATAAATAGTATTTTATTATATACTTATTTTATAAATTTAATATTATAAAACTTAGATATCTTATTTATAATAAAAAATTTATAATAATTATTTATATTTATAAAATATAAAAAGTCTATTCAAAAATTTTTTATTATATATTTAAATTATAAAAATTTTATTTTTTTCTTTATAATTAAAAATTTAATAAATAATAAGTCTATTAATAGAAAATTTTTAATAAATATAATATAAAAATTATATACTATAAAGGTAAAGAAAACTTAAAAATAAATATTATTAATAAAAAATTTAACTTAATAATAAAAATATAACTAAATTAAAAAACAATTCTTAAAAAAAAATTATTTAAAAATATTACTATTAACCAAATTTTTAATACCATCTTTTATATACTAAATAATTAATTTATTTAAAAATTAAAAAAAAATTATAAATAATATTTTATAGTTATTTAAATCCTATTTAATAATTTAAATATACTTAAATACTTTATTATTAAATATAAAATTATTTTTTTAAAAAATTTTTATTATATTCTTATTAAAAATTTTTAATAAAAATTTATTAAACAATATTATAATATACTCACTTATAAATATTTAGAAATTAAACAAATTTAAAAACTTTTAACCAGAAATTACTTTTAGTTTTAAATATAATAATATATTAAATATATTAAAACTTATAATATATATTATAAAAATAAAACCAATATTTATTTTATAAAAAATTATAATTTCATAATATACTATTAATACCTTTTCAAATCATTTTTTATAATTTTATTTAAAGAATATTAAAATCATAAAAATTACTTACTAATACTATTTATAATAAAGTATTAGTTATTATTTACAAATTTAGTAAAATAATAGTTTTAAAATTATAAAATTTTAAATAATCTATAAAAAAATTCAAATAAATTTATAATAAATAAATATTTAATTAATATAGTTTATAAATTAAATATATTTATAATAAAAATATTTTATTTTTTAGTAAATTTTAAAATTTAATTAAAAACCAGACTAAAATTAAAATTAATATTATTAATAAAAAATATATTTAAATAAATAAAGCAACCAAATAAATTATTTAAATAATAGAAATATAATTATATAATTTTTTAAATATTATACAAAATAATTAGATTAAGCTATTTTTTAATTTTGAATTTATTTATAATATTTTTAAATACTTAACTATAAAATATATTTTTTATAAAGTATTTAGAAAATAAAATTTAATAATAATATTTCTATTTTTAATATTTAAAGAAATAGTTCTTTAAGTAAACGAATATATTAAAAATATAAAGAATTTTTATAAAAATTTTTAAAAAAATTTTTAATTTATAATAAAACAAATAAAAATATTATTTTTAAAAGAAGGAAATAAAGCATACCTACTTACCAAATACATCAAATAAAAAAAATATTAGAGTAAAAAGTTTAATTATTAGAAATATAGATCTTTTATAATTATAAAAAAGTTTAATAATAATACTTTTAAATTTAAAATCCCAGAATCTATACGCATTCATTGATCATTTTATATTTCACTTTTAAAATTAGTTTCTGAAGGCTTAAAAGAAGACTTAAATAATAAAGAACTAGAACTCAAAAATTATATAGAATATGAATTTAAAAAAATCTTAGATAAACCTAATAAAAAAAACAAATATTTTATTAAATAGTTACCTTATAAACTACAAAATAACTCTTGGATTCTAAAAAATAACATATTTCTAAAAATTATTTAAACTTATTTTAATTAAAAAACTAAGGTACTATTTACAAAACAAAAATAAAGAAGACCAAAAAAAAATTTAATTTCAAATTAAAATTATAAGAACTTAAAGTAGTCAAATTTAGAAAAATTTAAAACTAAATTTACAATATCTTTTTCTAGTTTTATAACATTTTGAATTATTTAATCAATTTTTATTTAATTATTTTTAACAATTTTTTTATTTAATAAATCCTTTTTATGAACAATAGTTTTTAGATATTTTATTTTTAGAATTTTTAACTCTTTTTTTTTTTTAAATAATTTTAGTAAAAACCTTTATTATTTTAACTTAAAGTTTTGATTACTTAACTTATAATTTAACTTACTTTTCTTTAATATTTTCCAATTTTTTTTTTTTTTTATCTAGTTAATGCCCTAGTTAATAAATAATTTTAGTAAAAACCTTTATTATTTTAACTTAAAGTTTTGATTACTTAACTTATAATTTAACTTACTTTTCTTTAATATTTTCCAATTTTTTTTTTTTTTTATCTAGTTAATGCCCTAGTTATTCTACTATAATAAATTAATTAAATCTATTTTACTATTATAATAAGATATTTATAAAAATTAGTTATATAATTCTTCTATTTATTTTAAATACAGATAAAATAATTCTAATAACCCATCATAATTATATATAAATAAAAATTCTTAATATAATATTTATAAAAAAAATTAATTGGAATTTTAGATTTTTTGATATAATTAATTAAGATATTTTAATATTAATAAAAAAAAAATTTTTTTTTTTTTAATAACATTCTACTGATATTTGTATTTAATTTTAAATATATATTTTAAAATTTAAATTTTAAGTTACCACCTTGATTTAATTATTATTTTTTTTATATACTTATATTATCTTTATCTTATATAATTTATATAAATAAAAGTTTTATATAAAATGATAACTTATATTAAAAATATACTTATTATAAATATTGATTTTATAAAATAATCTTAATTATATAAAATTTAACTTCTGCTTAAATCTCTACTCTTATAAGAATAAAAAATTCTTATAAAAATTATTTTTTATATAGAATTTATTTTTTTTTAAAAAAAAAATAATATTATAAATTTATAGTTTTAATAATATAATTATTTATATTTTATTTTATATTATATTAATCTCAGCTCTGCTTATTATATTTTCCTATATAAGCCTTATTTCTATATATTTATATTTATTTGTTTTACTTAAATTTTTATTATATAAAAGTTATTTATTATATAACTTATTTATAAGCTTGTATAACAAATAGAATAAGTAGATGAATAACAAGTATTACTTGTTAAACTTGTATAATTATAATGCAAGCAAAATAAGTATATAATTATTATTAATTATATAAAACATTATTATATATATAAGACTATTGCTAAAACTGATAAATAATTCTTACTTTTTATTAATTAATTTAAATATAATATAAACTTATAGTTTATTATAATCTTATTGTTGTTACACATCTCATATAATCATTTTTTGCTACCTCGCGATTTATATACTCCATAAGATCTGAGAACCTGATATCTTAGAGTGAGAGATCAGTGTTTGGTCAGACGGACTTGACCAAAGTGTAACAGAAATATAAAAACTAAAAATTAAATATATAATAGTATTATAGCTTATATTAGATGTAATGTGTTTTATAAAAGATTGAGAAGACTTTTTAGATTCTTTTTCTGGTTTGTAATATTTGTATTAGTATTTATAAAAAAAAAACTGGTGTATTTAAAAATAGAAGTCTTAAACTATCAAGGGTTTTTTATATTAAATATTAAAAAATTATAAAAATTTTTTGTTAAATGTTGGGAGATTACTTAATATTATTAAAAAATTTATTAGTTATATATTAATATGTTTTTATTATAATATATTAATAAAATGCTTTTTTATAATATTATTAAAAAAATATAAAAACTTATTACAAATTTTATTTGTTTGATTGTTAATTTTATAATTATAAATATTGGATTTTTATTATTTTAAAGTAATAAAAGTATGAGCACTGATAAATATAAATGTATGATTATTTAAATTATAAATTAACATTTTAATTTAATATTTTTAATTAATAGTAGAGTTGTAATATTATTTAATTAATATATTAAGAAATATAAAAGTGGTAAAAATAATATTATTGGTTTATAGAGTCTTATATTAATTTTGGGAAGTTTGAAAGTAAATATTCGAAAACTTATATTATTATAATGAAATTGGTTATGATAAAGAAATTGGTTATTTTTGAGGAGAAAAGCTATATGTTATTATATTGTTTTAGTGTTTTTTACCAATTTATAAATATTTAGTACTAGTTTTTTAATTGTAGCTAAAAAATAGAATTGATTATTTTGTAGTTTATTATCTAATTAAAAAAAAATGAATATATATATTGTTAAAGGGTTTAAATCTGATATACTATAGTATAAAAATAAAATTTAAGGGATTAATATTCCAAGTTTATTATTAAATTCTTTATATATTTTTAAATTTCTGTAGTATTAGTAAATAATTTCTTATTAATTTATTATAAATTAATTTTATTTACTATTTTATTATATATTAGCTATTCAATATTAGGAAAATTAGTTATTTTTAATTTATATTTTTTAATAAATTTATTTTTAAATATATTAAATTTATTAGAAGATAAGTAGGGGCTGCTTTTATTATTTTAAAAATTAAAAATAGTTGATATTGTATAAAATAATTTTGGTGAGGATAATAATATTAAATTTAAAAATTATTTTTTAAAAAATTCTTTATATTTAGTAGAAAGTAAAAAAAATATGTTATTTTGATTAAATATTAATAGTCAAAGTATTGGTTAATTATGGAATTTAATTTTTAAATTTATTTATAATAACAGGCTATGTGTATGTTTTTAAGGTTTAGTAACAGATTCCTGGAGTTCAATAAATAGTAATATTAAAATATTATTAATTGGTAATTGGTTAGGAGTAGGATTATTAATAAAAGGATTAATAAATTTTTTAGGTTTACTAAATAATAAAATTGGTATTGGTAGTGTAAATTAATTAATTAAGTTAAAATCAATATTTTTATTTAAGCTATTATCAATATTTTCAAAATTTTTATTATTTTCTAAATTTTCTATAAGATTTTTAAGAAGTTTTAAAAAAGCTACAACTTGTTATTTTATATCTGATATAAGATTTTTTTAAATAAAAGGTTTAATAATTTTTTTTTTAATTAGTGTTGTAATATCTACTGTATTAATCGTTTTAATTTACAATCGATTAGTAATAAAAATATAGATTTATTTAAGTTTTAAAATTATTTATTTTTTTAAATGTAATGAGGCTAGTTTTAAATCTTGTACACTTTAATAAAATTAAAACTTTTAATTATTTTTTTGGTGTTCTTTTTTTAATAAATATTAGGTTTTCTATTTATTTTATTTATATTTACACTAATAAAAATATATTAGAAGATTTTTAAAAAAGTATATTTAAATAAATATAAGGAAGTTGTTTGTAGATGTGTGGAAGCAAAAAAAAAATATCTTGTTAATTAAAAAAGCCTAAAAAAAAAATTACTTTGAAGATGTAAATATGTAATTTTAAAAAAGGATAATTAAAAAACAAAATAAAGGAAGTTTTAAGGAAAATGTGTTGAGTTTGATTATTGATTAAATTTAAACAAAAATAAAAAATTTATTTATAAAAACAATTTAGTTATATGTTTTAACTTGTTTTTATATGTTTATAGATAGTCTTGTGATGTTTAGTAAAAGATGTTATATTATTTTAAATTAATATGATTATTAATAAATCAGTATTGTTTATTGATTTGTATTAGTTGAATAAGAAATAAAACTTCATTTTTATAAATAATAGTATGATTTAGTTAGACTCTAGATGGCAGGTAAGGGCTGTTGAATAATAGGTTGCTGAAAATTTGAATCAAACCTTATAGTTTCTAAATTTGGTTATTTTTAAATAATCAAAGTTTAGTAATTAAAAATAATTCATAATTTTTTTAAAAATATGGATTAAAAACAATGAAAATATATTTGATATAAAATGGTAGATGTTTAAAAAAAAACTTATATTAGTTTTTATAATTTTGATTTATAAAAATAAAATTATACTAAGGTTAATTTTTATACTACTAAAATGGTTTAGTACAATATATTAGGTATATAATATTTTTTAAAAGATTTATAAAATCTAAAATTAGTATATATAATTGATTATATAACTGATAGTTGAATTTGGATAAAAAAAAATCTGATTTATTTATTATCAAATTTGAAATATTAATTAAATAACTTTTATGGATTACTTGTAGCTAGTCTTTTTTGATATAAGAAAATAAATGATATTATAGATCTGGTAATTTGAATTTTTGAATAAGATAATTAATAATCTACTAATTAAAACTCAATAGTAGTTGTGGTTTTCTAAAACTATGAATTTCCTTTTGAGGTTTTAGAATGTTTGTTGAAAAAAATAAATAAAAAGATAAATTGATAGATTAAGAAGGTAGTAATTTATTACTAGAGTTTTTAAATAAATATTCTGAAGCTGGTAATAAATTTAATAAATTTAATTATTAAAAAAAAGAGAGATTTTTAAAATTTAAACATTATAGTTTAAAAACATAATAACATATTTAATATTAAAAAATCTAAGTTAGGAAATTAATACAATTTGAAGATCAATATCCATTTTTAAAAAACTTATAAAATAATTTTAATATATTTATTAATTAGCTTTATAAATGTTCAAATAGTTATATAGAATTTATAAAATAAGTTGGTTAATGAAATTTAATCATATTAAAAGTTTTTAATTGTTAAAGATTAAAAATATATTAATTTATCATAATTTATTTACTAAATTTTTTTTACATTAATTTCCTGAGTTTGTAAATTGTTTTCTAGTGTTCGACTTATGCTGCAAGTATATTAGTTTAAGTTTTTATTTTTATCCAATATTTCAATATTTTAAAAAAACATCTTTTATAGTATAAAATTATTGTTAATAATTTTTTAAATATTTTAAAATTACTACTATATAATTTTTATATTATACAAATAAATAAAATTCTAAAAATATTTAAATATATATAAGAACTTTATCAAAAATTAATTGTTAAAAAATTAGTAGTGTATTTAAAATAATTATTAATATAAAAAAAAAAATTCAGCTAATAAATTTTAACTCTTTACCTTATTATTAAATAATTTGTAAAAAAATAAGTTTAAATTTATAAAATCTAAAAAATATTTAAAATCCAATCCAAGCTATATTAAATATATCTAATCTTTTATACTTTTTAATAAATAATAATATTTATTCAATAATATATTTGAGTATACCAAAATAAAAACTATAAAAAAAATCTAATTTTAAAAGAATATTAAAACAGATGTTAGGAAGTTAGTAGAAGGTTATTAGAATTTTGTTGGATTTTTTTTACTTTAAATAATATTTTAATTTCTTACATCTATAATAGGTTATATTATTTTGTTATAGTTTAGTTTTTATTTTTTCATGATTATAATAATTTTAAAATAAATCTATTAGAGCATACATTCCCAAATTTTAAAAATTAACTTCATATATTATACATAACTAATTGTTAATATTTAAAAATTTATAATATTTAACATAATCTGCAATCCAACTAGTTAATTGTAAATAACATTTTCAAATTAAATTATTAGTATAAGTTATATTAATTTTAAGTTTTATTATATCCTCTATAAAATTTATAACAGTTATTAAAAAAAAAAAAAAATTTTTAAATAATTTTTTGAATATTACTAGTAATTTAATCTTTTTACTATAAATTTAAATACATTTTTTTTGGTAGAATTGGAAATAGAGTAAGTAGTATATAGACATAATTTAATAACTTGTTACAAATATAGAAAAATAGGTTATTGATTATAATATATATTGATTGGATTTTTTTATTACCAGAAAAATTAATTAAATATAAATTGTCCAATGTATAAATTATAGAAATTATTATCTTATTTTATAGCGTCTACTTTTAAATAAAGTTATTATTAATTAAATTTTTTATATAATATATTAAGTTTATATTACTTGTTCTTCCTACTACCAGTTAGTAGTATGCATTTTAGAATAAAAATGTTCTTTATATGAATTATATTCTTTATAAGGAGTATATACCAGATTCACATACACTAGCTACTATAACAAATGTATAATATAATTAATAATATTATGATATAAATATTTAATAAGTAGGTAACTTGAAATATTAAAATTATAAACAACTTTTTCAAAATCGAGGCTAAGTTTTTTTTTTATAATATTAATTTGATTCCAAAATATATATGCAAACATATAGGAGCTAGCAAAAACTTTTATAGGTTTTTTTAATTTAAAATATTTATCTATTAACATTTTAGAAATCTTTGCTTTAATAAACTACTCAGTAAATTCATATTTATAGTTACTATTAAATGATAATAATTAATTTTTTAGTGTAAATAGGTAGGTTTGTTATTGGATTTTTTATATTTGGAAATATTTTTATATAAACCTTATTTATATTAAAATTATTTGGTATTTCCATATCATTATTATTGGGATCAGTAAGTTGTTTAGAGTTGTTTATAAGGTTTATAATATCTGTTGCTTTTTTAATTGTATTATGAAATAATTATAGGTGATATGTTTATTTATAAGTTATTTATTATCCATCTTACTTATATTTCTTCTTATAAAACTAATATTTGAAAATTATAATCTGATTTTTTATATTAGAATAGATGTTAGAAAGTTTTGATATATTTATAAATAGACTCTAAAAAGTATAAATAATAAATTAATAAATTACTTAAATTTAAAACAAATTTTTTTTTTTTTTAAAATTAAGTTAACCTTATACTAGCAGGAGTATTTTGATTATATTTTACAAATCTAATATTTAATATAAAAAAATTAACTAAATTTTTAAAATATAAACTGGTGTTATACAATTTTTTTAACAAAAATTTATAACAATAGAATATTTATTAATATATTACAAAAATATTCTTATTTGAAAGAATTTCTGAAAAGTTTTATGAGGTTTGTAAGCAACCATTATAGAGCAAACCATAAATTTCTATATAATATATCTAAATTTTTAAATTTAAAATAATTTAAAATAATTTATTAATTATCATTATAACCATATTAAATTTATTATAATATTAATAACTTGTATTTATATTAATTAAATTTTTCTAATTATTATTATAGATTTTTTTTTAAAAATTTTTTTTTTATAAAAATAGTATATTTTTATTAAAAAATTATATCCTACTTCTGAAAGTAAAGAACTGATTATTAAATTTTAAATATCTAACTTTAAAAAACTTTTAATAATTTTGTAAAATCTATTATAAAATCCCTTTTAAATACTTTAAGCAAATCCTTATATATTATTTTAATAGTTTTAAAAATCAACTATATTATTATTAAATTTTAAATATATTTTTTAGTTAAACAAAACTCCAGGAAATCTACTTATAAATAATCTAAAAAACTTCAAAAATTTAATAAATTTTAACAAAAAGTTTAATCATCTTATTATTAAACAAAATAATCCAAACTCAAAAAATAGATATTTTGTAGATGTTTCAAGTAAATATTATATTTTTTATAAATTAAAAAAATATAAAAAAACTATTATCAAACTTAAAAACTGATATATCATATAATATATAGGTTTACTAAATAAATTCAGTTCTAAAAATAGTTTTTAATTAATAAAGAAACTAAACTTTTATTAAATCTTTTTTCAAACATAGAGAGGTTGTTAATTATTTGGTATTAAATTAACCAATATTATTATTATTACTACCAATACTAGTTTGATTAATAATTCTATAATATAATAAAAATAATAATTATAATAAATAATTAAATTTTATTAATAAATATTATTAAAACCAGTATTTTTTTTTTGTAAATTCAATAGCAAGTCCTTGTATACTATATCCAAATTTAACCCAACATTAATAATTTTTCTACAAATATCATAAAGCTATTTTCAAATAACCATTTTATAAAATAATATTAATAACTAAGCAAAATATAAAATGAAAATATACTTTAAAATTTTTTACTAAATTTAAAACCAATAAATCATCAAATTCTGATATATCAGATTTAAATATAATATAAAATATATATTATTTTAAAAAAAAACATAAAAAGGCTATAAATTAATTTATAATATCTTTTAAAAACTAAAAAACTTCAAAAAAAAGTTAAAAATTCAAAAATCTTAAAAAAAACCTCACCTTTTTTAAATAATACAGACATTCCTATATCAAATAATTTAAAACCTAAAAAAATTATTAATAATCTAACACCAAACATCAAGAAGTCGGTATCAAAAAAAAAAAATAAAATAAAATTAAAAATTCTAGAAATAAAGAAATAAAAAAAAAAAAAAATATTAAAAATCTAACATCAAGTATTAAAAAACCAGTATTAT